>JAKOGI010000636.1:140000-152500 GCA_029747015.1 Carnegiea gigantea
GAGAACATTTTTAAGAGATTCCAATGAATGATTAAATATCAAATGAAAAAGCGTTCATTATCGTACTATATTTTTCAAGAATATCAAGAAAAGAAATAAAATTATCATTGTTATTGGAGTTCTTGGTCAAAAATTTCATTGAACTTTCACTTCTATTAAAAAATGTCACTGAAAATTTTTCATACCCTTACTATCACTAAACTTCATAATTATGCATGACAATGCCATTTTTACCAGCTATAGCCGGTTAACTAATTAAAAATGATATTTTACTAGTGGAAATAAAGTGTGTACAGTTTAAGAAAAAAGGAAATGAAAAATGACAGCCTCCTATCCCCTGCTTGCTTCCTCCAAGCCTTACTAACCTGCTTGAAACAGGGCTTCAAAATTCTCTCTCAATCTCTACAACTAAAACCCATACTCCCTCTATCTCTGTCAATCTCAGCAACCAAAACAACTCTGTACTCGTTGTAATCATGCTCATTTCAGCCACATTCGCAATACCATTCACAATGAGAGAAGTGAGGCATCATTGACATGAGTGTGGGGGCTTTCAAGCAATTGAAGACAACATTAATAGGGTTATTTTAGATCGAATTCAGATGAACAACAAAATGCGTAACACGATTTTGCCAAGTGATGATCGATTTTGGCTGAAGTTTGACTCTAGGGTTTTCAGAAACCCTAATTTTGAGAGATATGGAAGAATGTCGAAGGTGTTAACACCTCATTTCTCTCCTTTAATCGGCTCCTTTGTAGCTTTTATTTTTGTTTTTGTTTTATTTTCTTTTGCTTTCAAATTACAACTCCAAAAATGTTTTAAAATTATATTAAAACTGGTTGTTACCGGTTAGTTTTGGGACAAGTGGCATCTTAATGTACACTTATCAAGTTAAGCGGCATGCAAGAGTACAAAAACTTTTTAGTAGCAATTTTAAATAAAAATGAAAGTTTAGTGGTATTTTTGGGCAAGAACTCATTGTTATTGATTTATTAAAAAAAATTAACAATTATTGATAAGTATTAAAGGTGAAATATTACATGACTAATTTTTCCATTATATGGGGATCAAAGGTAATTGTGACTTATGACAAAGCGTTTCAAACTCTATCTAATTTCATTTGGCAAACTACTAATAAGACTTGGCAACTCTTAATCTAATATCAAATCAGGTTTTTAGTATTTTTAATTAAAAATTAATATTAAAAGTACTAAATATTGATATTATTGACAAGTTATATGACTTTGTGGGTGGAGACACCATCTACATCCCAAAAAAAAAAAAAAAAATGCAGATAGAAAGTATGGCTGTATGAGAGTATGATTGTTATACATTTTTTCATTAAATTAATCATAGTCTATTTACATTGATAATTGTTAATCCCTCTCTCCTCTCTCTCCACACACACACACACACATATAATATATATATATATATATATATATATATATATATATATAATATATATATATATATATATATATAAACAAAATAAACCCTTTAAATTTTTTACTCATGTCATTTGTATAAAATTTTTAAGGTAATTAATAGTTTTTATATTTGTTTAAAACATAAAAGCCAGTCAATCATGCATGGAAGATTTTCTTTCCCAAAACATGATTTTTAGAAGCTAATTACAGTTTCAAGTATCTTCTTTCGAAATAAAAAAATAATGTTCAACAATGATAAATTATTATATTATATTAATTTTGTAAATAAAATTATATCATATTACTAATTCTAGTTCCGCTATTCTTTATCTCAAAAAAAAAAAAACTACTTCTGTTATTACCAAAAACAATATACTCTATTATAAGAAAATAAATGCATCGGTTATAGATAATCTTATTCTGGTTTTCAACTTTTACCAAACTTTCGCTAATAAATGTGGAATATTATAAGGGCACATAATCATATACACATATCCTTATATTCTCTATTTTATCCACCATAAAAACACAATTATTGTTATCGAGAAATAATAAAAGTTATTTGATTTTCATCATTATTATTTTCCATATCTAATTTGAATATAAACCTAAAAAATTATGGAATATCAGATATCTTAGATGTAATACAATCCCAGTTACGGATCCTTTGCATACAAAAAAATACACCAAAATTTACGACAAAAGTTACTCATTTGCTTTCGATTTCTAAAGCACAAAAGTCCAATTCAGTGTTAACAATTAACGATGACACAATTATGGACCTTTAACACATATTATTGTAATATGTGAAACTTACTAGATTTTTCAATTTTCAAAGTACGATGTAGTCTAAGAGAGTACTAATAATTTTTTAATGGTAAGAACATCTTCCCTTTTAACACATTTTTATTGTGATATTCTTACTATAAAACTACATACAATTACTACAATTAAAAAACTTATGAGATTGTTTATGCATCGCTTGGATGCTTAAGACTGATTAACTCCTACGATAATTAAAATTTTAAAAAATTAAAAAAACTCCGCACATCATAGAAGTCGTCAAAAACTAAGTAAATTATTATTTATTGTTATTATTATTGTTATATTCTATTTTTATTATTATTGTTATAATTCAACCTAATAAAAAAACTCGAGACCCGAAACCCAAGCCGAACGATCCAGATCTATACCTGACTTGATATCTGAAATAGACTCATTTGAAAATGGACCCGAAACTTGAATTGACCCGAATTGACCCATACCTGTCCTAAAATTTTCTACAAAGTTATTTATTTTTGCATAACAAGTATATTGGATCAAAAATCAGTTAACCCAAAATCGACCTGAACCAACGTTCACTCGACCCAAACTGAACTGACCCGAAATATCACTTAACCCGAAATATGACCCGACTTAAATTTAACCTGAATCGTATCTGAAACGAATGACCTATTTACTAGATCTAGTTTTAATTTATTGTATAGTGTGTACAATTTGTGTTCATGCCCAACTCGTGAAAGACCGCTTTCTGCCTCATGAAATAAAGCGGAGACGAAAATTAAATGCTATGCTATGGATACTAAATAGTCTAGGGATGTCAAAGGATCGGATTCGGATCGGATATTGAAAAATCTGAATCTGCATTCGATTCGGATTCGGATTTGAAAATCTGATCCGATGGATCGGAGGAGAACCTCCGAATCCGTTCTGAGTCAGATCGGATCGGAGTCGGATTTAATTCGATCCGCAATAATTCCTTTTGCCACACAATAATTTTATAAAATTTTTCTATATTGTTCCCACCCGTCGATGCGATCATGTGCGTTAAACATTTAAGCTAAATAAAGAACGAAAGAAGATACATACTTCACACTCAACAAAACAACATGTTCCAGCAAATACAAATATTAACAAGTTAGCTTGATTTATGTCATCTCTAGTGCAATTTTGGGTATTTGGAATACCTCTAGGAGCAAATGATTCTCCTTGAACTGATTGCACATTACAAGGATAAGATGAATCACCATGTTGATGTTGATCTATGTTAATAGCACCTATCAAAAAGAATAAGAATGATCTTAAACTCTTAGTCAAAGCATGAGCAATTCATGCTGTAAAATGGGATAAACAATTCACAAGTTTGAATTATCATCATTACGAACAAAATTAGAAGACACCAAGATTACCACCATTACAAACAAAATCAGAAAACTAACATCATTCAAGTTCGATTATCATCATAAGCAACTAACAAGAACAAATAAAAAGGGGATTCGGGGGCTAACAACATGGGGGGGAGTGGGGGACTGACCGATGGTCTGAGGCTCAGAGAAAGAACGCTTGAAGCCTTGAATGGAGCTGGGTCGAGGAGTGCACGACAGTCGAGCAGATCTAGACTCTGAGAGAGAGACTAGCCGGGGGAGCCGAGGAGAGGCTGAGACAAACTAGCCGGGGGGGCTGCGAGAAGAGAGAGACTTGCCGGGGGTGGGGGTTGCAATGAGAGACAATCGCTGCTAGGGGGGCGAGAGGAGAGAGAGTCGAGGGGTGCCAGGAGAGAGACTGAGAGGGTAGAGATAGAAGGAAGCCTACTAGGGTTTCAATTTTAATTTCTAAATTCAATATTGTAATTTTGGTCAACAAAATTAAAATTGGGAGGTGGGCCGGGCAGAGGCTGGTAGCTTTGGGGGGTGTTGACGGATAGTGTGCATGTTATTTTTGGATAGACTTTATTTTTTAAAATTTAAAATATATAAATAATTAATCGAATTTGATTGAAAGTCGGATTGAATTTTACCCTTCCTCCGAATTCAATCCGAATCCGATTCAAATGCGGATTATTTTTAGCAGACTCAGGCTCGAATTTTTCTATCTCAAATTCAAATCGGATAATTTTGCTTCGGATCGGATCGGATTTGCTTCGAATTCGAATGTAACTGTTATCCCTACTAAATATCATATTATTACTTCACTGACGTTTTTGTTTACACATTGCCCATCTGTGGCGTAGTCCACCTACCAGATTTCATGCATTGGCCTGGCTCCGTGCTTACCTTTTGTTTCATTAGTATAAATATATCATTATTTTTTTAAACTTTTAACATACTCATGAGTCAATCTCATTTATTGTTCAAAAAATAAAAAATAACTAATGTTAAAGACCCATACGATGTATAGAAATCGAATTACTGATACTTAGGTCCCTAAGTTCGATGGTAATTATTTTTAGACCCCTACCTTTTTAAAATTAATTCTGAGGTACCTTATATTTTCATACAACTAATTTTAGGTCATTTTTCTTATTATTTTAGTCCTTCATCTTTTCAAAATTGCAGAAAGATCCTGGATTGGGTGAACTGTGCAAATAAGCTATTTTAAGGGTCTAAATAGGAAATATTCTTATTTTTAATGATTAAACTTCTTATAATTACTTTACTAGTACTGGTTATCAAATCTACTACTTATATCTCAAATATTATAATTTCTGTGGTCATAGGCCCACCATGCTTAGCAAAATAATTAAAACTTAATTAGAGAGTTTTAAGTTTTACCTGAACTTAGTTGACATTGGACTCCGATGTTCCTCTAACTTTCAGTTTACAGAGATTGCTAATCTCGACCCCACCTTTCTTAGATCAGGCATAATACAGATCTGTTTCATTTCTTACCTCAGACTATAGTCACTTAATCAAGGTTTTAGTCTTTTTCAAGGATGGTGGAACTTTAGGCAAGAAATTATAATATTTAAGACATAATGTTCAATTGAATAATGTTCCCTATTGGAAAACCTGTTTTGTTGAAAGCTTAAAAGTGGAAATCTTTCAATGAAAAGCTTGAAGAGGGACGTAAGCTAAGATTATTAGAAATGCCTATTCATAGAAAAATGGAGAATTCCGACTTCTTTTTTACTCAAGAATGCTCAAATGACCGTGTCTCTTTTTAGCATTTGACCTCTCCTTTTATATAGGGGATGGGGGTATATAGGATGCTCTCTTGGTTATAGTACACACTGATTTTATACATGGCTATAGTTAAGTTCACATGGCTATAGTAGACTACCTGATTTTACAGATATAAAACTTATCGAAATAATACAATAATGGAGCAACTACTTTTTAGAGCCATTTTATGATGACAAGATTAGTTATCATTATTGAGATTTTGCATGCTTTCATCTCTAATAATATCTTCCGGACCGTTATTATCTAGATAATCATCAAAATCTTCATCAAATTGAAGATGGTGTGGATCCCATTTCTCAAATAATTCAGGAAGATTTTTTTTTCCTTTTTCTGATAAGAACTTTCAACTCTAGCGTCAAAGAGAAAATCAAAAATATCTCCCGAAGTCGCTCCTTTCACCCTCATATATTCTTTAAACTCATTGTCATAGGCGAAAGTAGTGTTGCTGCAATGCATTAACGTTTTTCCTTGTTTAATTAATGCCTAACTTTGATGATAAATGTTATAAACACTGATTGTTCTTGCTAAAGCAGGATCAGTAACTAGTTCTCGTCGTTTTGGAACCCATTCTTGTCGTTGATCATATGAATCACCGTAATCAACAATCTGAACGAGATAATAGATGGCTTTGCTTTTCTATTTTCATACTCAATTAGTACACAATGTACCTCCATATATAGGCATCTATTATTCGGGATTTTTGTTAGATCATCAGGAGATGTAAGAATCAAATGGATCCTTCGGAACATGCATTACTGAAATTTATTTAGTGTTGAGAAGAATGGAAACTTTGGATCTGGGAATTCTATAAAGTAAACCACCATTCCATATTTTTCAGGTTTTAATAAAAGGGTCACTTGGAGAGATTGAATTTGCTGAAAAACTAATACCACCAACTCTAGACTTATCAGGAAAGTATATCGTTGTACTCCAAGACTCCTAAATATCATAGGAATAATTATGATAATAGTCCATGCAGGCTGCGTACCACTCATTGAATCATTTTTCTTAAACAAGAGAATTTATTTTTTCTTAGATATCATAAGGACATCTTAGATAATTAACTTGTAACTCTAGAAGGAAAAATATTTTGGTTATTAGGTACGCAGAAGATAGTAGACCAAAACGTAATATACTTTTTGTACGGAATTTCAAATTATCCATAAAGACTTTACTAGAAGGAGAAACCCATTCTAGTAGTAATGGCATTTCATTATGGATTTTTTCATTTTCTGGTAGGAGTTCTGCTCTGATGATCACCATTGGCGAGTTCTCGAGTTAAACTATCTGCCAGAGAGTTCTTTGATCCCTGAATATATTCAATAGAGAAGAAAAACTAGTTAAACCATAATTACCAACGCAGGAGTCATCTTTACGCTTGCATATTTGATAAATTTTTTTTCATAAAACCAAGTATTCATTTGCAACCAGTTCGAATACGAAAAGGTTTTCGGGCTAAAAAGATTAGCAACTTTTCAATTTTCCTTATGACTGCAAAGATTTCTTTTGCCATCATGAGATAGTTGCATTCTGCCTTATTAAAACTTCCAAAAACTCACCACAATATTTGCAGATCTTTTCTTCTTCTTTGATTTTGAATACTGCACTCCAGTGCTCATTGCTGGCATTCGTCTCAAGAACCAACTCGTCTCCTTCATTAGGCAAATTAAGAACATGAAGATTTTTACACATGTTTTTAAAGTTTTGAACAATCTTTGAATCATTAGTGGTCCATGTCCAACTTACTTCTTTCTTAAGTTTCTGCTACAATGGCTTTCTCACTTTAAATAAATCTTTAATGAAATCTGAAGCATAGGTAAAGCATCCAAGAAATGTTTCTAACTGCTTCCTATCTTCAATCTTTTTAGAGAAATTTTCTATTTTCTCCAGAACATGTTTTTGTAGAATAATTTGACCAACTTTTATCTCTAAGGCTAAGAACTCAATTTCTTGTTCTGCATAAATATACTTGTTCTTATCAAGTATAATACAATGATCAATGCATCTTTAGGTGACAACTAAAGCATCATCTTTGTGCTGCTCTATGGTTTGGGAAAAGACAAGAATATCATCAATGTAGACTAGGCAACAGTGATTAAGATCTTTAAAGATGTTATCTATTCTTCTTTGAAATATTTGAGGTGCACTTTTAAGACTAAATGACATTACTATTCATTCATAATGTCCTTAAGGGGTACTAAATACAGTTAAAGGAATACTTTTCTCATCCATTTTTATCTGCCAATATCCGCTTTTGCAATCCATTTTCGAGAATCAAGAGGCTCCTTGAATTCTATTGAAGAGGACTATGTCGCTAGGAATGTAATAGCCATTAAAGACAGTGTTATCATTAAGTTTTTTTGTAATTAATCACCATTCTTGCTTTTTCTCTTTTTTCTTCTGCATGATTCCTTACCATGAAAGCAGGACTCGTGTGAGGACTCTTGTTATTCTTGATTAATCCTTTTTCTAGAAGTTTTTTGATTTGTTTATCAAATTCTTGAATGTCTTGGCATGTATACACCATTTGTTTGACTCGACTAATAGTGGTGGGATTTAACAGAGTAATTTTAGCAAATGTTTTATCTTTGTCCCAAAATTTTAGTGGATTATCAGAGTAGAATTCTCTACACAATTGCTCTTGTTGTTCAGCGATTTGCTCCTTAATAGATAAATCAAGTAATGAGATTGTCAATGCTATCTCACATGATGCAAGCATGATCTTCTCACCACGTTGGCTGCGTATAAATTCTATTTTTTGATGAGTATAAGCCTTGCTCAATTTTTCAATAGGAACTGAGTTACCATTGATTGTAAATATTACTTGATTTATGATTTATGTGCATGGAGAATATAGCTTATGAAAATTATTTCGAATAATCATATCATGAGAGGGTTTATCACTGGCCTATAGAACTGGTATAATGCATTGAAATCCTCCCAATTCTTTGGATAACTCTTCTATGGCTTCATTGTAACTCATAATGCTATTATCAGCTATCCTTACCTATGAAGATTTTTTGGCTTTCTTCAACATAAATTCTAAAAATAATAATCTTTTTCTAAAGCATACAGAACAACCTCTATCTATGTAAGCACATAATTCATATTTATTATATCCCTCTAAAGGTACCTTTATTGGGATATAGATACTATTAGAATTTGTGTTGGTAGCTTCATAGCATATTTTTATAGTCATATTTTTGACTAATTCCTCCTCATAGATTGGCTCACCAATAGTTCTAGATTTGTACCCAACGACCTTTTTGTCGAGACTTATACTTCGACCAACACTGTATCTTGTAGGTTCAAAATTCATTCTACTCATTTCACTAGTCATACTAATCATATCGTCTTCTCTAAGTTCTTCTTTAGCAGATGAAGATCCTTCTTTCCATTCTAATCTTGTACTCATGCTTCTTAATAATTGGGATTTAATGGTAATTTTACCATTTTCATCAATTTTTATCATATTTCTCTTGTTGATTTTTGTAGGGTTGTAAAAGTTATAAATCCATGAATGGTCAATTTTTATCTCTTGTGGGTTAAATTTAATCCAATGGATCTTCTATATAGGAGTAGGACTTTCAAATTTTTCTATCTCTATCATCGTGACCTTATTCTTTGGATCTATAGTATTATCTAATTTGTAGATAATTTTCTAAAATATCCTCAATGGATATCCTCCTCTCTTCATATCTATTCCAATTATTTTTATCTTAAGGGATAAAAAGTTTTTAGCAAATTCATCTTTTAGACTCACGTAATATCCAGGTCGACAATTGAATCCTACTGACCCATTACGTAAATTGGTCTTTATCCCTATAATAATTTGATTATTAAATTTTATGTATCTGATATCGCAGAGCAATGTCTTTGCCACAATATTGTAATGTAGTAATTTAAACTTGGACGCTTCCAACATGGATATACTAATATTTTCTATCCTTGTTATGCTTAAGGATATTTTTTCAATTAATGAGGATAACTTTTTCTACATCATACTCACAATCCTGATTTCTAGATCTTCTATCATTTCACACACATACTTACTCTTTAATTGAAAGATAGATTTTTTATAAGTGATGTCTTCTGAATTATGGAAAGGACCCAATCACATTTAACTTCATCGTGATTATTATCTACAACAAACTCTTCTCCTTGAAGATCACCAAAGCTAACCGGGCCACTCTCCATCATATGACTGATTTCTTCGTAATCACTTTCTTTATATTCATTGTCTAGTATAATTTCAACAATTCCTTTGTTGTTATTTAGGGCTAGGTCTAATGCATCATTTTCACTAAACTCAACATAATCTAGACTACTCAAAGTTTCAATATGCTTATTATTCTTTCTATTTTTGCATTCATTAGTATAATGTACTACTTCTGTGCATGCTTAGCATTTACAGTTGTTTTTCCTTGTAGGACAATAAGCTGCTTTCCTAAAAGATCTTCGTTTTTTAATACTTGATTTGTTATAATAATTTCTTCTATATTTCTCCCCCCTTTGCTCATTAAAACTCTTTTTCTTATAAAATTTTCTCTTTTGTCTCCTTTCAGGTTCCTTTCCCCATTGGTGTGGCAAATCCCAGCAAGTTAGGAATTGCTTCTTAATTTTCTTTTGCTTTCGGAGATCAAGACATTGATCATTGACCTATTATTGTAAATAAGAGATTCTTGAGCCAAGGGTGTCAATGGCGTCTGCTCTTTCAAACCATGTAATGTATTTTTCATTAATTACAGAATTTATAGGATATGACAATTTCTCATAGAACATATCAAGATTTTCATTATGCCCAATTTTATAATAATATTAACTAAATTCAGCAATATAATTTTTCAGATTTGTCATCTCCCATAATTCTATGTTATTAATCTTTCTCTGTCATTCTCTTGTTTTTTCTTCGGATTCAAATTTAGCTCCGATAAACTCAGTTTCGATTTCCTTATATAAGTTTCTGAACATTGCAGCTAGTGTTTCGATCATTCTTTATGGATTTTTACCGTCTTCATTTAATGAATTATACCAGTCAACTATAGTGCCAGAGAAGCTATGTTTGATGCAGTTTAGGAAATTTGCAGCAGCCCATGTAGTATTCAGGTTTAAGACACTATTCATGCCTCGTTTCCAATGCTCAAATATTTTCTCTCTATTACGAGATTCATGGATATTTAAGATATACCTAGTTTGGCTAATTGGCGTAAGGCAAATATCTTCATAAGTGGTAGTTTTTCTTGGGATAAACCCAAATGAAAAATTAGTCGTGTGTCCTGCTGGAACGTATTTGGGTCTTATAAAATGAGTATTTCTTATAGAAGGTTCACCAAATTCTTCAGGTTTATAAACAACATTGTTAACCAGATTAGTCGCTATTTCACCTAAGTCGAGTTATTCTCCAATTTTATTAATCTCGTCTTCAACAGCCATTTTACCATAATTTTTGTCAAGTTTTCTTCTAATTTCCTCTAAAGGTGCAACACTAAAATTTTCTAACTTGATTAGGTTCATCCGCTGATATATTTTTTTCTTCTAATTGGACATTATGAGTCTCTTCATAATCATCGGATAGTACATCATGTTTATCACTAATTGCCGTCATGATCTTGTTTAATTCTTCTGGATCTTATTCGTTTTCGAATATATTTTGTAGTTCTTCAAGAGTATATTATTTATCCTCCATCCTCTTCTTCTTTTCTGCTTTCTCTGCCAAATTTTCACCTGATTTTCTCTTGATTTTTCACCTACTACTCTTTGGATTTTTATATCATGCAAGGAAATGGACTCTTGTTTTTTGGGCTTTGAAAAGAATATTTATGTAGAAATGGAGTATAATGCTTGAAGTATATTTTCCGCTATGCCTAACTTTGTTAACTAGGGAAAGATGAATTATAGATAATTGCTTTTTAAGATCCTTGACTTTAGTCTTAATTTTAGCTAATTCGGCTTTTAATTCTAAAATTGTATCAGTGATATAATTTAATTGAGGTGCTACAGAAGAAATTTCTTTTGGAGAATGAACAATGTGGGAATAATTTGAACCAAGGCAAGTAGATGATGATTCTAGAATTAATCACAATAAATTAGCTTAATTAGTCACTAAGTAATAATTAATTAGCTTAATTATCTTAATTATTTTTGGACACGTGGCTCTGATACCAGTTGAAAAAGGATCCCCAAATAGTACTTATATGAGAAATTGCATAGGCGTAAACTAAAATATTTTGAAAGTAAGTTTTTAAGGATTTGGGCAAAATGTGAAAATATGAAAAGTTGTGGGCGTGCTTTGCAAATTAGAATAGTAGTTGGGTCTTAAAAATAGCTCAAAGAATATTCTGAGGGTTCTTTCTATTAGTTACCTCAAAATACAATTTACGTTATATTTAGTTTTAAAATCGAGGGTCCTTAAAATAGTTTACAGTAAATTGAAGGTGCCTCTGTGTAGTTTCCCCTTATAGAAATCTCATAAGTGTTTTAATTGTAGTAATTATTTGTAACTTGATACTAAAAATATCATAATAAGAACGTGTCAAATAGCATATACTATTACCATCAAAAATAATTAACACTTATATAAATTATAGTATGCTAAAAATTTAAAAAATCTAGTGAGTTTTTGTTGGAGTATGGAAGTGGATGTTATCCCACATTTGATAAAATTAAAAAAAAAAAGAAAGTAGGTGTTGTCCCATATTGATAAAATTGAAGGCTTGAACATGTACATAAACTTGTGAGTTACTCCACCCATTACCAATTAGTTTCGGGTTGTAATCTCAGTTGAGCTTATATGCGTAACTATTTGATTATGGCCCAATTGATATAAAAAAAATTTAACATAGTATCAGAGCCGGTTGCTCAATTTAGATTTGTCACCATCCTTGTTCGATTAAAATTATGTGCACATGTTAGGCCTTGTTAGTGGTTCACACATGAGAGGGCATGTTGGAGTATGAAAGTAGGTGTTATCCTACATATGATAAAATTAAAAAAATATAAAAGTGGATGTTGTTTCACTTTAATAAAATTGAAGACTTAAACATGTATATAAGCTTATGAGTTGCTCCACCTACTGTCAATTAGTTTTGGGTTGGAATCTCATTTGAG
>JAKOGI010000636.1:157500-460000 GCA_029747015.1 Carnegiea gigantea
TATCAGAACATAATTTGAAGAAAACAAGGGAATGAGATTGTAATAGAGTATGAAAAACAACGACTGAAAAAATAGGGGAAAGGAAAAACATCCAAAATTGAACACAAAATTCAAACTTCAATTGAGCCAACTAGCCTTAATTTCCAAAGTATCAAACTAAGGTACAATTACTTGAAATTTGCATGCCACAAAATTAGATTTAAAAGATGGAAATAGGGAAAAAGAAATTCAAAAACTAAATTTAGACCCTAAAATTTTTGTGCTAAGTTATCTCTAATTTAAACTCACATAAATTGTTGTTGTTAAATGTTACTCTGTTTTTTTCATTGAAGTGAGTGCCACCTCTAACTATGCACCATTATTGAAGCTTAATTCAAGTACTTGTTTCCATCTCATCTTCTTAAAGAGGAGTTTCAAAGGGGTTGAAAAAGATAAATAAGTAGACCATTAAGGAAGGGGGAGAGAGAGATTGAGAGGGAAAAGCGTCACGCAGGAGAGAGAGAGGATAAAGGGGAGCAGCATTGGAGAGAATGAGGGAGAGCTCTAGCAAAGGAGGTTCTGACAATTGGAGGGTCCTGTTGCGAGAGGAGAGAGAGTCCAAAAAGCATGGTGCATTGATGGGCAAGTAGCATTCAAATATGGCTGGAAGCACCTCACTCATAATAATGAATTAAAAGAAGAGTACCAAAAAAGAAACATCAATTTAGTTCAACACCAGCAGGTAAATTTCCCCTTCAACATTTCTACGCTTTTACTTTGTAACGCAACATGAGCTTGAGCCAGTTACCCAAAAAAAAAAAAAGGTGAGATGACACCCACAAAACTTTTGCTTTTTGAAATATGAGATCCATATCTAAAGTAAAGATGACAAAGAAATGATGGGTGACTGGAAGTATGAAAACACATAACGTATAGGGAGTCAAAGTACCAAAAAAACAAAGACCTTAAAATTCAGCTAATTGCACTATTTTTTGGGGAAAAATCATAATGATAAAATTCAATGGAAAAACTTTATTTTTTCGGCTTCCATTATAGTTCACAATTTTGATTTTTTACTAGTTGAAAATATTTTCCAAATAGAAGATGTTTCAGAGAAAAAATGTTATCTTTTAAAATTGAAAATAAAGCAAGTTAATTAGTCTATTATCAATCTTTTTAATGATTTAATTTGTACTAATTAATTGGAATAAACATTTGTTAACCACCAAGTTCTTTGTCAAAAACTAAAAATTGTTAATCAAGTTACAACAAGAAACAATGATTAACCAAGTATTTCTTACTTGGTTTAAATTCAACATTTGGATGTGCTAAAATTTGGGATTGGATAAGTAAATTCATGTCTATTTCTATGATCATCCAAATCAAAAGAAGACGTGAAACTAAGATTTGCGCAAATTGTCCAGTATATAGAGTAACTTGTTCGATTGCTCTTCTTGTTGAATATTCTTCATTAAGGCACCCTACATATTATGATCTTTCTTACAGTTTACGGCTCTGGGGCACTTACTTTTTCACGGAAATAATTTTTAAGGGATAACATTTTTAGAATGTATTTTCAGGTACCTATTATTATAGATAAACTATTTGTAGGGGTCGATATTCTATGAGAAAATGATTTTTAAGGACTTTTTCTTTCAAATTCGGCCCAAAACTTTGTGAATTTTCTATTTTGGACCCAGAATGGGGTTGCAAGTGCAAATACTCAAATTTTGTACTTTTCATAGGAAACTATGCTTGTATTAATGTTTACACTTCTTATAGTGACTTTATTGGTATTAGTTATCATAATCTACTACTTATATTATAAATATTATATTTTCTGTGCTTATAGGTCTATCATACTTAGCAAAATAATAAACTTAATTAGAAAATTTTAATCATCACCTGAACTTAGTCGGCAATGGACCCTAATATTCCTCTAACTTCTACTTTACAAAGATTGCTAATCTCAACCACACATTCCTTAGATCAAGTATAACACAAATCCATTTCATTGCCTACCTTGAACCGTAGTCATTAACTAAGTTTTTTTTATATTTTTAAGGATAGTGAAACTTTAATGAAGAAATTATAACATTTAAGGCATAAGGTTTGATTAAATAATGTTCCCTAATGGGAAACTTCCTTTATTGAGAGCTTTAAAGTGGAAATGTTACAATGGAAGGAGTTAAAGAGGGATTTCAACAGTTAAGATCATCAGAGATGCTTATTCATATGAAAACGAAGATACCTAACTTCTCTTTTGCTCTTGTATGCATAAATGAACGTGTCTCTTCTCAACGCTCAGTCTCTCCTTTTATAGAGGAGATGGAATACATAAGATGCCCTAATGGTTATATTACACATACTATTATAAGATGTTTTCACATGGATAAAGTAGATTGCATTATTTCACTTACTTGATGCTTGACAAGATAGTATATAATGGTGCAAAACCTTTTTAGAGCACTTAATGCTGACAAGCCTAGTCATCCATATTAAAATTTTACATGTCTTCATCTTTAATGATATCTTCAAGTCCATCATTATTCAGATAATCATCAAAATTTTTATCAAGTTCAGGATGCTCTGGATCCCATTTCTCAAAGAGATCATGTAGGTATCTCTTTCCTTTTTCTAATAGAAATTTTTTAACTCTAAAATCAAAGAGATAAGTAAAGATATCTTCTAAATTAGCTCCTTCTACTTTTATATATTTACTGAAATCACTATGATAAATGAAAGTAGTGTTTCATAATACATTAGTATTTTTTTCTTGTTCAATCAATGCCCATATTTGATGATAAATGTTATAAAAAGTAATGGTTCTTATCATAGCAGTATCATTAACTACTTCTTATCATTCTGGAAACTACTTTTGCCACTTATCATCAAGATCCATTAGATAAATTAATTGAACAAGATAATGAGATGGTTTAACCTTTCCATTTTCACACTCAACCAATGCGCAATGCGCCTAGATATGCAGAATTCTATTGTATGTGGCTCTGTTGGACTATCAAGAGATGTGAGAATTCAATGAATCATTTTAAACATGCAATTTTGAAATTTATTTAGTCTTAAGAAGCATGAATATTTTAAATTAGGGATTTTTATAAGGTAAGCTACCATCCCATGTTCCCTGGCTTTCATGATCGGGACATCTAGAGAGATTGAATTTATTAGGAATCTAACAGTACTAGCTCCATATTTATTAGGGAAGAAGATCATACTATTCTATGATTTCCAAATATCATAGGAATAATTATGATAGTAGTCAATGTAGGTTGCATTCCAATCATTGAACCATTTTGCGTGAACATAGCAACTTATTTTTGTTTAAACATCATAAAGACACGTTAAGTAATTCATTTGAAACTCTAAAAAATTGAGTCTTTATATTATCAGAGAGGTAGAAGATAGCAAACCAAAGCATTATCTATTCTTTGTATGAAATTTCAAAATATCCATAAGGACTCTAGTTGAAGGAGAAACTCATTCTAGTAGTAATGACATTTCATTTAGGATTTCCTTATTTTTCGACAGAAGTTTTGCTCTGATGCTCACCCTTGGCGAGTTCGTGAGTTAAACTATCTGTCAGAAAATTCTTCGACTCCCATATATGTTCAATATAGAAAGAAAATTGGTTAAGACATAATTGCCAACGCAGGAGTCACCCTTGCTCTTGCTTTTTTGACAAATTCTTTTTCACAAAATCAAGTATTCCTTTATAATTAGTTCGAGTAAGAAAATGTTTAGGGCTAAAAAAGAAATAAGAACTTTTCAATTTTTCTTATGACTGCAAGGCTTTCTTTTTCCACCGTGGGATCATTGCATTCTTCTTATTCAAACTCTTACTGCAGTATTTGCCGAGTTTTTCTCCTTTTTGATTTTAAATACTGCATTGTAGTGTTTATTGATGGCATCTATCTCAGGAATTAAATCTTGTGCTTCGATAGGCAAATTAAGGATAGGAACAGTTTTACACATCTTTTTGAAGTTTTGAACAGTCTTTCAATAATTAGGAATCCATATCCAACTTGAGCTTCCACTGTAGTGGTTTTCCCAATTTAACAAAATCTTTAATAAAATATTAAGCATAGATAAGACATCCAGGAAACCTTTCTAATTGCTTTCTATCTTAAATCCTATCCAAAAAAATTATTTATTTTTTCTAGAATATGCTTAGAATTATCTACCCAACTTTTATTTATAGACCTAAAAACTCAATTTCTTGTTCAGCATAAAGGCACTTGTTATTACTAAGGATAATAACATGAATAATGCATCTTTGAATGACTGCTCGAACAGCATTTTTGAGTTGTTCTATGTTCTTAGAAAAGACAAGAATATCATTGATATAAACTAGACAATATTGATTAAGATCTTTGAAGATGCTGTCTATTCTTATTTCAATATTTGAGGTGTAATTTTAAGGCCAAATGACATTACGATCCACTCATAATGTCCTTGAGGGACACTAAAAGTAGACACAAGAATGCTTTTTTCATTTATTTTCATCTGTGATATCCACGTTGCAATCCATTTTCGTCAATCAAGAGGCTCGTTGGATGCTATTGAAAAAAACTATTTTATTAGGAATATAATGATGATAAAAGATACTATTATCATTAAGTTTTTTTTAATTGATTATTATTCTAGCTTTTTCTCTTTTTTCTGCAGCATGACTTCTAACCATAAATGCAAGGTGGTGTGAAGATTCTTACTATTTGTGATTAATCTTTATTCAGAAATTTTTTATTTGCTTATCAAATTCTTGGATATCCTGATATGTATACGACATTTGTTTAAATCAGATAATAGCATTGGAATTTAACAAAGTCATCTTTGCAAATATCTTATCTTTGTCCCAAAATTTAAGAGGATTATAAGAGTAAAGTTTTTGGCATAATTGCTCTGCTTGTTCAATAATATGCTCTTTAATATATAACTCTAATAGTGATAACTCTAATAGTGAGATTATTAGTGCTATTTCACGTTATGTCGAGATTACCTTGCACACCACATTGGTTGTGTGTAAACTCAATCTTTCAATTACTGAATCTTTATTTAATTTATGAATAAGAACTGAGTGACCATTTATGGTGAATAAGATTTGGCTTATGGTATGTGTGAATCCAGAACATAATATTTGAAAATTGTTTCCAATAATCATGTCATGGGAGAGTTGATTAGCAGCCCATAGAATTGGTATAATGCATTGCACTCCTCCAATTTATATCGAGGACCCTTCTATGGCTTCGTTGTGTCCAATTATGCTGTTATCAACTATTCTTACTTTTAAAGAATTCTTTATTTATTCCACATGAATTCCAAAAATAGAGCTCTTTTTTCAAAACAGATATAACAACTACTATCAATGTAAGTACACAGTTCATATCTATTATATCCCTCTAAGGATGTATGTATTAGGATATAAATGTTATTAGAATTAGTGGTGACTTCATAGCATATTTCCATAGCCATGTTTTTTATTAATTCATCCGTATAAATTGGCTCACTAACAGTCATTGTGTTGTATCCAATAACTTTGCCATCTAAACTTATACTTTAATCTACACTGTGTCTTGCGGGCTCAAAACTCATTCTACTCATTTAATGGGTTAGAATAATGGTGTCATGTTCTCCAAGCTCTTCTTTAGCTATTGAAGATCCTTCTTCCAATTCTGATCTTGTGCTCATACCTCTTAATAGTTGTAGTTTAATGGTAATTTTTTCATTCTTATCAATTTTTATTATATTTTTGTTATTGATTTTTGTGAGATTGTCAAAGCTAGATATTCAAGACCTATCAATTTTTATCTTTTGTGAATTAAATGTATCCTTTGAGTTTTCTGCACTGGTGTAAGACTCTCAAACTTTTGCACCTCTATCATTGTTATCTTAGTTTTTAGATCTATAGTATTAAATTTATAGATAATTTTTCAGAATATACTTAGTCGATAATCTCCTCTCTTCATATCAATCCCGACTGTTTTTATATTTAGGGATAGAAAATTTTTAGTAAATTCATCTTTTGAGCTCACATGATATCCACGTCGATAATTGAATCCTACTGAACCATTACACAAATTGGGCTTGATCTCTATGATAAGTTGATTATTAAATTAGGTATGCCTGATATCACAAAACAAAGTGTAAAGATAGATGTCTTTGGAGTAATATTGTAATGGTATAATTTGAACTTGGACATTTCCAATATAGATAAACATATACTTTCTATCATTGTTGTGCTTAACAATGTTTTCTTGATTAATGAGATTTACTTCTCCTACATCATATTCACAGTCTTTTATCTCTAGTTCTCCTTCCAATATTTTGCATACGTACTTACTCTTTAATAGAAAGATGGATTTTTTATAGAACATATGTTTTTGTAGTATAGGAGGGGCCCAGTCTTCTTTGACATCTTCATTATCATCATCTACTGTAAATTCTTCTCCTTGAAAATCTCCAAGACTAATTGAACAACTTTCCATCATATAACTAGTTTCTTCGTGATCACTTTCTTCACGTTCGTCCCCATTTACTATCTCAATAATTCCTTCTTCAAGGCTAGGTCTAGTGCTTCTTCTTCACTTCGCTCTAAATAATCTAAACTACCCGATATGTCAATAAGCTTATTGTATATTTGCATTCATTTGCACAACGCCCTACTTCTCCGCATCTATAACACTTATATTTATTTTTCCTACAGGATAATAAGTTATTTTTTAAAAAAGATCTACGCCTTTTAGGACTTGGCTTGTTATAATACTTTCTTTTGTATTTTTCTCCGCTTTACTTGTTAAAGCTCCTTTTCTTACAAAATTTTCTTTTTCTTCTCTTGTCAGATTCATTTCCTTATTGATAAGGATTATATCAATAAGTTAGAAATTGTTTCTTCATTGTGTTTTATTTTTGAAGATCATGACACTGATCATTAACCCATCTTCTTTAATAAGAGATTCTTATTCTAAGAGTATCAATAACATTTACTTTTTCAAGCTATGTAATGAATTTTTTATTGAATCGAATTTATTGGATAAGGTAATTTTTCGTAGAACACACCAAGATTGGTTTTATTGTGCCCAATTTTGGAATAATATTAACTAAACTTAGCAATATAATTTTCTAGATACCTCATGTCATAGAACTCTATGTTATTAAACTTTCTTTATCACTCTTTAGGTTTTTTTCTTCAGAATCAAGTTTAGCTTCGATGAATTCAGTTTCAATTTCCTTACATAATTGCTTGAACATATATGGCGTTTCCATTATTCTTAATACATTTAAACCTTCCTTATCTAACGAGCCGTACTAGTTAGCTAGTTTGCCAAAACAATTATGTTCATAGTTTAGGAAATTTCTAATAGTCCACATGGAATTTAAGTTTAGGACACTATTCACTTCCCTCTTCTAATGCTAGAAAATTCTTCTCTATTATAAACTCCATCAATATTTAAGATAGCAATAAGTCTGCCTAATTAAAGTAAGGCTAATCTTTTCAAAGGATGTGGTTTTCCTTGGAAGGATCCCAAAGGAAAAGTTGGTTGTTCGTCATGTTGGAACATATCGAGGTCCCATAAAATGAGTATTTTTCTAGATAATTTGCTAAACTCTTCAGGTTTTGGAAGTACATTATTAACTAAGTGGGATTAAAATTTATCAATGGTAAGCTCTTTGTCAATTTCATTGATTTGACTTTCAGCCACCAATTTTCCATATTTTTTCTACAGTTTTCTCCTAATCTCTTCTAAATGAATGACATCTAGATTCTCTTGCTTAATTAGTTTATCTCTTAATATAGCTCTTCTTCTAACTCGACATTATTTGTTTGTTCTTTATCAGTAGATAACACTTCTTGTTTATCTACTAATGCATCTATGATTCTGTTTAATTCTTTTGGATTTTGCTATTTATCAAATATATTTTGTAACTCCTCTAAATTGTACTTCTCATAATCCATCCTCTTTCTCTTCATTTTTCTCTTCTTTTTCCGTGATTTTTCAATTGACTGTTCTACTTCATTTTCGATTTTTATATCTTTGCAAAGTAAATGGATTTTTGTTTTTTAGATTTTGGAAAGAATATTTATGTTGAAATGGAATACTAGTACCTAAATCAAATTTTCCACTATTTCTACCTTCGTTAATTACAGAAAGATGGATTATAGGCAATGATTTTTTTACCAACTTAGCTTCAGTATTAATTCTTGCTAATTTTGCTGTAATTCTAAAATTGTATCAGTGATATTGATTAAATGTGGAGCTAATAAAGTGGCTCCTTCTAGAGTGTACACAATATGTGAATAATTTGGTGCAGGGCAAGTAGATGATGATCCAAACATTAGCTGCACTTAATTAGTTTAATTAACTATTAACTAACTTAATTATCTTAATTAATTTTGGTCACATGGCTTTGATACTAGATAAAAGAGGGCATCGAGTAGTACTTATAAACATAAGCTCACATGCACAAAATTAAAATTTTCAAAAGTAATTTTTTAAGAATTGGGATAAAATATGTAAATTTGAAAAGTTTAGGGCGATTGATGAAAATAGGATGGTAAATTATCTTTTAAAATAGTTGCCACAGAATATGGGACCTTTAAATATTTCTAGCAACATGGTTCCCTAATAATGATTTCCATAAAATGGAGGGCATCTGCTAGTAATTCTTTCTCTTTCTCACATTACGCACAATTTTCCTATTTTGCTTTTGAATTAATAAGATCACTCATTATAAGCTTAATATGATTTTAGTTAAAAGCTTTTATAAAATTTTGAACGTGTTTTTCATAGAATTCTAGCTATTCTGCTAATGTTAGGATATCCCACTCGAGATTATAGCTTAGACACAATATCCAAATTCTGGTAGATTCTTACGATTAAGGATGTTTTAGTGAGTGTCTTAGAATTTAGGAAACATGCATCAAATTGGTTTTTACTTTTTGTCTACATTGTTTTAAAATAAAACATATTTAGGCTTGGCTAAAAAGTCCAAATAACTTCCTAAGTAGATTGCAAAACCATTTAACCTAGCTATATTCAAAGTTAAGTGAAATGTAAAAAAGTATTTTGGCCTAATCGGCTATATCCAAAATATCTTCACTTTCTTATCAACTCGCTAAAGTAAAACTCTGCCATTTTCTATAGGGCGCATATCATCGTTGGATTTTTGATTCAAGTGCTCTTCAAATACCTTGTTAGTTAACATTTTAATAAATTATAAGACTACTTATGTGTGCTTTTCTTAAGTCTAATATAGCGGGCGTGGATTGAGGCTACTTTTTTGACACGATAAATATGGACCAAACTTTTCTTTCGAAAGAACTACAACAAAACTCATTTCAGATGAACTTCTCTAACGCCCTAGCCTAGATATACTCCAGGTGCACTTTAACGTATAACAAGGGTTGTAATCTTATTATAGATTGTCTGCTCATTTTGTTAACAACATCTCCCTTTTCAGCTTCTACTGTGTATTAATAAGATGTGTTGGTCCCTATATTAGGGTATGTCACCCTACATGGAGATGAATAGGATGACTAATAAAAACTTTAACTTAAAAACTTTTTTAACTCTTAAGTAAAACCATATGCAAGAGTAGATATGTTAAAGACTTAAAAACAGTGAAGTGCTATGCATAAGCAAATAAAATAGAGATCCGACAAGCATTAAAGAACATATTCCCAGGGACTATGAGCTATGCATAAATGAAAGAAGATAAGACAAGAAATTTGTTCATGAAGTTCAGCTAATCATATTTGGTTTGTCTCTCCACCTAAGTCCTTCTTTAGAATTTAAACTGATTGTATTATCTCCCTTGAGCTGTCTTTAGCAAGAGCAAATCTAGCTCCTTTGCTTACAATCAAAACTTTCACAAAGCACTCTAGCGAGGTCGACAGTGCCTACAGTCAAATGTTTTCTTAAAGCACTAGGACAAGCTCAATGATAAGTGCTTAAAGTGTATATCATTTCAGGGTCATTTTTGCTACATTTTTAGGAAAATTATATGCTTTATGTTGTAATTTATACTCTTTTTCCCATTTTGTACTTTGGTATGGTTCTTTTATGTGTTTCATAGGGTCTTGGACCTGTTTACCCCAAATTTGATCCTAAATGAGTGTATTTGGACTCCCCGTGGACACCCTTTAGTTGCTATACCTGTGGAAGGAAGAAAGAACAGAAGAATATGGAGCCAGAGTTGACCACGGTCTGTCTATGGTGAGTCCCACGGTCCATGGTGTCTTCATTTCCTGCGAGACTTTTTGTTTTCTCACAACCTCTTCGACTTCCTAGTGGTTATTATTCCATTATTATGCGTGGCTGTTCGTCTTTCAGAATTTTACTATAAAAAGGGGGGAGCCTCACCCTTACGCACACCCTATCATCTCATCTTATGCTCCTTTCCTCTCTTCAAGTAGATTATGATTAGTTTAGATTAGAGAGAGAGTGAGATAGAGTTGAAGTGAAGACTTGCAAGGATTCCATCTCGGGTTTGCATGACGGTTTAAGCGTGATTTTTGGCTGAGCAATTCTTCTCTCTTCTCTTCTCTTTTCCTCTTTAGATTTACCATTTTAGAGTAGCTAGATATTTAATTTAATCATGTATGAGTAGTTTAATTTTGTCTAGGGATTTAGTAGTTTGTGAAATTGTTGTTGGATCATGTTTTAATCTATACAATTGTGTTATCTTCGTGATTGGTTTGATTTCATTCTATCAAGTGTTATTCATGTTGTTAGTGGATTTTTGGCAAAAATTTAATTGCACACTTGAAATAATTAAGTGAACATTTGAAAGACGACGTTTGGTTGTTGGACAGCTTGTTAGAACCTATCACTGCATCGTCTCGAAAGAGAGATGGTCAACTTGGGAGGATCGAATTAAGTAATCGAAAATATTAAACTTGGATTAAGTCAAATTAGCTTGAAAGAGCGTCTGTGGAAGACAAAAATTCCACAACCAACCGGATGATGCCACGTGTAAAAAATCAATCAATTATAGATTGCCATGTGTCACGTTGACTTTGGTGGACCCGCTTGGTCAAAATTAAGTTCAACCAATTAAAAGCTGCCACGTGTCATCGATGATGCAGAAATTAGTAATTATTTTCTCTATTTAAAAATAAGGAAATAATGATTGGGCCTAGGCCCAAAACCCGGTTCTAACCCTAGCTGGTAGAGCCTATAAATAAGGGCCCTTCCCCTTCATTTGGATCATTCAGCATTTGCAGAATTCAGAGCTCAGATGGTAAGAAACATCAAACTACCAAGCGAAAAGGATCAAGACTTGCAGAGTTTCAGAAACCACAATCAGCCACTTGCAGATCAAAATCAAGAACAACCTTTAGAGTTCTTCAGCTGATTTACATCAACTGAGATCAAGTATTAAGCCCTCGGATTACTCAAGTCATTAAGAGATCAAATTAGAGGATCATTTTATTGTATTAAATTCAAAGATTGTACCTACACACTACATCAATACAAGATTAAATTCGTTTATATCAATTTCCTGTCTAATTTATTTTAGGTGCGAAATTTGTGTTTACAAATTTTTGGCACGCTCGGTGGGACATCTCTGACTTTCATTTCTTTCTCTAAAATACAAACTCTGCACTCCCTCGAAGATAACATGGCCCCTAAGAATGCTGTCACCCAATCTTCAAGGAAAGCTATCTGATCTGCATCTCAGGGATCAACAACTGCTAGTGCTGCATCTGGTGGTGTCATGACTAGAATTATGACAAAAGCTGCTACCACTTTCACCGAAGAGCAATCAATTGTGGTTGCACCATCACAGTCACATAAGATCCAAAACCTCGGCTCCAAGGCATCTGATGGAGTCAATCACATCGCTTCAAATGTTCTGAAGCAAAAATCTGTTGCTGGCTTCATCATGCCACAAACAATTCCGCATGGGATGGATGAACTCCAACCCCATACCAACCCTGCTTTCCAACCCTTCAATTTTGAAGATGATGGTTATTTAAGCAGTGATTCCTCTTTAGCATCATCAAAGGGATCACTTTCCTCGCATGCTGAAGCTGAATCCTCTGACACTGTCATCATGTCAGTTATGGTGACAGCGGCTACTAACTTCGAAGAACAACTGGAAGCATGAGGGCTACCTTGGACAGGCTCTCTAAAGAGAGTGTAGAAAAGGATGCCCAAATCAAACACCAGAGCAATCAGATTGCTGAGCTGATGAAGAAGTTAGAAAAGAAGTCCTCGGAAGCTTCCAACAAAGGCTCAGACGCTGAAGACTCTGATAAAGAGTCCAACCACAGCGAAGAATCTGATGACAAGTGCAAGCCAAAGAAGGACTGCTCTTTAGGATCGATGTCTGTTGAGCAGATTTAGAGTTTGATAGCAAATGCAGTCAAGGCTCAGTTGGGATGAGGGTCTCATAAGACCCACTTGTACACAAAGCATTATACGCAGACGATAGATGCTCTTCACATGCCCTATGGCTATCAGTCTTCCAAGTTCAACCAGTTCGATGACAAAGGCAACCCCAAACAGTATATTGCCCACTTCATTAAGACGTGCAGTAATGCTGGCACAGAGGGGGACTGACTGGTAAAACTGTTTGTTCGTACTCTAAAAGGGATCGCATTCAGCTGGTACACAAACTTGGAGTCAAAGTCCATTGACAGTTGGCAACAAATGGAGCAAGAGTTCCTAAATCAGTTCTACAGCACTAAATGTATTGTTAGCATGACAGAGCTAACAAACACCAGACAATGGAAGGACGAGCTGGTTCTTGATTATATCAATCGTTGGAGATCCCTAATTCTTAAGTGCAAGGATCGTCTATCAGAAGCTTTAGCCGTTAAAATGTGTGCTCAGGACATGGAGTGGGATTTACTATATGTCTTGCAGATGAGTAAGCCAAAGACTTTCCAGGAATTGGCAACGAAACTTCATGATATGGAGATAACGATCGCAAGTCACCGTGGCAAGTCTTCTTCCTCGTCTGACGCTAGAAAGGATAAGGGTGAATTCAAGAAAAATCCCAAGTCCACTAAGTCTTCATACAAAGAATCCATGGCTGTTTCAACTGGGGAGTCGGTTCGAATCTCCGGAAAGCCCAAGTATGAAAACAAGAAGGGTGGATTCTCCAAGGATACTGGAAAGAAGCGTCTACATTGAAGGAACTGTAGGAGAAGAATTACCTACTCCCTGACTCAGACTTGTCAGGAATGCTTGATGATCTCCTTGAAAATGGGGTTATCCAACTTCCAGAATCAAAACAGCCCAAAGAAGCTGGAAGGGTTACCAACCCAAAATATTATTGGTATCACAGGGTGGTTAGTCACCCTCTCGAGAAATGCGTCATGCTCAAGGAGCGTATTATGCAACTTGCCAGGGATAGAAAGATAATATTGGATTTGGACGACATTGTTGAGGCAAATCATATCTCCACCCAGCTAGAGTGTTCCTCATCACCCTGGAAGCCAAAGCATACTCAACTTCGTGGTAGAGTAAACACTGAATTGATTTCCTCCTATGGAGGGAAATTAATTGTAATTTAATTTGGAAGTTTGGAGCCTGTGGTGGTTCCAATTGGATCCAAAGGACCCTTGACAGAGGCTGATCTTTTTGTGGATGTCTCTGATAAAGCTGATGTTGATGAAGAGGGATGGACTCTTGTCACTCGCTAGATGCCAAGGAAGCAAAGCTAAGTGCAGTCGCCACCTCTCCGTCGCGGGAAGAGACAAGGAAGAAAGAAGAGCCCTCGTCATTCAAAAGGAAAGGAGAAGTCCAAGAACCTCAAAAGGCACGAAATTCTGCCTATTGACCTCCTTGAGCAGGTGCCGCTTATCCCTGTCACATTTGAAGAGTTTTTCCCAACAGGCTTCTTTGAGAAAGTTACAGTCAACATGACCTCATGTTTTGAGCTCGAAGAAGAGGAAGATGAAGGAAGTGACGGACAAGAGGAGTCTCCTAGAGTAGTGGATAAGAGCTTAACTATCTTGGAGGCTTTGCTAGCTCGCATGGGCTGGGGGTAAATCTTTTATTTGCCTAACGAGATGTGCCAACATGTTGTTGCTGCCTTACAACACCCAGAACTTTACGCTGATAAAATTAACGATGTGGGAGCATCAACAGAAGGCCCTGTTCAGTGTGCCTCTTGCAACACCGCAGTCACTTTCACTGACGATGATTTGTTGGGGTCCAAGCCCCATGATCATCCTTTGTTTGTGACTGGTTACATTATGGAGCAGAAAGTCAGGCGCATTCTCGTGGATGGAGGGTCAGCCGTCAACATCATGCCCAAGTCTACAATGAACGACTTAGGCATCACAGTGGAAGAACTGTCTAAGAGTCGAATGATGATTCAAGGCTTTAACCTTGAAGGCCAACGTGCAACGGCATGATTCGCGTTGAACTGATAATGGGAGATTTGACGACATCCTCCATCTTCCATGTAATCAATGCTAAGACTTCCTACAGGTTATTACTTGGATGACCATGGCTTTATGAGCATGGGATAGTGGCTTCCACTTTACACCAATGCCTTACGTATTATCGTGAGGGAGAGAAAAAAATTAATGGGGATGTCAAGCCATTCACTAAGGCTGAGTCTCATTTTGCAGATGCAAGGTTCTTTGAAGAAGGTGCTGCACCTAAAGAAACCATGCCATCAACCATTTCTTCCACAGGCAAAGGTGTCGCAAAGAAGGCCCCTCGAGTAACAAAAGATGATGCTCCTAAGCAGCAGCTCGAGAAAGATGCAAGCAAGCAAGGTAGCACCACTTCTTATGTTGAGCAAGTTGCTAAAGAAGCTGTCGCTTCGACAGGATCAATGCCACCAGTCTTAAGTTACATACCTAGGTCTCACCGTAAGGAGGGCGAATCGCCCTTTAGTGAGTGCACAAGAGAAGCATCGAGACCAAAGCTACTAAAAAGGATGATGGAGCTAGCATAATCACCTTAAAAGGAAGTGCAACAGTTCCAGCACTTAAGATGTGGCAAGCTAAGGTGAGTAGGCCCCCTCTTTTCGGGTTTGTCATTTCTTCTAAAGAAGGCGATGACATGCCAAGTGCACGGACTAGGGAGGGATTTGATCCTAATGCGTACAACCTTATGGAGAGGGCTGGTTACGACTTTCAAAATCCAGCTGCTTTAGGAAAGGTAGTCGAAGCTAAGCCTCATGGCCTTACTGAAACTCAGAGGAAGATTCAAGAGCAGGGAGGTTCAGCAGCCGTCTCTAAAATTGGACTAGGTTTCATACCACCGCAGCTAGTCAGAATCTTTGGGCGATGAAGGGACAAGAAGTTGGTGATTCAACACATCTCAGCTGAAGAAGTAGATGCGAGTGAAGATGAAAATGCTTCCCCCAACCCAAAGCCCTCTGTGTTTGACAGGCTACAATCATCCACTTCAAAAAAAACATCCGTCAGTATTCGCCCATATAGGGAAAGGGAAAGATCACAAATGCTCTGTTTTCAACAGAATCAAAGATGATCCCCGGCTAAAGCCTTCAGTTTTTACCAGAATAGGAGCTGGTGAAAAGTCCTCGAACTCACAACTTCAGCACCAGAAAAGTTCTGCATTTAGTCGTTTGGGATTGATAAATGAAGTTCAAAGCTGTACCCCTTCCCGTATGAAGCGTTTCCATCGTTTGGATGTTAAGACAGACGGTTTATTAAGGGTAAAGAGGCATACTGTGGTCTTCACGGGTTAACGAAAAAACTCTGACTCTAACGAGGAAGTGGAGAAAGAAGAAATTGTTTCTTCCAATCATACCACAATCCACGAATGTGATGACTCAGACTCAGAGATATAGTTGGTAGAAACTCTTGAGACTTTCGAAGATGAGGGCCAGGCTACAATTGATGATTTGAAAGAGCTGAATCTTGGAACCAATGAAGAGCCTTGCCCTATCTACGTAAGCTCATCACTTACACTCGAAGAGGAAAAGCAGTACTCGGAACTTCTGTCAGAGTACAAGGATGTATTTACCTGGAGCTATAAAGAAATGCCCGGGTTAGACCCAAAGGTCGCAGTTCATCGCCTATCTATTAAAAGGGGTATTTCGCCTAAGAAGCAACCTCAGCGATGTTTTCGCCCAGAGTTGGTACCGGAAATTGAAAAAGAGGTCAACAAACTCATAGAGGCAGGATTCATTCGCGAGGTCAAGTATCCAACATGGATCCCAAGGATCGTGCCTGTCAGGAAGAAAAATGGGCAACTTCGTATTTGTGTGGACTTTCGGGATCTCAACGATGCTTGTCCAAAAGATGATTTCCCATTGCATATAACAGAAGTCGTGATTGACTCAACCACAGGGCACGAAGCGTTATCATTCATGGATTGTACCGCGGGATACAATCAGATTCTGATGGCGCCAGAGGATCAAGAGGCCACAGCTTTTCGCATACCTAAAGACATTTTTTGCTATAAGGTGATGCCCTTCGGACTTAAGAATGCAGGAGCGACTTACCAAAGGGCAATGCAAACAATTTTCGACGATATGCTTCACAAAAAAGTTGAGTGCTACGTCGATGAATTGGTGCCAAAAAAAGGGAGGACCATATGCAAGATCTTTGTTTAATCTTTGAACGATTACGGAGATGTCAATTGAAGATGAATCCACTCAAGTGCGCATTTGGTGTCACCTCTGGAAAGTTCTTGGGTTTTATCGTTCATCACAGAGGGATTAAGATCGACCAATCGAAGATCAAGGCAATCCAGGAGATGCCTGAGCCTAAGAATCTCAGAGAGCTTCGTGGGCTTCAAGGTCGCTTGGCATATGTCCGAAGATTCATCTCAAATCTTACAGGACGCTGCCATCCCTTCAGCCATCTTATGAAAAAGGGTGCACTGTTTGAGTGGGATGAATCGTGTCGTATGGCATTCGAGAAAATAAAGGAGTACTTGACCCATCCTCCTGTGTTGGGGGCACCAATTCTTAGCAAACCTCTTCGACTGTACATTGCAGTTCAGGAAAAATCCCTAGGAGCATTATGTGTACAGGAAAATGAGGAAGGGACGCCCTATACTACTTAAGTCGTACATTGGTTGGCGCTGAATTAAAGTACTCCCCTATTGAAAAGATGTGCTTGTCGCTCATCTTTGCCATCCAGAAACTTAAGCATTACATGCAGGCCTATACTGTACAAGTGATCTCCAAAGCTGATTCCATCAAGTATATCTTGTCTAGGCCAATCTTAAATGGGCGACTGACAAAATGGGCGGTCATCTTAAAACAGTACGACCTTGTCTATGTACCCTAAAGAGTGGTCAAGGGGCAAGCGTTGGCAGATTTCTTAGTAGATCATCCCATTCCCGATGATTGGGAGCTAAATGATGATTTGCCAGGAGAAGGCAAGTTCTACATCGATATCTTCCTCCCTGGGAAATATATTTCGATGGTGCAGCTAGACGTGATGGCGCTGGTGCAGGAGTGGTCTTCGTCTCCCCCGAAAAGCACATTTTTCCGTATTCATTTGTGCTCACTCAGTTATGCTCTAACAATGTGGTGGAATATCAAGCGCTTAGCTTGGGTCTTGAAATGGCTCTTGAGATGGGAATCACCAACATCAACATATATGGTGACTCGTAATTAGTCATCAATCAACTACTTGACGAATACGAGGTTAAGAAAGAGGACCTTGTCAAGTATCATAGGCAAGCATTATGCCTGCTAAATAAGTTGGACATGGTTAAGTTAGAGCACGTGCCAAGAAGTGCCAACAAGATGGCTGACGCACTGGCAAGCCTCGCAGCCACTTTGGCACTGGGGGCAGAAGAAGGAATGACTATTTCAGTATATAGCCGCTGGGTTGTTCCGCCGAATGATGAAAACTTAGAGGAAGACGTCAACATGATCTGTGTTCTTGAAACAGATACAGAAGACTGGCGTCAACCTATAATTGAGTACTTAGAGCATGGAAAACTACCTAGTGACCCAAGGCATAAGACAGAAATACAGCGGAGGGCTTCAAGCTTTCTTTACTACAACAAAACTCTCTATGGATGCTCCTTTCTTGGTCTTTGGTTACTATACTTGGATGTGGAAGAGGCAAAGCAAGCAATGACGGAAGCTCATTCAGGTGTGTGCGGAGCACACCAATCAGGGCCTAGACTACATGATCGCATTAAAAGGATGAGCTACTACTAGCCCACTATGGTGCAAGATTGCATAAATTATGCAAAGAGGTGCGATGGTTGCCAGTTCCATGCTAACTTCATACATCAACCTCCCGAACCTCTCCACCCAGCAGTTGCATCTTGGCCATTTGAGGCATGAGGGCTCGATGTCGTTGTACCAATTACGCCTAAATCGTCTGCTGGTCACTTCTACATCTTAGCTGCCACTAATTACTTCTCAAAATGGGTGGAAGCAATTCCACTAAGAGAGGTTAAAAAAGAAAATATGGTTGACTTCATAAGGACACACATTATCTATCGGTATGGTGTGCCGAGTTACATTATCACCGATAATGGTAAGTCTTTCTTCAACAGCTTGATGACTAGCCTGTGCGAGAAGGTTAAGCTTTCCCAACATAAGTCTTCCATGTACAGCGCCCTTGCAAATGGCCCGGCAGAAGCCTTTAACAAAACACTTTGCAACTTACTCAAAAAGATTGTCGTAAAGTCTAAATGCGATTGGCATGAGAGACTAAGGGAAGCTCTTTGGGCATGTCGATCAACGTACAAGATGCCAACACAGTCGACCCCCTTCGCTTTGGTGTATGGATTTGAAGCCATTCTACCGTTGGAGATCCAAATCCCATCACTCTGCATTGCCATACAGGAAGGTTTGACGGAAGACGAAAATCACAAGCTTTCTTTAGCTGAACTGGATGCCCTTGATGAGTGAAGATTTCAGGCACAACAAAAGCTAGAATGCTACCAAGCCCGTCTATCAAGAGCATTCAACAAAAAGGTTCGGCCGTGCTCGTTCCAAGTGGGAGACCAGGTCTTGGCAGCAAGAAGACCGATCATTGTCTCTCACAAATCTGGAAGCAAATTCACCTCCAAGTGGGATGGCCCCTATGTGGTTAGAGAAGTCTACACAAATAGAGCCTACAAGATAGTTGATGCTGATGGAGTGCGCGTAGGACCCATAAACGGCAAGTTCTTAAAGCGCTACTATCCTTGAAATAGAATGTTATAAAGCTCCTAAGTAAAAGCCTAAACTGCTCGTTCTTTCAAGTTAAATTCCTTTGTAATACTCCTAACCCGCAAGAGTCTAAACTGTGAACGGTAAAACAAAACAAATAAAAAATGTTATGTCCTTGAACTACGTATGGCTTGATCCTTTAGGGTTCTACATTCCCTTTAGGTACGTAGGCAACTTGGGTATATTTCCTAAGTACAGCCATAAAAAAAAATGGATGAATAAATTGTGTTAGTGCTCATTAGTTTTGTTTATTGGATAAAACTACATATTATTGCGTAAACTTGAATTGAAAGATTCATCTTATTGCAATATACCAAAACCAATTCCAATAAAACCATATTGAGTCCAAAAAGAAGTAACAAGTTGCAAAGTAAGAAAAAAAATCTAGAACAAATCCACAGGATATGGTCTAGGCATCCAGTGCGCCTAAAAGCTCTTGGGCACTTTTCCTTGCTGCTTCAATTTGAGCTGTTTCTACTGCGGTAACTTGGGGTGCAGCATCTAAATCAGCAACCTCTTTTTCAAGAAGAGATATACCATCTTTGGCTTTCTTTAATGAAGCTTCAGTCTCTACTAATTTATCTTGCAATTCCAACTCATTCGCATTTGCTCGTTCAAGATCTACCTTGAGTAGCTTCCTTCGCTTATGAGCTTGGGTGACAGCAGTAGTTGTCTCATCAAACTGAGCACCGACCTTTTCCACTGAAGCTCGTGCCTCCCTAAGTTTGCCTAATAAGGTTGCTCGCTTGCTTAGCACATCTTCGGTAGGAGTCCGATCTTCTAATTGGGCTTTCAACTTCAGGTACTTCTAACTTCGTTCAAATATGTCTCAACACTATTCTTTAGCCCCAAATAATCTGCCTGAACGATGATAACGTTTCATATATTTTCTCAGCTTCTTGGCGGATATTTGCAAGGTCGCCTTCTATCTTTGGGATGAACTTTTTCAACTGTTGCTGTAAACATTGCTTCACACTCAAGGCCAGATCGTTAAACATGCCAGAAGCAATTCTCCTAGGGAAGTAGGTTGCAACAGAAGGAGTAGGTGATTGACAGCGCTCTGCTTGTTTCACTGGCGATGGCATTATGTTAATAGAATCGTCCTCAGTTGACTTGGCAGCGGCACAGTTAAGGTGGCTTCGCTGTCTTTGTCACCAAATGCGGCCTTAAGTCTGTCTTTGATTTTGGCAGTATATCCCTACATTAAGAGGAGGATCAAGTTAAAAAAATGGGGCTAAAAAAGGGAAGGGAAAGGGGGGGTAGGATAACAAGATGCACCTCTCGTTTTGCGTTGTTCTCTGATTTCAGTGAGCTCGTCGCACTGTTAGACTTGTTTTTGGAGTTAGGCAGCTTGGTTGCAACATCTGGTTTGCTCTTCGGGCCTGACAAATTCTTCGCTCCACTAACAGAAGACCTAATATCTAAACCTCTCAAAGCTTCAATCTTCTCTTTCCCAGGCAAACAATTACTACTTTTCTGAGGATATGTGTCTGCTCCCAATGAGGAACTATCACCTCCTTATTTTCTAAGCTCGGCTGGGGATAGGGCATGTTCGTTACGCTGCTGTATGATTGGCTTATGTGCACTCCCTTTTCCAGAAGTGACAACTAAGGCGGATGCATCATCAGCAACTCTCACTTTAGAAGCTTTTCGTGGTTGCACAGCCTCGCCTCTAGGATATTTAGGCCCTTGAGAGAAAAGATCGCACCGTGAAGATCGCCACTAATTAACATATGCAATAGTGACCAGCGTAGACTTCTTATTAGGAGGAGCAGGAATTGTCACGTTGGACCTTGTTATGTGTTCTGTATGGTTGAACCAATAGCGAGCTACATCCTATAAGGTGCCCTCTCGGTCATTCATCGTGGCTCACTTAGTACATCTTGATAGAAGTCAAATTGTCGTCTAAACTTGCAAGGGAAGTACGGTTCGATCACAATTGTTCTTCCTTGTCGCAAGGTCAAAAACCCAAAGCGGAGGCAAATCAAATATGCTTTCCAGCTTGAGGATAAATTCTGGGTGTCAATCAAGGTGATCGATGTATCCTTCATAAGAGCATTAGAATACATGACAGACGGATCCTTGCATTTCAATAGCTCTCGAGCTTCTTGTACGTCAGGAGTCCGATTTATCTTTTCACCAGAGAACCTCACCATCTTAGGATGGCCGTGCCGATGATGGGGATGATCAAAATAAGTTTGGAAGTAAGTCCCTAACCATCCATAAACGTAGTGAATGGGGAAAATTACTTCCACTTATTCAGGCTCCGAGCCATAGAAATTCTATTCAACCCCCGATAAATGCTAGCTAAAGTAGGAATTGCTAGGTTTAGACATTCCCCGTGAGCCAGTTTGCTTGCAGCTACAAACACAGTTGGGCGAATAAGGCACACTGCTTCAGTTGGTAGCACAAAGGAGCACAACCAACAGGAAATAAAGGCAGCAAGGTAGGTCTCTTCAATTAGGGCCTCAGGAATGTTGATCGTCACAAAAGGATCTTTCTCTCTCTTCATTCGCCCTGTGCGAGGAGCAATCAAGTCAGATGGACATGATGTGTTTGTTGGAGCTTTAACTCGCTTTCTGTTGTTACGACTAGGAGAAGGTATGTAAATCTGCCGCCCTCGAAACCAGAAGCGTATCTATTCGGAAGCAGTAAGTTGAACGATTCCATGAACATCTTGGCATAGTCTGTGGAATGCAAAGAAGAGGGACGAGTAAGTTGCTGGAATATCATTATCTCCACGTCCCGCAGAAGGAAGTTCTCTGGTAGATGGAATGATTTCTTCGTAGTAAGTGCCGTCAGCTGGAAGTCCACCTATAACCCGCAAATCCCATAAGGAGATTGACATGTCACTGCTCGCTGTGCAAAAGGTATTGGTAGTGTAGCATCACAGTTCACAGAATGCTTTGAAGACGGTGAGACTCATGTCATAAAAGAACAAGGATGCATATCCATTCCATAAGTCTGTCTTTGTTGCCACCAAGAACGTCTTCAAGCCATTCCCAATAGCACGGTATGAAGAAGTTGTCGGAGAAACAGGGTGAAAAATTGCCCCAGGATAGTGTCCCGTCCATGATATAATGTCGGAGTAAGGGTGTTGCTCCTTGAGAAGGGGTTGAAGATGCAAACAATGGTGAGCTAAGCTTCAAGACTCTCAAAGTCGAGATGACTCCGTCTGATCTTCGTATGTCGCGGGTAGATTTCACACTCCAGCATGAATCTGCAAGGTAGTTATGGAGTAAAGAGCGTCTGGACGGTAGGGGCGTTGGCATATCTACACGGAGAGTCACGCCTTCTTCAATTGGATCATCTTCTCTGTCCAGGATGGTAAGAGTTGGCCTCTTGGGATCGGAGGATGAGTCCAGAAAATGCACCATGGTGTAGGAAGAAAGGCAAATCGACCCCAATTAGACTAAGTGAGGGAGTATTCTGCGAAGAATCGAATCTACGGGGAGAAATGATTCCTCGTCTTAAAAGTCGGCCTCACTTCACAATCTAACTGGAGGAGCCACGGCAAGAAGGAAGAACAGCAAGTCGACTCCAATTAGAATAAGTGAGGGAGTCTCCTGCGAAGAATCGAATCTACGGGAAGAAACGATTCCTCGTCTTAAAAGTTAACCTCACTTCGCAATCTAATCGGAGGAGTCGCGGCTGGAAAGAAGCACAGCAAGTTGACTCCAACTAGATTAAGTGAGAGAGTTTCTTGTAAAGAATTGAATCTACAGGGAGAAACAATTCCTCGTTTTAAAAGTCGACCTTATTTCGCGATCTAATCGGAGGAGTCATGGCTGAAAGGAATGAATTCAAGTCGACCCCAATTAGATTAAGTGAGGGAGTCTCCTGCGAAGAATCGAATCTACTGGAAGAAATGATTCCTCGTCTTTCAAGTCAACCTCACTTACGATCTAATAGGGAGAGTAGTCGATTCAATAGCTTCCTAAAAAAAGGAAACAGAAAGAAGCGTTAGTTTAAGTAAAAGAAAAAGTTACAAAAAAATTAAATCAATCACAAATTAATTTAATTAGACGACTAATTCTTAATTTAGTCACAAAAGAGAGGTCAAGGGAGTCTAAAAAAAAGAAGGGGGTAAAAATAAAGAAGAAGGGCTCTCCAACAAAAAAAATAAAAAGGGACAAAAAAAAGGAAAACAAAATAAAAATGAAAGTATCAGAAACACATGAAAAGCGGAGGGCTTCTGCGCAATAGGAGGGAAAAGGACACACGAAGTCTCTATGGAGCATTGGAATCATGAGACCAACACTCTAGGGTAATTGTACACCAATTTGTTTAAAAAACGACTGGTACACACACGCTGCTCTTCGTTCTCTCCTCTTCTTTCTCTCTCTTCTCCATCTGCCATGGTTGTACTGTTTGTACTGTAATTTCCGTCACATCAGAAAAGAAATAAAAAAAAGGTTCATAGAGATTAGGCAATAGAAGCATTGCAAGGCTAAAGAGTTATTGAGTTTCAGGTCCCAAAATTCCAAAAAAAAAAAATCTACCCCAAAAAAAAAAAAATCCAAAGCCTCCTGAACAACATCAGAAAAGTCCGCCCAAACAAGAAAAAAAAAAATCAATGATTTCTACCAGTTAAAAGTGCTTGTTATCGGGTTTCTTTTTTTTTTTTTTTTGAGGGGTTATGCTTACATGAATCTGATGGCCCCTCTTCAAATTTTAATCCAAACCCACCTTTTCTATTATTACATAGAAACATCAATGTTTTCATCTGTTCTCAAATCACAGGCAACAACAATTGGCTCTAAAAAGAAGATGAAGGACGGATGATTCAATGGATGTTCATAGGAACGAAGGATGTAGAGAAACAGAGAACAGAGGACGGCAAGCCAGGCAAAATCCTATTGAGGTTTGAAGGAAGGGAGAGACACAACACGTTTTCACACAATTGGAGAAGGAGAAGCATGAAATTTTTCTTACAAAATTGGGTTAGTTGGAATCTGAGAGAAGCATGAAATTTTACCCCAAAGTAGTCTTTTGTTACTGTTCAAGGAAATTTAACGGAAGAAGAGGTGCCTGAATTGACACCAGCCCATGGACGGCTTTATATAGCAGCGTAGATCTCAGCTCCCTACTCCTACTCCTACTCCAACACAAATATTTATCAGTTTGAGTTGCTAATAAATTTTATCAAGAGTTATAGATATAATTTTATCACAAACCCTCAAGCCAAAGTTATCAAAAAGAAAAAGAAGAAGAAATCAGGAAAAAAGATGAGGTGCTGCGTACAAGCTATCCCCCTTTTCCTTTCTGTTCTTTTCTCTTTTTTCCTATTTAATAAAAAAAGGGAAAAAATAGAGGATTATTTAAAAAAATAGGGTTTTTTGGGCCCAATTTGCTCCTGGGTGTGTCAAATTAGGCACACCTTCATCATATTTTGGGTAAGTGTCAAGAAAAAAAAAAATTTTTACTTGGCAAATAAAATATTTACTCATCAAATTTTTGATAATTTGCATCAATTAAACGTTCGAGACTCAGTCGCTTCAAAAAAAAAAAGGGAAGCATACTCCAAGTCCTTGCAGCGGCCAACTCTCGAGGGGGCATTTGTAGAAGGCAAAAATTCTACAACCCATCGGATGGTGCCACATATAAAAAATTAACCAATTACATATTGCCATGTGTCACGTTGACTTTGGTGGACCCGCTTGGTCAAATTAAGTTCAGCCAATTGAAAGTTACCACGTGTTATCGATGATGCAGAAATTAGTAATTATTTTCTTTATTTAAAAATAAGGAAATAATTAATGGGCCTAGGCCAAAAACCGGACTCTAACCCTAGCTGGTAGAGCCCATAAATAAGGGCCCTTTCCTTCATTTGAATCATTCAACATTTGCAGAATTCAGAGCTCAGACGGTAAGGAACATCCAACTACCAAGCGAGAAGGATCAAGACTTGCAGAGTTTCAGAAACCACAATCAGCCACTTGCAGATCAAAATCAAGAACAGCCTTCAGAGTTCTTCCGCTAATTTACATCAACCGAGATCAAGTATCAAACCCTTAGATTACTCAAGTCATTAGGAGATCGAATCATAGGATTATTTTATTGTATTAAATTCAGAGATTGTACCTACACATTACATCAATACAAGATTAAATTTGTTTATATCAATTTCCTGTCTAATTTATTTTAGGTGCGAAATTTGTGTTTACAGCGTCATTTGCTTAGTTTAGGCAAATTAATTGATTTCGAAAGAATAGACTGAATTTCTGTGTAGATTGCAATTCGTCGAAATTAACCAATTAGAGAATAGCACATGTTTATCATTTTGATTCAATTCTCTTCCATAACTACGAAAATTCCTAGGCATTTTTCCCATATTTGATTTAGAAAAGTTTATTTGCAGTTGTTAATCAAAACCACTTAAATTAGAATTTTACTTAGCATATCTTGAGCGGATATAACCCAATAGATCAACCTAGTCTCTGTGGGATCGACCTTGATTGCTATAACGCCACCGTGCACTTGCGGCCGTATCACTCAACAGCTAAAGTTTCCTTATTCCTGTCCACTTTATCAATATAATAATAGTGTCATAGACTCATTCTTTCCAGCTACCAATTACAAGTACTTTCAAGTGTGAGATTTGAATACGAACGTCCAAGAATTTGCTCTCCAATAGCTCAATGAGTATGCTCTTAGACTAATGAATGTCACATTTGCATATGAATTTGAGGGTCTGAATGCTACCATTTTGGATGATGATTAAGCATGTCATGGTATTTTGATGCCTTTCTGTTATATTTTACCCATGAGTATATGTTTTTGGTGCACTTGTGCAAAATTTAATCAAGGAGACCCAACACTGAAATCGTTTAGAGATTTATTAGATGAAAGAAGGAGCTTAGAAGGCCTAAAACGTACCTAACATGACCAACCCATAGTCGCTAACATGGTTTAGAAGGTCAAAATGGTCAAAGAAAGCAAACCGAACCAGGCTAGGCAATAGGCAACAACAATGGACACAGTCAGCTCTTATTGCCAAGCACGACCCATGTGATGCTGGTTTTTGCTCTGTTGTTCGGGTTTCCTTCATTTTTGACTTTTGACAGACTAGATTTTCACATTATATGTCTGGTGTTTCTAGCCTTCTCCATCCATCCATCACCACCATTATCCTTCTCATTCACTCTTAGAGAGCTTGAAAGAAGAAGAAGCAGATATCAAGCAAATTTTAAAGGATTCTGTGCGTTGATTAAAGTATCGTCAACCAAGTTTCAAGACTAAGCGATTCTTCTCTTATGTTCTCTTTTCTTCATTTTTTCTTGTAGATAGACTTATGCTTTTAGAGATGTTTACTTTGTTGATTTCAAACATCTATGAGTAGTTTGATCAACCTAGGGGTTAGTAAACCAAACCAATCTTATCTATTTCCCTAGTTTAAACCTTGTTGTGCTTTAGATCTTTACATGGTTGCTTCAATTAAATTCTAGAGTTTTGATTGCAATTATGGAATTTCTGTCTAATTTCTTGCATGTATATTAGACACTCAATCAAAATACTGAAAGGTGAATGTTGGTATTAGATTGCTAGGATTAGACTTATATTTGTAATCACTTGAGAAAGGGTTGTAAATCAAGTGGCCTTTGGATAATCTTGTGCTCAAAATTTAAATGAATTAAGATCTAATGAGAGCTGGTGATCAGCTTGACTGGGTTAATTCATTCCATTCGAAAGGAAGTTGTGAATTCATAAGAATTATCGACCTTTGAATGAACTGACAAACTTAAGATCACTTGTCTGACTAGTAATTCAGCACATCGCTAGATGAGGTTATCCCTGTATGCTTTTAATAATTGAATACAGTCCTGGCCTATTATCATTTGTTTAGTCAGAATCCAAATTCAAAATTCTGATTAGGATTAACAAATTTTGAAGGCATGAACTAAGTAGTTGAACCTAGTGTTTGTAGGAACGACTTGATACAATACAAACCCCCGTGCACTTGCGTGATCATAGACCATCAGATGTTGAGGTATTAGCTATCGTAAGGTCTTTTTCAATATCAGCGGGTAGACTCTAAGTGCAGGAATATTCCTTCATGATCCTTGATGCCTCCTTCAAAATGACTAGAATTTTCTTTTTATGGTTTATAAATGTTTTCTTTTGTTTTCTTTGCCCGTTGGTTTGAATGTTACAACCACGTTTAATTTATAATAGGGTTAAGTAGACAAATTGGCTTTCAAATTTATATTTTGAAGCACTCATTAACAGCGTCGTACATTTAGACGACACTCTGGTCGTGTAAGTAAATATAGCCTAAATGCTAGACTCCTACTGTTCTCATATATGATGGTCATAATCCAATTAAGTGTTGATAATTTTATCATGCTTATGACTTTGGACATTGTTGAGTAGAACTAAATTGGATTCTTAGCAACATTGATGTGTGATGTTTAGCATTCTGTTTTTTTTCCCCACCTAAAATGCACTTTACAAAGTGAAAAAAAAAGTGTAACATTGATATCTTATATTTTTCAATATATGGAATTGAAGACACATTTATATATTCTTCAATAAATGGAATTGAACATACCAGCTGGATAAGATATTGTCCCTCAACTTTCAGCACTTTTAAAATTTTCACATCGAAGACTTGGTAACCGTAGTATCATCTTCTTCCATTGCCTTCCTTCACATATCTAGTACATTTAAGGACTAGGATGGTTGGTTACAACCTTCCTGTTTGCTGTCATCTTTATTTCATTATATATTTTTAGCTTTTTAGGTTTATTTTAGGTTTAAGTCTCTCCTATTGTGAGAGTTGTCATCTTTCTCCAATTGTGAGAGTTTCAATTTATGGTTCACAAATTCTCATATGAGACCGTCTTGCACTAAGTTATTGCAAGATGCCCTATATGGCATTATTTTTTAAAATCAAAGAGGATGACATTTTTAGGAGAGTGGTCCATTTTCCCTATGTTTCCAATTTTTTCTTAAAAAAAAAATATGTAGCAAGTTTCCCTCATTTGCAAAAATTCTTCATTAGCTTAAACCCTACTTATTATCAAACTATCTGATTAAGTTCATGCTAATACAATAATTTGCATGCTATGAATTATCTGTATTAAAGAAGGGGGGGAGGTTGGTTTGATTTAGTTACATTTCAAAATGATAGTGTTAAGTAAGAGTTATAGTCATCCATTGATAACGCTTTTAGTTACCTTTCCATACAACAAAATTAACTAACCATTACAGTACTACTTTGGAAACGTTTTCAGTCATATTTGTGCAGTACCTAGCATTGCAATGTAATTTTAAACGTAAAACATACTAAGAAATGACTACATTACTTGCCAGATCATGGTGCAAAATTAAACAATTGATATATCGTATTAGCCATCAATTATAAATATCATTAGTGCTTCAATTAAATCACCAAAATATTGAATTATATAAACATTTTAGTATATTTGACAACCTTGTTAGTCATATTTATGCTATAGTTATGGGAATATATTACAATGCTACATGCAAATTATACAACACGTTAGCATACACTCTTATGGACAATGCCACTAAGTCATACCTATTTGTCTGAACACAAGTTGTATGGATACAATCATGCATGCATCAAGTAAATAGTCATGTTATGATGTTATATGTAATCAAAGTACCAAAAAATGTAGTATCAAATAAATTTTATCGATACAGTCGTACATGCGATGCTTGAATAGTCACAAAAAATGAATATTAATAGTCATATATTACTTGTCAAGTCATAGTATAAAATTAACAATTAATATATCGTATTAGTCATCAACTACAAATGTTGTTAGTACTTCAATTAAATCACCAAAATACCAAATTATGAAAACATTTCAATCATTGTTTGACAATGTTATTAGTCATATACACTACAACAAACCCGTCCATTTGAGACCGAAAAATTTGATCTCAAAAATATAAAACTCGGTCCCTATTTAATTTTTGAGACCGAGCTGAGACTGAAAAATATCGGTCTCCAAAACCTTGGTAGCAATTCAAATTTCGTGACCGAATTGCACATATCGGTCTCTACCTGAGACCGAATTTTGAGACTAAACATCCTCGGTCTCCATTGGAGGAGGGTAGTTTGGTCTCTATTAGAGACCAAAATGGGTCGGTCTCCATTTGAGACCAAACATTTCAGTCTACAGTGGACACCACTGTCCTCAGTCTCTATTGGAGACCGGTTCTTGCTTTGGTCTCAATCAAAGACCTGGGCCCTTTTTTGCCAATTTGGAGACCGAGACTTTTGTTTGGGTCTCAAACAGAGACTGTGATTTTAGTTTCAGTCTCTAACCTCCCTATATTTTTGCAATAATTTTGCGCATGTGAATCTACCACCTATATTTTACACATCATGCTATTTACATATCTGAGCCACATTTGCCCCTAAATACAATAACTCAAAGTACGTGCCACACATTTGGCATTACAAATCCCAAATTACATCAAAATTTTTGCAGTTTTGCAATCAAAAATGTATACAACAACATACACGAGTTCCGTGTCCAACACTTTCCACAACACTACCCAAAATTATAACCCAACACTTCCACATGAAAGCGTTAACCATCAATGGTTATCCAGCATACATGAAGTCCCGAGACCAATGTTCCATATTCAAGCGTTCAAGCAATTACAATTACACATCCAACTAAGACAACGGGTAAAACCATACATACCTAAACCTATGAGGATGCCTGAGAGCGGTCGGCATGTGTGGGGTGGCCAAGGAGCGCCGAGAAGCTATCAAACCGAGCATTAAGCTCAATTAGTCAAATGTAGCCGCGCTTAGGTCGTCTGCAGCTCATTTTGCATCGTTTGCAATTCATCTTGGAGTTGGGTAACTAACAGGGAGGAATATGCCGACGAAGTGCTGCAGTTATTGCGCCTAGACTTGGTTGGTCTCTCAAACATGGCTTGACCCTCTCTACCAAGTCCATATAGAGTGCCCTTCTTACTCTAACTACCACAAGCCTTAAAGAAGAGGTAATCATCTGCCGCTAAAGCGACTTGCACATCAGTAACTGCATTCAGTTGCTCATATTTTTCCTACATCAGCAGAATGAATAGAAAAAGTAAAAGTAGTAGCTTATGTACAGATTTTAGTCATCTAACTTTAAATTGAACTAGTGCTACGGTGTTTACATAAACACTCTCTGTGTGAGCGTCGCACCAAATCCGCTGACCATTCTCATTAACCTTTGAATGAGCGGCAGCAAACAACTTAGCAGTCGAAGGTCTCCTTTACAATTGCTTCGCCTATCATACAAGTATACAACAGGTGTCTCTCTGCATTAGCAACATTACAAAGTTGAAAATCACATTTTCAAGTAATGTAGTTCGCATTTTCATACCAATTTCTCGACCTAAATTGTAGCCGATATTGACCCCTGGCTGTGCCCAATCTTAACCTTGGGCCCCTCTGTCTTGTTCTTCCTGTTCCGCTCAGATCGCTTCTTGAACTCTGCATCAGTTTCCCTCTTGTACTTCAATGATGCGCGTACATCGTCCGTATCCAAGGAACGATCTTCTCAGGAGGTTCCTTTGCAACCTTATTCACCAAATTTTTCACCCTTACACGCACCTTTTCTTGCCATTCTTTTCTGACTAGTGCCTCATACTCGGGATCCCATGTAAATCTTTCCTACACTTAAAATTCCCCCCAAAAGGAAATTGCACTGTGTTAGTATGTATACATAAATGCGTGTATATAAGTATGTGTGTATAGAAGTGTACACATATATATAAGTATGGGTGTGTATGTGTGTGTACATAGATACATAAGTATGTGTGTACATAAGTGTATATATATGTGTGTATGCGTACATATATACTTGTATATGTGTATATATACTAACATGTAAGTATACTTATACACACACATAGAAATACACTTATATATACACACACATATAAGTGTACTTATATATATATATATATATATATATGTGTGTGTGTGTGTGTGTACATATATGTGTGTGTGTGTGTGTGTGTGTGTGTGTGTGTGTGTGTGTGTGCATATATATATATTTCATAAAAGAAATGGACAGAATTCCGCCTAAAAATTGATCATATCCCAGGCTTAAAGCCATACATTATTTCCCTGCAATAAATAAAAGTACAGAAGACATCTACACGCTCAATGAGCCATACGCCTAGAGTATACCATGTGTAGAGTACAATAATAACGAAGAAAGTATGAGATACATCTCAACGGATCACACATCCGGAGTATTAGGATTTACATCCCAAAAATTAAGAAAAAAAGGTCAACATTTATGTCGCATACATGGTCAATGAATTTAAGGGATTCGATTGACATTTAAGGCTTATGTACCCCTGAAAAACAAAAATGTGAAAAGTAGAATTCCTTAACTCAACCATCAAATATTTGTGCGATTCATCAACTTGAAATAATTCCAACATTTGGAAACTTATAAATAGAACATGGTGAAGGTCAAAATGCAAAAGAATACTTATAGGAATCCGCCCAGTCCAAATGTCAACAATCACAACTTGTTAGCAACATAATGTTCCATTTCCTAAATCAATGCTAATATACTAACTAACATACCATATTGTAAAGTTTAAAACATTTATCTTAAAACAATTCCACCAAAACCACTTGTGATCCTTTGGGGCGTCTTTCCAATAGGTGAAGGCCTCCTTGTAGTAAGTTTGAATAGTCACAGATATGGCTCGTGCCACATCTCGATGACCAAACCTACGATGGAGCATTGTCTACGAATTATATCAAAACGCAGTACGCCTCAGGTTCATGGATTTTAAAAATGAATGAGACATACCACATTTTGGTGTTAGGCACAAGTCGTTCCCTTGTCAATAGCGTGCTAGGGCCTTCCAATGGAATCTCCGGAGGTTGCGTCTCCTGAGAGTCGTACTGGGCTATGGATCTGCCTTAACCATCCATGCGTACCTAATCCTACGCAATGTTGGGATCATTTACAAGGTCTGACCATACTATGGTCATGCTACATTTATTATCCATTCTCGGCTATAGGGTTTTTTCGAGAATTGAGGAGATACATAAGGATTCTTAGGAATGACATAGAATTATTACTAGGAGTTTGAGTATTTGTTCTAACTGGTGCTTTTACAATTGGGAATGGTTGCCAAGCTTAGCCTGAAAAGTTACGAACTTAGTAAGATGTCATCCTTGGGCACTCTAAAGTCTCCTATATGATTTCTTTAGGCTTGCCCCAAAATATTCACCTTTCAATGAGAGTCATACATAGGATAGGGCTAACTGACCTTATCAGAATGGAAAGCTAATCACCACTTGGTTGACTAGTGTGATTTCGATGCTTAAGATAGTGAGCACAAAGATGATAACAAATTCAGGAATAATAATTGGCTTAAAATAGTCCACAAGAAACAAGCATGTGGATGGCCTAACAAGAATAATAGGGAACAACTAATTATAATAACTCTTAGTTTAAGAGAACACAAAAATAATGGAGAGAGTAAATACTTGCCCTTTAAGGGTTTGTGATTTAAGTGTTGAAATATTAGCAATAATGGTTATATAGATAATAAGTATTCATGAGTTCATACAGGGAACAAAAGTATTAAGTTTTAAGGATATACTATAGGTGAGGCTACATCGATAAGTACTTTCAGAATGCTAACTTAAATTCGATCGGAAAGACTTAAACTTTACATAGGTTACATCTATAAATACAAATAATACTCTTATAGGAATGAATGTTACTCAAAGGAGATTAGTAATCAAGGCTCTGCATTTCCTTAGTAAAATGTCAACTGACACTTACAATGAAAATCATGCAGGAAGAGTTGTAGATTTAAAATATAGAGATACAATTACTTTTCAGATAACTAACACAAGTGCAGCTAATGTTTCCCTCTAAAACCACAACAATCATATTATAAATAATCTCCAATGACTCTTACCATTGATAAAGGAACTCACTGTTCATGTTATAGTGATTTGCAAGTCAATCTTAATCTAATATCAAAAACCACACCAATTAATCATAGCATAACTATCATTAAAAGGGAGACTAATAAATATTAAGGGTGGAAAAGTAATTTTATAGAGTGAAAGACAAACTTTGCCGATAAACAAGTTAATATTCTACAAGCTACTAGTGTAGAAATCAATGAAAATAGGCCTTATTATTGATGAAAAATCATCATGGTAGCCCTTCTTGCACAAAAGAACACTGGATGCAAAGGGTTTTGGAAAGAGAGGATAGACAGAAGATACAGTGAATTAGGGTATTTATTAGGAATGGTGTTCAATGCAGTTGTTACATCTTTACAAAAGAATATTGACACCAACCATTATGCAGCAATTGTATAGGTACCAGTCAAATAGAGTAAGGTTGTATTGACGACATCTCCGCACATATTGATCCAAGTCAATGAAATGAAATAATAGATTGTCCAGTGCTTTCATGAAAATAATAAAATTAGACATTCATGCACTTGGCCAAAAAGCATAAAGTGCAAAGTCTACTATATTAGCAAACAAGAAGTACATCACAGTATATCTATGCATCCACTTACTGGGCACACTCGGAAAGTTTACTAAGAGTTTGATTATCCAATGTTGTAGTGAAGAGGAAATTAAGAGCCTTGGCCGAAAAGCAGTCAACTTGTCGGAGCCGAAGGAGATACTAAGGATGTCATTTAAGGCTGCCAAGGACCAAATCTCCAAAGGCCTCGAGGGGTCGAAGACTGTCTAGGATGACAAGAACGACAAGGACACCGCTAGAATCCAGAATCCAGAAGAATTATATCAACTTTTGGTATAAGACATCAGCCATGTAAAAGAATAATCCAAGTATACACTTATGCAAATCCTTGTGATAAGTTAGAACGTTTCACTCTGTAATTAATAATACTCAATAATTGTTGATTTCATTTCAAGCAAGCATTTTCTTGTTAATAAATGTTTTTAACAAACTGCACAAGTCATTAGATTGATAGCCCAATAAAGCAAAAAAAAAAAGCAATGTAATTTCCATTAGCAAAGGGGTGTCATTACATTCTTCAGAAGCCATTAAATAAAGCATCAAACATCTTGTGTCACCGAAATCGAATCAGGATATGACCTCAGAAAACATAATTGGCTCAACAGATATACATACACATTTCAACATGTTGCCTCAATTGAAAATTCTAACTCCTCAGTTTGTTCTAGGATAGGAAAGATTTAGAAGTACAAATTTATTCAGCTAGGTTCAATCAAATTTACACAAACACATCACTCACATGTCATCGGAATGCTTTACAGGTAGGAAATCCCCACTAACCAAGCACATACGAAGCTGCATTCAAGTATGAAACGGAATAGGGGCAAAACCAACCAGCAGGGGCAACAAATTGACATAAACCACCAATGTAATCTACTGCATTTCGGTACAACACATTCGGTTCCTTAGTCGAAACCCTAATTCACCAAACACTTTCAATTGAATGTAATTGATAAAGCATGATGAGTATACTTGCCTCACAGTAGCAAATGATCAAACAGCTCACCGAAAAACACCCAATCGTGGCTACCCCGAATGTTGCAAACCCTAATTAACTTGTGGTTGGTCTCGACGCGAACACAGCAAGGCCGTGAGTAATAATTCTTGCCTTCTTGGGACATACTGAAGCTCACGAGGAGGAGATGAGGCGGAACACCAACCTGGTTACTGGAAACCGCCCAGCTATCGACGAGATTACAAAAGAGATATGCACGAAGTGAAGGTTGGAAGAGATGAGGTGAGTCGAGGAGAAGAGGTTGGTCTCGACGCGAACAATGGTTGAGACCAAAAAAATTTTAACGCTTAAAGAGTTGGAGACCGAATTTAGAACCGCTTTTAAATTCGGTCTCTGAGTGAAACGGAGCTCACAGTTAGTCTCCAATAATCGTTTCTATTTGAGTCCAAAAATAGTAGTCTCAGTAACCGGTCTCCATTAGAATCTGCTTTTGCTGTTGGTCTCAAAAATTACTTTCAATTAAAGACAGTTTGGGCCGGTCTCTGAATTTGGTCTCAAAAATTAAATTGGAGACCAACTTCACTTTCGGTCTCTAAACTTCGGTCTCCATTGGACAAATTCTTAAATATATATTTATGTCGTAATTATGGTCATATATTACAATACTACATGCACAGTAAACAACACATTAGCATACACTCCTATGGACAATATTACCAATTCATATCTATTTGTCTAAACAGAAATTGTATGGATACAATCATACATAGCACAAGTAAACAATCATGCTGTGATATTATACACAACCAAAGCACCTAATAAATACAGTACCCAATGAACTTATCAATATAGTCAAAGATGCAATAATTAAATAGCCACCAGTTACTAATAAATCAACAATATTACATAGTCATGATTGTTCTTCTTTTCATATGACTACTAAACGATAGGAAAAAACCCACTGAATTCAAGACATTGAAACTCCGATATTGATGTTCTAAATTAAGACATGTCAAGGAGTAGCAATCTAAATGCATCACCTTGTGTACAATGTAAGATGACGATGACGGTGAGTAGTGATGATGGTGAACATGATGAAGGGAGATGACAATGTTGCCTAGATATAGGAAGATGACGATGGAAAGGGATGGGAGATAGCGTGCAATTGATGAGAGAGAGTGTGCAATGCGGGCTGAGGAAAGATAAGTTTTTGTAAGGTTTATTACATGCGTGTAACTCAAACGCGACCAATGAAAGTGATTGCTGAACTGCACTTGCTGATGTGGCTCATTTGTCTTACACTGTGTTGTTATAAGACGGTCTCACATAAGAGTTACTGTTTATGATTTGTTTTCATTTGTATTTGTGTAGTTGTTTCACTTGATTTGAAGAGATGAAGTACTATTATATTATAAAGCAGTTGTTTAATCAAGTTGATCACTTCAAAAGCAGTCTCTTATTTCAAATATTATCTCATCCAAGGAAGTTATATTAGATCAATAGATCTATTCTATGGATGATATTGCAACAGATCTGTGGATCTCTCTTCTAGGTTGGATTTAAAACAACGGTTGTGGGAAGACAAGTGAGCAGTGTGTGCAAAGGTAATATTTTGTGAATGCATATTGTATTTTTACATTGGACTTTACATTTGTTTTTGTCAAATATATCTTGTACATGCTGTATGGCTAATTAATCAATGAATTTTGCCCTTTCTTTTGCCTAAAAAGAGAGGAATTGAAAGCACATTTATATTGCTAAAATTTGAGAATGGGTAGGCCAAAACGCATATTCATTGATTTTGAAATATGGAAAAAATCAATGAAAGAATTCGGAAACATTGCAATAAAAGTAAGAGGAATTGTAAATAAAGAAACATTAGACACTTAATTGAAAGAATTTACCAAATGAGTGGGGAAATAAAAGACCAATTATTATAATGGTGTATAGAAGTTGCAATGCTACTAAATTAACTAATTGCTACTTCCTCTATCCTATAGAAGTTGCTACAATTGGTTATAAAAGGCATATTTTGACTTTTTTTTCAATAGATTTAATTCAATTCTAAACGTAAAAATATATGTTATAAACCATTAAAGAAGTAGTTTAATGTTTTTAAATTTTTTGAATCCATTCCATTTTTCTTTTAGATTGGTGATCAATGTATGTTGTCTTTGAGTAATTTTGACGACTTTAATAAGACGGAGGGAGTATATTACTAGCACTAGTATAATTACTGCCTTGCTAACTAATTTCCTCATGTTGATTATTAGATTTATGAATTAAAAAATCACTTTTCATAACAAATATTAGCTCCTTTTATTTCATGGGCATTTCATGGCCATGTTCAAAAAAGTTAGCTATTTAAGTAGCAGATAGTGGTTCTAATTTAAATGTCAGCGGATAGTTGTTTAGAGAACAGATAGTAGTTCTAATTTAACTGTCAGCGAATAGTTGTTTAAATAAGCAGTTAAGGCAAATGTGTTCGGTAAATTTAACTATTGGGTTAACTTATTAACGCAAATTAACATAAAAGGATATTGATAATTTCCAATGCTGAAATTTGTAAAGGATATCTTTTGGCCAATAAATATGAAACGCTACTCTTAACTGCCAAAGCTAATAATGATTAGCTTTTCAAAAACGATGCTTCAAATGCTAAACACGACTTGAAATGTTAATCCAAACACTGAGTTGTTAAATGCTAAAAATTAACTGATTAGTTCTTTAACTTGACCCAAACACTAAGGTATTGGTTGCACGCAATGTAATTAAGTTATAATATAATAAAAATGTAATGCAATGAAAATGAAGTGTAAATTTGATTGATTATAAAGTAATTACATAAGGTAATGTAATAACCATTCTATTGCCATGTTTGGTTCACATATTCAATATGTCATGCAATAACATTTTGCATCCGATGTCCATATATCTTTTGGAAGAGACAATTCAATGAAAATTCAATTTTTGTATAATTTAATGCTATCTTTACTAATAATATGTATGCAACTCAAGTAAATATGAATTTGATGCAAAATTAAATCTCAACTTCAATATAGTTGAAATTGAACAAACTAATAATTCTTTTAAAAAAAAAAGAAACCAAAAAACGTCCCTGCAACCAAAGCCGGCAAAAATCTGTCCGATCCGATTATCTGAATTCGTCCGACTTAGAAAAAATCTAGTACGGTTACAAAATTTATGTCCGAATTTAAAATTCAGACAATCGATCATGTCCGAATTTAAATCCAAGTCGAGTTCGGGTTTGGGCATTCGGGTTTGGGTTGTCCGCATTTTTGAACCATTTCAGGCTCGGACAAATTCGAACAATTGGACAACTGGGTTGAACATCGGACAACTATGTTTATGTGTAATTTTAGTCCAAATTCTCTAGAAAATTTTATAAAAACAACTTTGGACAGCAGAGTTTGGACATTGAAAAATCGGGTTCGGGTTCCGTCACACAAAATTTTGGTCGGAATCCCCTAAAATCATTTCACATATTCGGACATTTGGACAACCGGGTCCGGACATCGGACATTCAAGTCCAGGTCTGGGTCTGACAAAATGTCAAATTTATAATCCGGGTAGGGTTCGGGTATGAAATTTTTGTCCGAATGTTCAATTTGTCCGGACCCAAACAGACCCGGACCCGAATTTTTGCCAGCCCTACCTGTAACAAGGTTTTGCCATTGTAACCAATTTTTTAAAAAATAATTTTACAAAGAAAATAATTTCTAAATTCTCAATAATACCCTCTGCATGTACAGCTAGTGGCCACATCCTATACCTACCATCTTCAGCAATAAGAAGAGTATCTCCAATGTACCATCTTCAAGAATAGGAAGAATATCTCCAATCTATCATCTTAAGTAATATGAAGAATATCCACTTGAAAGCGTCTTGATTCAAATCCAGAAGTATAGAAAAAAGGCCAAAGTAACATTAGTGAATGAGAGATAATAAGAACAAGTAAGCAAAAATTAACTTCTTGTAATTAAAGAATTAGTTAACTTACCATGCCAAATATCTCCATGAAGATGAGAAAGGACCCATTTTTCCGATATCAGAAATGCTAGAAAAACACATCAACAGTCTCATGATTTGCTGTAATTTTTCTAGTCGCTCGATGCCTTTCCATTGTCGTTAACCCTAGCATAGTCAATTCTTCATTGGTCTTTGAGCATTTCTCACTTAACATCAAAGCCCATAGTTCTAGGTATTTCACCAATAGTTGCCTTTTTCTCTCTCCAAAAGATAGAAGTAATGTTTCCTAGACCCTTAACGAAATTTTTTGACACTCTACCTTTTTACCCAAATTCACCGATGTCCCAGAATTAATTTCAATCCTAGAAGACTCTTGAGTGGAACATAGCTCAAGTTCATCTTTTTTGCTTGACTCTTCACTTTCTTCCGTTACATTCACCTCATTTTTAATTTCTTCAAGCCCTTGAGCATCCTTTCTTGAAGCTTGATCTTTCTCAAAGAAAATGTCGTTCACATTAATCTTGATCAACAAAACTCTTCGTATCCACAAGTACAAATCAAAGAAACCTCTGATCTTATCATTTCCATAGTTTCTAATACTAGCTAGCAATTGCTAGCAACCTACAGTCATAATTTGATAACTTAGAAGTTTTGCCAGAGTACAATATTTGATGCAGAATTCAAATACTGGAGGAGCACTGGGAATGCATAATTCGAATTTGAGCCTAATTAAGCATAAATGCGAGTGTCACACCCACCAGAACACAAAAAACCCCAAAAAGTTAATGCTATATATAGAAAATTTGGGTCGTTTTAGAAACTACTACAAATTCTGAGCACTACTACAAATTCTGTGCATCAACTAGAATAATATTTCGAAGAATTTAATTAATAGCATAATCTAGCAAGATAGACAAGTAGGTCATCTTAGTCTTCTCCTTGGCCATCAGCCATCAAACATCTCTTGGGCTACTTGGCCATGCTTAATTTTCCATCCAGCAGAAGATTCGATAATGTCAATATAGTCTTCATCTCTCCTTTGTTGCCTTGGTCTACTCATATCATAGTGTTCCTCTATAGGATCTATTGCCATCCCTCTTCTAATAAGAGTATGAAGTAGATCAAATGCACAAAGAGAAAGGGCATGGTAGAGTAATCAAGATGTTTCCTTTCTCAATCACATGTATGCGCCTTGACGAACCGCTAAGGTATATCTACATCAAGCAATTATAGTTTAATCAAGTATAACACATCCTAGTAAATTGGTAACAAGTTGGTTCATACTATGTCATGTAATAAATATGTGTGGGGTAGTCAATATGCTTATCCGATACATAAGGCCTTCTTGTTTAAGTTCAGTTCTGCAAGAACACATGGGGCCTTGAATATAAGTCCATTAAATTTTGTAGAAATCTTGTAGAAGTTGGGTAGTTTTATAGGTGGTCCACGTAGTTAATTTTCAAACTACCTTATTTACTTTTACAAGAAGAATCTTAATTTACATTTATTCCTTCTTTACACACCCATTTGGTTTATAATTCATTATACAAGTTAATGTGTGACCTCAGCTTATTTCAACTTGAAATTGCACCTAGGTTTTGGCCTCTTTTTCTCTCTAAAACACAATAATGTTTGTAGGAGCAAGCCCTAATTATAGTTTGTCAATATTAGTTTCGTCTATTCATATTAGAATAAGAACGTTGACATTCTAAAAACATTCAACAAGAGATACAAACAAATACCAATTGTATTTGATTGAAAACTTTCACCACCAAATCAGTACAACTACCGTTTTATTAGTCATCGATCATTACCCAGTGATTCAAGTATTTCAACAACCATCACATTATAAATATCCAATGCATTTTTTTTGGATCGGCCAGAGTGGAGGAAGGAACAAAATATTGCCCACAAAATCAGGGTGTTCATCGGACCGGACCGGACCGGACCCGGCTGGACCGAAGACCGAAAATTTGGCAAATGGTGGACCGAGGACCGGACCGTTCCGGATTCGGTCCGGTCCGGTCCGGACCGACCAGAACCCAGACCGGACCGAACCGGACCGAATCCAGACCGGTCCTGTGGCAGCACTGCTCATTGAACTAATTGAAGTTCTCATTCTTCATTCTTCAACAAAAGCAGTAATTAAACCAATAAATCAACAACCCCAAGCTCAGATTGAATTAATTAAGCAATTGACCTAAAATCAACAACCCCAATCAGAAAATTCAAACATAACACTATAACAGATTGAGAGTGAGAGTGTGAGTCTGCGAGTCTGTGAGAGTGAGTTAAACATCATTCCATCATTTACTCAAGTACCCAACATCAAAATCAAGCCATCAAACCATTGCAATTTGCAACACAGGCGGATTAACATCTCAGATTTTCAGTTTTGATTTCTATAAAGTGAAAACCTTAGAAAAAAAATTCACACAAAAACCCTAGAAAATTCAAATTACAACCCAAAATAATACAATGAACAACTCCAAGCATACCTCAACTAAATAAGCTATGACACCAGAAGGAGGAAGCCGCCGGCCGCCGGAAGGTGGAGAGGAGAGCAGATCGAGCTCCAGGCAGTCACGCAGAGACGAGAGGCAGAGCAGATCGGGGCCATAGGGCAAAGCACACACTCCAGAGGGAGGGTAGAGAGTGAGAGCTAAGCGAGGAGAGACGAGAAATTGAGCCAAGAGGAGAAGAAGATGACTGGTGGAGATGGAGTGGAGAATGGAGATTGGAGTCTGGAGATGACTCGAGAAGGAGAAGTGCGAACTGCGAAATCAGAAATGTGAAAGAAGAAGAAGAAAGGGACCGGGTTAACCGGGGGGAAAAGGGGGAAAGAAACAATAACTCCAATCGGTCCGGTCCGGTCCATTGACCGGTCTGGCCGGTCCGGGACCTGACCGGTCCGAAGACCGAAAACAGAAATAGACAGGACCGAGGACCGGACCGAAACACCTCGGTCCGGTCCGGTCCGATCCGGTCTGCATCGGTTTTCGGGTCGGTTCGGTCCCAGACCGTTTAATGAACACCCCTACCACAAAAAACCCATATTGAAAATCCATTAATAGTAAGCAACAATGAAAAACTTACCCAGAATTACGATAAAGAGAAATGAGACTTGAAATCGAGCCAAATCAACATCGAGTCTCTGCGAAATAGGGAGATTAACTCTAAATTAATCACATATGAAGAATATTGTATCAAATCAAATCTTAAATATTTGAATCAAAGAAGTGGATTGCTATATTAGCAATAGCGTCACAAGCAGTTTTGTGCGAAAGTAGTGAATCGACGGTCGATAGGAATAATAGATCAAGAAGAAGAAGAAGAAGATGTGTAATGGAGAATGAACAAGGACAAAGAATGCTTCGAATTGCCATGGACATGGTATCTTCATATTTCCGTGGACAGGGTTGTTGTGAGGTGAGAGATGGACCAAAAATAGGATTTTCATCATTTTGGATGTGCTATCGGGATTTCATTACTTTTAGGTTGGGTTTTGATTACCACAGGGGACCTAAATAGAATTAATTAGGGCAGGCCTGTGTTGCTTCTATTACAATCTTCTAAGTTATTCTGATTACAAGATAATTTTAATATAACTCGGGTTTATATTTTTTTTTTTGCATTATACCTTCAACCAAATAAGCCACAAATACCTCTCAAAATATTGCTGTCAAACTCGGCCATAATATAGTAGCATTATGACATCTTCATCGCTTTATTTCAATAAGGAATCAAAGTGAGCTGTAGAGTTAATATGCTAAGCAAATTCTGGCAAAGCAATCCCAGATAAGAGCAACAAATGAAATCTGTCGCACGCCTTGTATTTATCAAATTGGCAGAAGAAATAGGATGACTTGGCCAATAATCTAGGCTTCTATTTTATTTTTATTTTTATTTATTTTCTTGGGAGAGGTTGACTGATTTATATTCAATGCAGGTTTATCCAAAATAATATGATAGGTTGATTTTATTAACTTATAGTGAATACTTGGCAAACACGCATTTTGATTAGAACAGACATCATGCTCATGTTTACATTGTGAAATTTTCATCAAGTTCAGGGATTTTTTAAGGTCTTGTCATATTTAAGCTTTCTACTATTAGAAAAAACCATTATTTCAATCAACTATTTAGCTCCCATATTGATAATCTTGTAACTAGTGATATGTATATTTCAATCCTATAATATTTAAATGGGCTATTATAAATGGTTATTGAAAGCAAACAACTTAAATTTTTAGGATATTGGATGAAAAATATCCGAATTTCAAAAATAACTCCCAATGCTCCAAACTTTGAGGTATTTATATTCAGAAGTCCGGGGTCATTTTAGTTTGTATTTTTCAGAGAATTTCAAATGATATTGCCTCCAAAACAATAAAGACATATGGAATTTAAGTTTCTTGTATTCATGTCAAAGTTCAAATTGCCTAAAAAATGCAAAATTAAATAACCCATAGCTATTGAAAATAAATACCCTCGAAGTTCAGAACGCTAGGAGCTATTTTTGAAATTTGAATTATTCCGTCTAATACTCTCGAGTTCAAATTATTAGCATCCAATAGCTCAATTTAAATTCACTTATACATAAATTTGGAAAACTCTCCAATTAAGTAACAAAATTTTAAATTTATTGGGGTATTTCACACATGACAATAGCATCGACATCAAATGCAATACATAAAGTTTAACATATCCATTTTTTTCCCAAAAAAATAAAATTAAATATCTATAGATAGAACCAAGTAACGAGCCCACTTCGATGTTAAAGAAAAGTAACTAAATAATAGATTTAAGGATAGAGGAAAAGGGAGACAAAGTTTAGCGTATGTAAATGCGCATTAGAGCGCTTTCTTTGGAGAGAAAATAACCTTACTCCAAATATAGGTACTTATAAATGATTGTTGTTTCTCAAAACTTGACATCAGATCTATTGATATTTTCTAAACCTATCGATAAGTGATGGATAGTAAAAACATCTAAAATATGAAATGAAGTACAAAAATTAATAGCGGCTGATGGAATATTTCAAAGCTGAGGCAGGGAAAACTCTGTAAGCTAGGCAAACAAAAGCGATGAGAAACACTTCCATATTCTTTTTCCCCATTGATAGCCAAGTCTTTGTCTATGGAGAACTTGTCTTTTATTTCTATACACCTTAACTGGTAGCCATTAATGGCTCATCACAATAAAAATTAGGCAGGAAACCATTCAGAGGCAATAGCAAATGCATTACTTACAAAGCATTATATACACACATACATACATACATACATACATACATACATATATATATATATATATATATATATATATATATATATATATATATATATATATATATATATATATATATATATATATATATATATATATATATATATATATATATATATATATATATATATATATATATATATATATATATATATATATATATATATATATATAGTTTTAAACATCACTCACTGATCTAGCAATAAATTGATTATATCATTGAAGTCATTAATGGCTAATCACAATAAAATTTAGGCAGGTAACCGTTCAGAAGTAGTAGCGAATACATTGCGTACAAAGCATTGTAATTTTTTTTAAACATCACTCATTGAGTTAGGCAATAAATTGATTATATCATTGATTTTTCGTAATTGAATAAGATTTCCTTGTGCACAAGAGGGGCCATGCCCCAAAGGGACTTTTATCAACTCTGGGTCAACCTAAGGAAACATCATTTACATTATCAGCAAAGAGTAAGTCCATAACCTTACGAGGACGGAAATCAAAAATATTGCAACTTGAGATAAGATCAACTCCCGTATTGCTTAATTTATCTGCAAGTTGATTAGCCTTATGATAGCAATGTGAAATTGTGACCTCCCACCAGTGAGAGTGGATGAGATTGTTGCATCTCCTCAGCAATGGCTCATGCTTCATACTCCATGAGGTGCTTCCCCTAAGCATGCCAACCACCAAAGAGAATCAAGCTGCACCTATAACTTAGAAATGTTCATACTCTTAGCTATGTGGAGACCTCTATACATTACTTGGGGCTCAATTTTCATTGAAGGTCAACAACCCATCCTTTCAGAGAAACCACATAGTCATTCTCCTTAGTAGCCTCTTAGGGTGCCGCCTCCACCTGGTGGACCCAAATTTCCTTTGGATGCACCATCCATATTTAGCAAGGCCCAACCCTCTAGCGGGCTTTCCTAGTCCACATAAACTTCATTTGAGACCTTTTATCTTGCCCTCATATCATAGTTCTTCAGTTGAAAGTGCACTAAGGATCTCGTCAAAATGGCCCACTAAGAATTTGGGCTTATCATGTTGCAGAGCCCAGCCCATCAAAGCATGATGAGTTTCTCCACTTCCGCGCACAACACCTAGTGGTCACAAATTTAGTGGGTATGTCCTCCCCCAAGTCCTTACTCAATATCTTGTGCTTGACCTATTCTTTAAACTCCATATTGCTACCTATTCCTCGCATGCTATTATTGTGGCGCTAGTACCAGACCACCACCATATCTAGGTATGTGTGGAGGACATGATCAGTAGTTTCATAATCCATTTCACACAAAGGGCATAATGGGTTGTTTTTCTGATCCTCTTTTTTCTACTAGCATTAGTAAGCAACATATCATGTGAGGCCAACCAAAGAAAAACTCTACATCTATGTGGCACTTTAATCCTTGAAACCCATGTACAAGAGTCCTCATTCACTAGAGTTAGCTCATTACGAATAATGTTGATGGCCGATTTAATTCTGAATTTACCAGATGTATCGCCCTTCTAGTAAAGACAATAACCGTCCTTAGCATCTTGGAACAATTCATATGAAGCTATTTGCTTCAGAATTTCACTAGGGAGAAAATATGTGAACTTTTTCCATTGTCACCCCCTCTGGGCATCCCAACAGTCCACCACTAAAGCATCATGCATATGGTTGGGGAAGTATCCAGTGGCTCTGGAAAGTCTTATGGCCATCTGCAACTGCATGCCCAACCCATTTTTAAATTCTCCAAATTTTCCAAGATTTCCCTTCATATAGTGGAAACAATTGATCTCACACATAAATTTCAAAATCCTTCCTTCCTCAATCTATTCTGGATTACTAAAAACCACAAGGATTTAATTTCATTCATCATCCTCTAGTCCAACTTGATTAGAAAAGCCAAATTTGTGACGCATCGATTATAATCTTAAGTCCTCTTCTTCTTTAGGCTTGGTTACAATGTCCCACAAGACTAGGTAGGGCTTTCACTCAGTTGACATACCCCCATAGGATCCTTCTTGTTTTTCGATCCAATTCATCACAAGTTGCCCTTGGCAATATCGCCATTTACGTAGTACACGAGGGAATAGCTGCAATGGTCGATTGTGTAAGAGTAACTCTCTCAGCTAGTGAAAAAAGTTGCCTTCCACCTTGCAAGCCTGCTTTCAACTCTGTACACGACGGAATAGCTATAATGGTAGGGATGCCCAAGTACCTGCCAAGATCTTTAGTGTTGGCCATACCCAAAATATTGCATACCCTAACAACAATGTGCTTTTGAATGTTTAGTGAAAAGTAAATTCTTAATTTAGCTGTACTAACTTTGTGGCCCCAGGCGTACAAAAGTGTTCAAGATAATCTTTCAACACATGCTTGGTCAATAAAAACTTCAACATAGAGAATAAGATCATCAGTAAATAGCAAGCTGGAGTTTTTTGGACCACCTCAACTCACCTTGATTGACCGCTATTGATTTAGAAAAAATGCAAATTCTATAAGATGAGCTAATCATTCAATGCATGCTGCAAAGATGTAAGATGATAACTAGTCACCTCACCAAATGCCCCCTGATGGGTGGAAGTCCTCCACTAGTTCATTCTATGATATTCTCGTAGAACAAGTTGAAATACATAGCATTGTGACCTTCACCAAGTTTTGTGGTAGGCACATCTCCATTAATGTATCATGGATGAAACTCCATTTTAGCCTGTCCTTTTCTAAATCTATTTTAATGGACATCTAAGCTTTCTCATAATGATGATATTGTCTCCAATCTACTGACCTAGCACAAAACTAGTCTACGCAGTGGCAATAAATCAGAAAAATATGCTTGAGCCACTATACAATAGCCTTCGTTACAAGTTTATATGAAACATTGTAAGGACTTATCGGCCGAAATTGCAGAGCCAAGTATGGATTCCTAGTTTTTGGGAATAGGGCAACATATATGTCATTCAAACCCTCTGGTAATCATTGGCCCTATAGTACCTTCAAGGCTATTTCACATACATTATCACTAACTAGGGCTCAAAACCCTTGATAAAACAAAACCTAGAAACCATCTAGGTAGGAGCCTTGAGAATGACGTTGTCTGAATCTCGCTTGTAGAAAAAGCTATAGCAAGCTGAAGATATGTTTCCTAAGTTAGCCGAGGGAATTAGTCACACAGGAGATCATTAGTGTCAGCCTCAAGAGTGTGGTTTACAAAGAGATTAGTAAAGAAATCAACCATAAGTTTTTAGCTTGACTTAGATCAGTGAGCCATTCACCCTTCTCATTTTGAAGTGATGGAATCTGGTTATGGCTTCTTCGAACAATGGTGCTTAAATGAAAATATCTAGTGTTGCGGTCCCCATCTCGAATGGCTTTCTATCTGTGACTTTTAAAACCAAAAGAGGTCAATCTGATTAAGGATGTCTTTAAGTTCTCTCCTCAGTTTGCCATCCAACTTTAAAAGGTGCTGCGGCCCACCTTAAGCTAGTAGTTTCTAAACACTATCCAAGCGAGCCCTGGTTTTCTGTTTCTTTCTAAACAAGTTGTAAGACACATTCTTGTTCCGCTTTTCAAGATCCTCTACTAAGTACCTCAATGTCAGGACAAAGGGTAAGTACTCCTTAATTTGATTATGGGTAATCTACATTACTTGAAACAGAAATAATTTTATGCTCTCAGGTACTAGAGCAAAGCCATTAGAACTTATTAGAAAAGGACGATGATTAGAATAACTCTGAACCAACTATTAATCACCCCTTTCTAAAACCGAGATCTCTAACTCATTTTGCATAAGGCCCGGTTCAACCAAGCACTTTTTCTTGTTTCCCAGCTATTCCTTTTTCTCCAAGAGAAATGGGGACCCGAGTATCTTAAGTCAATTAGGCCATTATTTTCTATCCAGTTAGCAAATAAGTGCATCTTCTAGCCATGTCATCACCACCATGGTCTTGCTAATCAAGCGAGCGAGTTTCATTAAAATCATTGGCTAGCACCCAAGGACTAGATATGCTACCTGCAAAATTGCTTAATTCGGTCTAAAGTTGCTCTTTAGATTGTTATGTGGGACTCATACAGACAATGGTAAACAGCCATGGCCTAGCACCCCTTTCTCCTTATAACGTCAATTATGAAAAACTGTTAGTACGGGTGTACTAAGCTGAGGCTAACCTCATCACTATCCCAGAGCAGTCCAATTCGACCTTGGAGTCCCTGAGCTTCTACATGGTACTGATCATGAAAGCCAATCTTGTCACACACTTTATGTACACTAGAGCCACTGATCTGCGTTTCAAGTAAGATCAAAATTTGAGGCTTTTGCATATGATTGTGTTTCCTCTAAGTTTAGAAATTCTCTATTAGCAGCACCCCTAAACATTCCAAACCAGAATTCTAACACTAGAAAGAGAAAACTGATTTCTATCACTTGATTCATATCTATCTTCTATAGGTTGATTCATGGAATAGAGAACACGATAATAGTTATGCCCTTTGGCGGGCTTGGCCACTGGATAGGCCATTACCTTGCATGCTATGCATTGAGCTTCTTGTATTATTGATTATATTTCTAGAAGCTCCCTCATAGTCACCTCGATTACTGAGGTTTCTACCTAAAAGATCCATTAATCCTTGCATTTGAGGCTCACATTAGGATATGATCTCTGTCGATTAGTAGATATTTGATGTGAGGGTGGCTCCCCTCTTTTCCTTGTAGGGTGGATAATCACGCCCCCAGCTAGATCGCCTGATCATTGCCCATCCCATTAATTAGAGCTATGTTTAGTGCTATTGTTTGACTGTTGGGCTCTTGTTGCATGGGACTATTGGGGAGTTCTATTAGAAATCAATCTCTCGCATTGGTTATCCTAAGGAGAAGCGATGCCCCTATCATATGTACATCTTGGGCTTGGACTCACGTGTATAGGGCTTGAGCTTGAGCATGACTTATGGGCTGGACCCTTTCTTGATTGATTATTAGTTGTATATAGGGACTGCAATCAATCGGTGTCAATCATTTTCTAGACCAACTCAATTTTTTGAGTATCTTACAAAATGTTTTCTTTATTATGATCTCCATTTCCTGAGAGATGCTCCTTATTTGGAGTATGGAAACCTTCCTCTATATCATCCTCCCCAGCATTTAAGTTAAGGTCTAATTTTGCTGGAGCACAAAATCTCGAACCTTGATTGACTCCTAAGACCAAATTGGCTCCCAAAATAACCACTGAATTTGATTCTCTATTGGTTTGCTTTTCTCTCTCCAAATTATTTCCTTCTTGTGTTACACTATGCACAGGCCAAGTTAGCTCCGCTTGAACCGTCATATGATCGGTAGGCTGGTTTTATTGCTTAGAGTTTTCCTTCTGGTCAGTTTCTTCACCAGCAACTAACTATCATATGTAACTTCTACTTATGGCTTTTTTGATTGTCCGTCACCCTTGTCTCGAGCACTCTAGCCATTTGGATCCTATATATTATGTCTGCGACTTCTTTGGTGAGTAATACAAGCCTCTTCCCTGTGGCCTTTCTTACCACACTTGAAGTATGTCATTTGAAGTCTCTCATACTGGACTCTCCATATTTGACCATTCAAGCGGAATTTCTAGAGTACTTTGACAAATCAACCTCTATGCTCATCCTAGTGTACTGACCCCTCTCCACATTAGCTGTTGTGTCATCCACCCTTACGACATTCGCTATTTTACTACCGATCTTGGATAACAAAAGGTTTTTATTGAAATACTCCATACCCAGTTGTGGGATCCGAACCACGCTTGTTAACTTGGTGATGGTGTCTTCTTCTGGAACAAAGTTTGACATCCACTTCCTGATTACTAGATAGTTGTCACCTAGCATCTACGACCCTTATATCATGAAATGGGTGTAATCGTCTAGGTTTGTAAATCTCACGTAGCACCCCTATCCCCTAAGGTTAGGGGCGTTATTGATTTCTAAAATGTTGGAGCAAAACAGATAAAGTTCTGCCTAAAAACTAACCATAACCTAGATTTAAAGCCTCACATTAGATTACTGCAATTAATAATACATAAAAGACATATCCAACAGGCTCGACGGATATACGCGAGAGACTATAACTCTACGAGCCTCATGCCCAGAGTACACCAAGTGTAAAGTTCAATAAGAGAAAGAAATAAAAGGTACAGCTCAACATATTGCACATCCAGAGCACTGAAGTTTACATCCAAAAAATAATTAAGAACAACTAAACCAAATGACCGATCAGTCATATGGTTGGCTTACTTGGCCATACAGACCGACAACTAGTCAATATGTATTAAATCAACTATAGTAATTAACTACATATATCTAAGAACTTATGAATACACTGCATAACATCATTCAACTCATAACCTACGTATATAACTCCTTATTCAAAGCAAGAGAGTGGTTTCGACTCAGCTTACATGAGATGACTTCCACATGTCACATCAAGAACCTGGAAAAAAGGGAAATAGAGAGGAGATGAACTACCACACACTCAGTGAGTGATTCTTAACTCCAAGAAAACAAAATAGTTACACGCAATATTTTTTAAGTAGCAATCACACACAATTTTTTATTTAATACCACACAATAAACATATAAGGCCCCCCATATCCCTTAATACCTCAGTAACCTCTAGAAAGCAAATGACATCCCTTTTCTCCGTGCATTCAACGCTTAAGAACTCTAATTTGCCTAAACTAGGACGCTTACAACTTAGTAATGATGACCACCTATTATGCTTATATTACATCATATAATAGGCAACAAGGAATTAATAGCAAGTTGTCTCAAGCTACAATCTAGGCATTGAGAATAGTAGGGCGTTTAGTTCACATATAAGCATTTAACATCAACGAGTTCAGTGAGAGTCACAATGGGAGTTCTTTAATAAGAAAATGGCTTCAACGCATTAAAAGATAAGAACCTCCACTTAACTCGAAGTAAGCACTTACAAAATAGTCCTTATTCATAAGTAAGTCATTTGGAGTCCAACGAAGCTTTTCTGAAAGAGTACATACACTTTTCCAAATGCTTTCACTAGCATAATCCTCAAATAAGGAGTTTTCAACACATAGTGGCTAAGAAATCATCTTCAGGGGCATCGGATTCACACATTTGCGCTTGTTCAGGTGAGATCGTCACTCACATTTTATGATAACCCCTGGGGCCTCTCATAATCAGTGGACAGTTACCCTCATCAGGGTCTTCTGAGGTTCCCACTTCTCGGTCTACTCTCTAGAAATTAGGATTCCCGCATGCCGATTTTGCGCCCTAAACTTATATCTACCATCATCAGGGTCCTCTAAGGTTCCCACTTTTGGGCCTGCTCTGCAGGAATTAGGGTTCCTGTTTACCGAGTCTGCTCCCTAAATTTACATCTCACCCTTGTCAGGGTCCTCTAGTTCCCACTTCTGGGTCTGCTCCCTAGCAATTTACTAGTACTATCCTCTTAGCCTAAAACATTTTACATGTATCTCATTTTCAACACGTTTTGCAAGTTCCCATTGTATCATAATAATGCCATTTCCATTTTCAAGAAGGCTAAAATGCCTTAATAAACCCAAATTGACTTATAACAAGCATATAACCACTCATTTCGATAACGCATGCTTGTAAACAAGTTAATGACCAAGTAAGCATTCACTTTTCAAGAAAAGGAATGTTAAAACTTGTTTTAGAAATCACTACTTACTCATAAGTAGTTCTAATTAAAGGAACTTTAGCAATTTGGTTTTGTAAATCAATCGCATGCTTCGAGTTTGCTAAATTCATTTCAAGTTATACAAATGATGCTTAAAGACATTTAGCCAACCATTCGAACCACACAACTTGCTTAAAATAAAGGCCCAAACCAATCATACAATTCAAAAATTCTAATTCTTTTAAACTCGCTTTAATAAAGTAGCTTCGCTCAGATTAATGACTTCACCAACTGAAAACCATAAGATTTTGGATCTGTTAAATATTTCTAGGATGCGACTGAATCAGTATAACGCTGAATTGGTGAGGTAACCTGTAATCTTATAGGTTAAGAATTTAACCTTTAATTTCATATGGAAAGGGTATTATTAAAACTTGACTCAAGAATCAAAGCTTCATAGACCACCCAAGGTTAGGCCTACTTTTTTTTCTTTGGGAAAAATGTATAAGAGTTTAGGCCTTTAAGTCGAATGATGCATTCCAGGTGTGCTTAAACTAGTTCTATGCTAGTTAAAAGCAGGTACCTAAAGTTACACTAATGCCGTTGGCTTCTAATTTCAGCTAATCAAAAGGACTGGTACTTAAGGGAAAAAAGTAACCATCCAAGTTGGATTTACACATCGACACCCATGCAATGGGACTTGGACATCATTTCAGCTAAACAAGAGGTTTGGGACTATTCCAGCGTTGTAGTTGAAATTTATTTAGCGTGAGCATTCCCCTTTACGCTAATGGTCATAGACTAGTTTAGATCTATCATAGGTATGACATGAATACCAATTCTAACTGAGCATGAAACTGATAGGATGGAGCTAGATTGAACTGTTACCTGGTTCACAGTCTCGGTCCGGCATTGGACCGGCAATTGAACTGGCCAACAACCACTCCTCCCACCCTACCATCGTAAGTACACAAACACGGATCTTCAGAAATTCAATTTAACACAATAACATCAAACATAGTCTTCATACAAGAAAAGAGTAAATAACTGTTCAACAATGACCTGCCACAACATTTCGATCCCACTGTCTCCCTCAGCACAATGCCGCCCCAAATTCATCTTAAAATCACATCAAATCAATCTAATAACCTCATCTAATTCGGCCAATTCTTCCATAGACAAACTAAATTTTCAAAATTAAACAATAGTTTTAGGGATTGAAGACCACCGACCTTGAATCCAAGCTAAAAGACTTGACTTAGGGTTTAGTTTGAGTTGGCTTGCATGGTTCATTTCGCTCCTTGCTCCGGACGTGCTACCTACTGCTTTACCTCCTGACTGGCACCGTTACACACACTGAGCCACCAAAATGAGGACAAACCTCTGCTACTCTAGTGCCCTGTGGCTTTCTCCCTCCTCGCACTAACTGCATGTGGGTTGGTGGCACCCCACACTGCTTGTCGTGTGGGTAGTTGACTGGTCGTTGCCGCCTTGGCCGCCCCCTCTCTCTCTACGCATCTGGTGGAGAAGAGGGATGAATGTAGAGCCAGAGGATGCTGTTCCTCCCTGTATGAAGGGAATTGGGGCCTCAGCCCCCCTTTTCCTTTTTTTGGGTTTGTGTTTAGCTTCAAAAAAAGTGTTTGACTTGGTTATACCGAGCCTTATTTTGAACTTGCTAATCTCGCGCAATCTTGAGTCGACCCAGTTTCAACCTATTTTCCTATTCCACACAGTCACATATTAATCAAGGATATTTCAAAAACCAATCACATAAATTAATATTCTCAATTAACACGAAAATATTAGCCTAATATAGCTTATATAATAAACATACTTAATAGAATAATTATTTTCAATAGTTAACTACGTTCTAAGTTCTTGGTTGTTACATCTCGTAACTTAATAATCACAACCCATGTTGATAAGCGAAAAATCCCCTTTCGAGCCCTACTTAGATTTCAGCCTTTGCCTCAACTAAAGGTAACAAATCCATTTGTCAAACATTTTAATGATAATTAAATTTCTTGAAGGACTCCTTAAGTAGCGCTTCTCCACTGCCATCAAAACGATAGTAGGTCATGTCCAGTCTTCTTCTTTTGGTGGTTCATCATCACTGGATTCCTGTCCATGAAAATTGTCCTCCCAAATAGAATTCTACACTACATTAAATGACATCCCCCCTTAGGGCCTTTATTGTTCTTCATCTTGGGCGCTATAATTAGGGCTTCCATGGTCCCTCACTCGATTCTCCTGGAATGAGTCTTCTTTTCCTCCTTAAGCATGTGTTCTACTTCTAATCCATTATTAGCATGTTTCATTTTTTTATTGAGAAAGTTGGTCAGCTTCTTCAGATTGATTTCTCTCTAATTCTTCATTTTCGCCGTCATTCTCTCTTTCAAAAGTTCCTTTTTCTCTAATTGAATATGACTTTGAAAACATAATGAAACAATAGTGTCAATATTAAGAGAAAATAAACAAATTAATAGATGGATAAATTAATTAATTTTAAATTATATTTTTTAAAGCGATAAGCCAATAAAATTGTTACAAACTATGCATGTTTTATTTATTCAAGATAGCTGTAACACCCCCAGGCCCTAGGGCTAGGAGCGTTACGTTTTCTTTCATCCTACTTAACTTCTGGGGCGAAACGGACAGAGTTTCTCCTAAAAACTGACCGTTTCCAGGCTAAAAGCCTTACAATAAACCCCTACAAATCAACGGAAGGATATAACATTCTAAAATAAGCTCAACGGCTATACGCCGGAGTTCATAACTCAACGCGCAACTCGCTCAGAGTACTTCAAACAATACAGTTTATTAATACAGGAGAAATAAAAGATACAACTCAATGATTTACACAACCGGAGTACTGGGGTTTACATCCCAAAACGTACCTGATTTTAACTAAAAGGACAACTGACTAATAAGATGATTGGCACACATGGCCATACAGAGTGACTCCTAAACTGAATACACTACATGAACTACAATACTTGTTTACAAACATTTACAATTCTAGGAATATATTACATGACTTCGTTAAACACGTAAGACCTCCTTCAAATGGGCACACATGAACCTTGTAAGGAAGAATAGATTTCATCTTGGCATAAATGACTTGGCTTTTACTTGTCATAATGCAAACCTGGGGAAAAAGGGGAAAGAGTAATGGGATGAGCAACCACACGCTCAGTGAGTATTTCTCGAAACTCCTTAAAACAAAAACCGTTGCAGACAGTAATATCTTTAATAGTCACATATCATGTATTCATATCTTACTGTCATCTTAGGCAATCATAGTCCCCAAGGAAGGATCACTATCCATAAACCTCATTCTACCCATTCAAACCCATTTCTAGGCTCCTGAATGACTAAATTCCTTTACTAACAAGCAGTCAAATACATAAGCAGTAACGAGGCTCAGTACAGAACTTTCTTTCATAGATTATGTGATATGACCCGTGATTTATGCTTTATCGATCTAGTTCACTCATACGAGATGCTTTAACACATGAAGTAGAGATTATGCGAGTAGCTTTCTTTAGCTAAACATGCTCATTTAAACTCATATGCTCAATGCATTACAAGGATATGGCCATGTTGTATTTGAAATTTCATTCATACTGTACTTAAATCTTAATCACATGATATGCACAAAAATCCTTCTTTCTTTTTCTGAAAACACTTTAGTTAGCCTCTTCAGGCTCATAAAAACTCTTTTCTTAGCCTCTTTAGGCTCATAAAGCTCTTTTCTTAACCTCTTTGAGGCTCATATTCTTAAAAGAATCTCTTTCATATTGGTCTCACAATGACCCTTAAAAACTTTGTTTTTAAAATACTTAAAAGGGGAAACGTTGACTGCTTTTCTTACTTACTAGGAAATTACTCTGGGCATAAGATCATCATTATGTGCTGATTGGGTGAGATTTATTCTCAATCCCTGGTGAAACTATCGCTCACGCTAAGCTCTTACTCCCGGGATAGCAACTCACTTTTGAACCTTAACCCTCGTCAGGGTCTCTATGGCTTCCCACTACTGGGATTACTTCCTAGGCTAGGGATTCCCCCGTTCAAGCAGGTTCACTCCCATCTTATTGTCCTTATGCATAATATCTTAGCCAATTTAAAGCGTATGGCCATAACGGTTAATAAGTTTGTTGCCTCTCATAGCGAAATCCTTTTCATACAACGCACTCTCTTTTTATTTAAATTCCTTAGGGATTCCCTTGTTCAAGCGAGTTCACTCCCAAACTGTATTTGTATAGTTAAAATAGGCCATCAATTGCCAATAGTCACGGCTACTATTAGTTACAACCATGAAAACTTTCTTTTTCAAACACACCCTCACTCGCAACAAGAAACTTGATGACATAAAGGGAAGGGGGTTTGCATGTAACACATCAAACACTTCATAATCAACTCAGCAGAATAAGCCACACATGGCCTCGCAATCCACACGATTGTGGTTAATCACAATCCATGCTCCCTCCTAATATAACATCGACTACAAAGAACCTCAACTTATCAGTTCATCCTCAAGCCATCTGACTACCATCTCGGTTTTCAATTCTATAACCATAGCATATTATCATTAAAACTTATAAAGAAATGTGCAATAGGGCTTATGTACTTGCCTGAGCAAACAGCACCATCCAGCGGTGTGCTACTGCAAGCATATATAACCACATATACATATATATCTATATTGCCTTAACTTGAAATAACGCTTAACGAACCAAATTAAACTAACCAAGACATGAACCTTATTGCATTCATAACTCACATTTAGAAAATAAGCATGTCATACTCATGTCATCTTCAAAACATAGCTAACCAACTAAACATGTCATTTCCAAAGTATAACTAACCAACTAACATGCCATTTTCAAAGCATAACTAATCAACTAGACATCCCATTTTCAAAGCATAACTTCACTTAACTTAACAAGCATCGATTTGAAGCGTGCTTAGGTCGTTTCAAGGCTACTTTTAAACATGAACTAACCCAATTAACATGCATCGAATATAGGCATTCTTAGTTCATTTCGAAGTCGTTTTCAAGCATAAATTAGTTAACTTCATGGGCATCGATTCGAGCTATTTATATATTATTTCGAAGCTACTTATAAGCATGTATTAACTAAACTAACATACATCGATTCAAAATCATTTTTAAGCGTTAATTAACTAAACTAACCTATATCTATTCGTAGCATTATTAGGTTATTTCGAAGTTTCTTTCAAGCATGAACTAACTAAACTTAACATACATCGATTTAAACTAAATTCACCTGAAATAGGACATGCATAATCTCAATTACTCTAAATATTCCTAAACTGACATGCATCATAACTTAAGCGCTAAAACAATTTTTAAATTACTCATACTTGGGAGGCGAGAAACACCCACCTCGATTTCATGCTGGAGGACCCAATTATGGCTTTTGGGACTCGATTTGAAAGCTTCAAACTACGAATTCGACCCCGTTGTTGCAGTTGCGCCCCAAACCACGTGAAATCGGACCCCTAATTCGACCCTCTGCCTACTATACTCAAACCCAAAGTGAACACCCAAATATGGTTTCTGCCCCCTTTTCGTTGCTATTACTGGTGGTTCGCCGGAACCGGCTCAACCGCCGCTTGGTTATCGCCGACCTCTCATTCAGTCTAGCCTCTCCTTCTCCTCTCATTCCTCCTCCCTTGATCTCTCTCTCTCCCCCCTTGTGGTGGTTGTCTCGAGCTGGTGGAGGGGATGCTGGTGCGCACACCGGGGTGCCACCACCACCGCCCCTCTTGCCTCTCTCTCCTCCTCTTTCTCTCTGGTTTCCAGGTTCAGGGAAGCTCGTGGCTGGGTTCCACGGAAAACCCTGTTGTCGCATTACCGTGAAAGAGAAAGGGGGTCTCGGCCCCCTTTTTGGTTTTTCCCTTTTTTTTGTTTGTTTTGGTCAATTGCTCAATCAACTAAAATTGCTAGTCCAATCTTGTACCTCTTATTCTAAACCCAATCGTTAATACAATTGCTCATCGATCATTCATTTCCAAATACGTCAAGGTTTAATTTATTAATCAACGAAACAAATTCTAAGGTTGACAGTCTGATCATACTCAGGTTCCTACTCGATTTAGTACCGTTAATAATTTTTATTAACGCTTACCTAAAATCATCGAAGATCTTCGAAACTAATAACAATAATATTAATAGAGACAAAAATAATCTTTTTAATAAAATTATCATTCACGTAAGCACATCAATAATAATTTACCTCGCATAGTTAATAAAAATACGAATTTTGTATTGTAAAAAGGCAATACGACCAGCTTAGCATAAATTAGGGAACGCGGGCGCTACAACAGCATAGCTGACATTAAATTTTTCTAAGTGAGTTGCATTTCAAAACTTATTCAGTAAGTTTCATTTCAAAATCTATGTATTACTTAATTTTGAGTTATAATTTTCTAAAGCTATCAGTTAATAAAACTTTTACAAGCTATACATGTTTTGTTCGTTTAAAATAGCATATTATCTATGTTAAACTTTTGTCAGTAAGCTTCTTTTCAAATTTCAAATTAATTTTAAATTTTTTTTAACTTTTTACTAAATAATATTTCATAATGACTTCTTTCATTACTAATTATTAACTATATCTATGAGTCAGCAATTTGTAGCCAATAATTTGAGACACTTGACAAAAGTGTGTGGCTTCTCATTTTTAGATATGGTTAGATAGATAAATAGATAAATAGATAGAGAGATAGATAGATGTAAAAGGGGAAAAATAATGTAAAATTATAGGTTAATTAAGAAGAAGTAGTTTTAAATGTTCGGCCAAGCAACTCAAGTTGCTGAAATCTACTTCCATATAATTTAGGTACACTATATAACTTCCCTAAAATAGCTTTTAGGGAAAGTACTTTCCAAAAAAAAAAAAGTTTTTCACAAACTATGCCAACACAAGATCTTAGAAGAGCGTTATCAAATTTAGCTTACTATAGCCTATGTTGCCTACATTTTAGCTTCTTTTTTTTTTCAAGAAAAGTAAGCAATACAATCTAAGTAGTCCTTCTCGAAAGGGCTCTGTCTAAATTATCCTCATAAAAGATGACGAATAGGTTCCTATTTGGGATCATATTCCATATGGTTGTAGACTATAGTGAATACCTAATTTTGCTAGCCAATCAACTGCACAATTATCTTGTGAGATCACAGTCTACATAGTTGTAGACTATAGTGAAGAACTAATTTTGCTAGCAATCAACTGCACTATTACCTTTCCTAAAAATATGATGAATGACAACATTAATACATCACTGTAGATAAGAATGAATATCTTGTATTAACACTTTAATTTCCCATGTTAGTTGAATATGTTCTTGAACTACTTGTATGAGTATTTTATTGTCTTCTTCAATATGAACCTACTTGAACTACGGCTTTGATTCCATTTCTTATTGTTGTTGCTTCAGCAATCAAGATCGATCATCTAGGCTGAAGGCTACTGCTTGGATGAACTTTCCTTCCCAATTATAGATAATGAACCCTCTTGCTGCTACACGATTAGATTTAAATCCATCAAAGTTGATTTTGATAAACCCACCTTATGGCTTTCTCCAGACTACCTAATATATCTGCTTCTACATGGATGAGTTGGCTAGTGTTGATGGGTGATGGGGATGTGTGAATTTTTACCTTATCCTCCATTCTATTTTTGCTTTTCTAGTTCTTATCAAAGTTATTCTTAGATTGGGTGTTTCATTACGAAATACAACACTATTTCGTGTTTTCCATATACTCCATGGAATGGATACAATTCTATCCATCTTGATCGGCAGTTCTGACATCAGATAGCATGTGTAACAATCTTATATGTGGATGGAAAGAAAATGATTACTTAACCAATTATAGGAGTTTGCCATAGTTTAGATAGTCTGAGTAGTTTAACAGTGCAGAAATAGATGATTTATGTGCTCAATTCCTAAATGACAGAAACAGTGTAGAGGATTAATATTCATACTTGTTAGACCTCGTGATCCTCTAGTTAGAATTGAAGCATGACAAAGTTGCCAAAGAAATACCTTCAATTAAGCATTATATCTAACTTCCAAATCCATTTATATTCCCAGGAAGATGGGTTCCTAGTATCTAATTCATGTGTGGCCCATGTCACTGTCTTGGTGGAGAGTTCCCCATTCCCTATCATTCCCTAGAACAAAGAATCAAGGATAGTGTGACAAGGTAAAGGTGTTATAACAACTAGTTATAGATAGGCCGTGTCTACCAGAGAGTTAAAGTAGCAATACCCACTCTTTATACTTTCTAATAAAATCAGATACCATAAGTGACGTATCTATTAGGGAATGATAAACTATGTTAAGCAGACTAATAAGATTATCATTAGCATACCCATTTTAAACCAGAAATTAATACTTTTTCCATCACTAGCTATCCACCTAATGCCCTTTCAAAATTGGTACCGATTTCTAAGTAAACATTTCCAAGCCTAAGAATCTAACTTTTTTGGTTTTGTAACAAAGAAGTTCTCATTAATCGGGTACTTTCTATGCATCTGTTCTACCCAAAGACTCTGACCATGAAGTAGTTTTCATGTTAACTTGCTTACAAACATACTATTAGCTGCTACCATTTTCCTTAATCCTGGGCCCCTGTATTTTTAGGTCGTCAAATCATATCCCAAGAAACCATGGGCACTCTATTAATTTCATTATGTTTGCTCTAAAAGAAAAATCTTTGCTAATTTTGTCATTTGGCAATGTGTAGATGGTGGGAGCTTGAAACATTGCATTTGTATAAGCTGATATTGATTCTAAATTTGCTTGGATGAGTGCTACTTTTCCTGCTTTGGAAACATGCTTTGTTTTCCAAGATTGTAATTCATTAACGATCTGATTCACAAGTTTGAAAAAGGTGTCTTTCTTTAGTCTTCCCTTAAAGATGGAGCATCCTAGATGCTTTTTGAGATTATCCTTGTGAGTTATATTGAAGATAGTGGATCCAATTTGCTTGTCGTATGCAATGGCATTCTTGAAAAAAGTCAACGAAGATTTGTGAAAGTTGATAAGCTAGCTAGAGTTACAGCAAAAATTATTCAGTAGTGTGTTTGTCTCTTGATAGGATTCAATATTAGTTGGCTATCATCCATAAATAGTAAACAGGGAATCTTATCAATGTTAGGTGAAATTTTAAAACCAATCCCTGATTTCTTTCTACTGAGTGCCTTTTGAAGAGCTCTTGTTAATACCTCTATAAAAATAATAAATAAATAGGGCGATAAAGGATTGCCTTAATGGATGATATCGTTGGCTTGAAGAACCATATACATCATTATTAATAATAACAAAATAGGAAACCATTGAAATACATTCTTTGATCCATTGAATTTATGTATTGTGGAAACCAAGGTTTTACAATGCTGTAAATAGAAAATTCCACTCAACCCTATCATATGCCTTCTTCATATCAAGTTTAAGTACTACCCAGGCTTTTTTGCCTTTTATATTATTAAATTTGTTCATGATGTCATAAGTGAAAAGGATGCTGTTATGAGTAGATAGCTTACGCATAAAAGCACTTTGAACTGGGTCAATTATTTTTCCTAAATTGGTCACATTCGATTTACAATAATTTTGGAGATGGTCTTGTAGAAGTTGTTACATAAATTAATTGGTTTGTAGTGGCTAGGCAGGACAGGATTATCAACTTTGGGAATCAAGGCAAGCAGTGTATGATTAAATTACTTGAGAAGTTTTCCTTCACAAAAAAATGATTTAACTACCTGACAAACTTCTATATGAATAGTTGTCATGTAATCTTGAAAAAAGGACACTCCAAAACCATCGAGCCTAGGAGCCTTATATTTGTCCATTTGGAAAATGACATCCATGATTTTAGAGTTCTGAACTAGTTTGAGTAACATTGTGATAAGTACCCATAGAGCATATCATTTTAGGGTCATTTTGATGCATTTTTGGGGGATTAATATGCTTAATTATATGATTTATGTCCTTATTTCTAGTATTACGCTTGGTTTCGCTTGTTTTAATAGCATTTGCAAATTTTCACTTTGTGAGCCAAATTATGTGAATAGAAAGAAGATTTTGAGATATTGTGGATCAAACAAGATAGCAAAATAAGCCGAAAGACACCCAATATGGTCAAAACGTGGCCAGAACCACGGTCTAGGAAGATCCAGAAGAAGCAGCAAATGAATCATCGTGAGAACAGGCCTTCCAGCAGCCACCATGGTCTGTCCGTGGTGGATCCCACAGTCCGTGGTGGAGGCATAATGGTTATTTCCCTCACCGTGTAGCTGAGGTTGATTGTGTTTCTCTATAAATAAGGCCATTTTCGCCACAGAAAGCACAAACCATCATCCAATCATTCCATTTCCTCTCTCCAATTTTATCAATTAGACTAGGATTTAGATTAGATTAGAGGGAGAGAGAGTGAGTTGAAGTGAAAATTTTCAAGGATTCCATTCCGGGTTTGCATGACAGTTCAGGCGTGATTTTGGCTGAGCATCTCTTTTCTTTTCTCTTGTCTGATTTATGTTTTGTAATTTTGATTATCTTTATTGTTTGATTTTGGATTTATGCAAACATTTGTTAGTTTCTCGATCTTATGTTGATATCATTTGGTACTTTGCAATTTGTTGGATTGTTTTATCAAATTCTAGAAGTTTATTATCTTGTGAGGAATTTGATCACTTTCTTGTATGTTTTGGGTATTAGATGAAGAACTGAAAGGTGAAATTTGATATTAGAATCCTAGGATTTGACTTGATATGTGGAGTCTTGAGAGAGCACACCAATTAAGAAGCCATGAATATGATAATCGCATGTTTAATTAGCCTAAACAAATCAAGAACCCTTGAGAAAGGGTAATGGGTTAGATTTAGGTATTTCACTTCAACTTGAAAGAGGCTTGTGATACTTTGATTATCGTATTTAAAATAACCAATTAAGGAAGAAGTGCTTGATTGATGCGTGGGTCAAGTGATTGCTTATTTTGCTTAATTCCAAATATTATTTATCTATTAGATTAGATAGTTCATTAGCTTAATTTCAATATCAAATTTTGATTCGCTTAGCCTATCTTAAGGGAACATGACCTAATAGATCAACCTAGCCCTCGTGGGATCGACCTTGATTGCTTTAACGCCACCGTACGCTTGCGATCCTATCAATTTTTTCGCACTGTTACCGGGGGACTAGTGTTGAATATTGGGTTTTTCTTAATGGGTATGACTAACCAATTTATTTTTTTGAAAAAAAATTAAAAAAATTTTGAAAATTAAATAATTTTTCAAAGAAAAAAAATTATGGCAATTTTTCATTTTTTCCAATTTAAGTATGAATTATTTTGGAGGTATTTTAAGCATTTAAATACTTTTCTTGCTCAATGTGGTTATTGTGTAGGTAAATGGAAAATTTTGAACATTGTTAATGAGGGTGTGAATAGGGAAACCTGCATTCTTTTAGAGTACTGGGGTTTTTTCGCTAAAAAAGTTGATAGGCATGATATTTGCTTGAATGGATTGCTTGGAATTCATTTGAATTTAAGAAGGCTGGTCGTGTTTCTAGATATTCATTTCTTGATCCTTGTGCGTTTTATGCTAGATCCTATTATGCTCCTTTTTGGTGTGATTTGTATAATTTTTCATACCATGAAACTAATTCATGTCCTTATTATGCATGTTATGTGCAACCTAACTTTGCATCAAGCAGAGACAATATTGATGTTGTCCTTACTTTACATGATTCATTCTTTCCTTTAGTTCAGTGCACGGGAATCAAGGCGGGTGAGTCTTTGGGGTTTGTTGCTGGGTTTGATGTTGCTAATGCATGTTTTGAGTCGGAAGATATGTTAGATGAGGTGCATGATCTAGATAAGACTCCTTGGGAGGGGTCACGTGATGTGTTCATACATGAGGGGTCTCTTTGCCTTGGTTGTAAAAATGTTCTCCCTAATCTCCTTGATCATTCCCATGTTTCACCTATTTGTTCATTACCGTCTCCTTCCACCGAGTATTGCATCGATGTGCCCATTAGTAATTTCCTAATTTATGACGCTAATGTTGATTTGGGCTATGAGGATAACGTGTTTGATGTTCTTGGTGGGAAAGTTGATCATTTTATATCCTTAGGTTACTTTAGAGGGTATGATCCCTCAATTGACTCTTATTGTGTAAGCCTAGATGACTTGCCTAGGAAAATCATGTGAACTACATTCTTTAATCCTTCTTATGATTTCTCTATGGTCTTTGTTAAGGTTAAGAGGATACTTACACTCGTTGGTGTGATTTTGGTTATTACCTCTTACCTTGTATTTTCTAAATTATGGTCCCAGGAGTTTGATAAGCTCCTGCATATTTTAACGGCATCTAATTTGATGAGTGAAGTCTTGAAGTTACAACGGAGTGGCTGATGCTTTGTTTGGCCCGTTTGCGAGGAGGCCTTAGCTTAGGTGTACTTAGCACCTAACCTGTTGAGATCATTCTCTTTAGTTTTTCTTTCCCTTCTCTTACTTTTCTTTCCTGCTTTATCTAAGCATGGGGGAAGGGTAACTTCATGTTTTTCATTTTGGTTATTAGCTTGCATACTAGTTAGCATATAGTTTTAGGTTTCTTTTTGTTTGCATTAGTGTCTTTCATTTAGTTTATTTTTAGATTTACATATAGGATTATATGTAGGGATGGTGTGGATTGATTTGAAATAACCTCCAATGATGCTTTTGTAAGGTAAAATAGCTTTCATGAGCTTGAGTAACTTCAGATGTATAATCCATTTTGATGTGAAAATTTTTGAAGGTTTTGTAAATATTCTTATTTTGACCCTTGTTTTGTTTGAGAACTTTGTTATCCCTTGGAATCATTAGCGTTAATGTTGATAAATGTGCATCATTTTATGAGCTAATTGAGACTTTGGTAGATATCCTAGGAGATTTTGAGCCTTATTTGGACTAATTCATTATGTTTAGTCTCATATTTCTTTCATATGTGTGACTCTTTCATGTTGCATCTTTAGAACTTGCTTACATTCTTGTTCAAAACCACATTAGTATGTGCATAGTTAATGATATGATAGAGGCACTTTTTGTTGTTGGATATTTTAGCCACATAGCCAAATAGCCTACCCTTGTATTATATGTTTATTCCCTTTGCTAGCCCCTTTGAGCTTATATCCGTCTTTGTTGTGAACCCTTTATATTAGCCTTTGGCCAAACACATAGTTCTATCTTTAAGCCAAGTTTATAGAGCGTCACTCTATTTATCTAGTGGACAATTTTGGGGATAATTGAATTTAAGGTGGCTTTTAGTATGTTGGTTTGTTGAAGGATTGATGACATTGAGCACTTGCTTTGGTTCCTTCTTGTTAGGGTTGTGTATGTATATATTTGGTTATGAGTTTATAGTTAGTAATCCTATACCTTTCAATAATTGCAATTTTCGTTTCATTTTTCCAAAAAAAAAAAACATAAGTTATGTTAAAAAAAGAGGGGAAAAAAAGAGAAAATCATGGGGAAAAAAGCAAAAAGAAAATGACTAAGTTATTGGCAATGGACATGTAAATAGCTTGCGTTCCTTTCTTTGTCAACTCGTTTCCTATTTCATTTGTGGGATATGTTCATTGAATTGTTGGAGTTTAGAATGTTGGTGAACTTCATAGTTTCTTGATGCTTTGATTGGTTTCTCCCTAGTCACTTAGTAGCTCTATATTATCCCAAATTTATTTGTCCACCTCCTTTCCCCTAACCCTTCTAGCACAAATTACAACCCATATGAAGTCCTCTTGATTGTCTTGTACACATTGCATCTTAGTAGCAGAGAATTTGAGAGTCTCAGCAAGCATATGGTATATTGCATCTTTGAAATGAGTCTTGAGTGAACCTATACTATATTTTAAATACATGAGTGAGAGTGATTCATATTTTTTAAAAGTGAGGTTCTACTAGTGCATTTGACTCTATTTCATCACATGTGCTTGTATGATATGCTTTGTGGTTCTTTGGAGGTGATCAAGTTTGATATTGAGCTTGTGGTCTCGTACTTATTCAAAAATCTTCTCTTCCTTCTAATTTTGAAATGTTTCTGTGCTACTTGGGATTGCCATTGCTTGCTATTCTTGCTTATGATATGCTATGGCTTGCCTACTTTAAGGAGATTCTTACATTTTGAGACATAGATGCATTTCCCTTGTCAGTTTTCTCTAGTGTTTGGTTGAGGACAAGCAATCATTCAAGCATGGGGGAGTTTAATAAGTACCCATAGAGTCATTTTGATGCGTTTTTAAGGGATTAATATGCTTAATAATATGATTTATGCCCTTATTTTCACTATTGCGCTTGGTTTCGCTTGTTTTGATAGTGTTTGCAGATTTTCACTTTGTGAACCAAGTTATATGAATAGAAAGAAGATTTTGAGGCCTTGTGGATCAAAGAAGATAGTAAAATAGGCCACAAAAAGACCTAATACGGTCAAACCATGGCCAGAACGGTGGTCTAGGAAGATCCAGAAGAAGCAACAAGTGAATCATCGTGAGAACGGGCCTGCCAAAGGCCACCACGGTATGCCCATGGTGGAGCCATAACTGTTAGCCTATTCATTTGCCTTCATCGTGTGGCTGAGGTTAATTGTGTTTCTCTATAAATAAGGTCATTTTCGCAACAAAAAGCACAAACCATAATCCCATAATTCCATTTCCTCTCTCCAATTATATCAATTAGATTAGGATTTAGATTACATTAGAGGTAGAAAGTGTGAGTTGAACTAAAGATTTGCAAGGATTCCATTGCGGATTTACATGACGGTTCAAGCGCGATCTTGGCTGCGCATCTCTTTTCTCTTCTCTTCTCTTTTCTTCTCTAAATTTAGATTTGTATTTTGTAATTTTGATTATCTTTGTTTTTTGATTTGGATTTATGCAAACATTTGTTAATTGCTTGATCTTGTGTTGACATCATTTGGTACTTTATAATTTGTTGGATTATTTTATCGAATTCTAAAAGTTTATTGTCTTGTAAGGAATAGCTTTCTTGCATGTTTTGGGTATTGAACTGAAAGGTGAAATTTGATATTAAAATCTTAGGATTTGACTTGATTGTATGGAGTCTTAATAGCGCACACCAATTGAGAAACCACGAATATGATAATCGTGTGCTTAATGAGCCTAAACAAATCAAGAACCCTTGAGAAATGGTAATTGGTTAGAATTAGGTATTTCACTTCACCTTGAAAGAGGGTTGTAATACTTCAACCATTAGTTTTAAAACAACCAATTAAGGAAGAAGTGCTTCATTGATGTATGGATCAGGTGATTGCTTATTTTGCTTAATTCTAATTATTATTTATCCATTAGATTAGATAGTTCATTAGTTTAATTTTAAGATCAAATTTTAATTCGCTTATCCTATCTTGAGGGAACATGACCTGATAGGTCAACCTAGTCCTTGTGGGATCGACCTTGATTGCTTCAATGCCACCGTGCGCTTGCAGTCCTATCACATTACATTATCCTCCTTAGACACTAGATTCAAAAAGCCTACATTAATATTAGCGAAATCCAATTGGGCTAATGTAAATCTAGTAGTAAAATCATTAATGAACTTTCTTCAGTAAGATTAGGACCATCAATCCACACTCCTGTCATATCTTGGATCCTCAACATCTTATCCCTTGCTTTTCTTGCCCTCATAGTTTGGTGGAAATAACGGGGATTTCTATCCCCGTTAACTAGCTATCTTTTGTGGCCGTTAGTCCCAGTACTTTTGTCTAAAAAGGTGCATTTTTTTCCCTTTGCTTAATATGTCTGTAATGCCAATCATTCAAATTAGAGCTATTGGGATTTTACGCCAGTTTTGATTCTACTTGATGAAGCTTCTCACCATTGCATTGAAGTTTGCTTTTAAAATTACTAAACATTATGTTGCGCCAATATTTGAATCAAGCTTCATCTTTTTCGGTTTTTATGATAATTGATACACAGGAGTGCCTAGGATTCTAGTATGCCCATTTTTTTTTTTTTAAAACCAAATAGTGAGTATCTTGGCATTATGCCCACAAATGCTGATATTTAAAATAGGTTCCTCTTCTAGGGAAAAAAAGGTGGATCTATATTGAGTAACACACATGCATGGTTTGAACAAGTGGACAGGCCATTTATGACAAAGTAGTTGGGAAATAATTGCATGCAATCTTCCATGAAGATAGCTCTATCTAACTTTTAATAAATTACTTGTCCTCGTAACAATTTTTCCAGGTAAAAATATGATCTTGGATAGTTGCATCAATACTCCTGCTATATGACAGAAAACCATTCAGCCTTCTGATCTTAGCTATATTTAACATGTTGCTCCAATTTATTCAGGTGGGTGAAGCATTTCATTAAAATTACCTATAATGCACCAAGGAAGAAGAATAATATTTTAAACCTCTGCAAAGTGGTGCCAGAAAGTATCCCTTTCACTCTCTTGTGTAGGACCATAGATTGTTGAAAGTACAAAATGTTTCTTGTTGACTCTATGAGTTACATGACAATGTATAGCTCTATCATCTTTAGCTAAAACCTCCACTTTAACAATAATATTATTCCAAAGACACCAAATTCCTCCAGTGTGGTTGACACAGTGAGTATTAAGTCAAAGTGAGAAAATCCCAAATTATTAATAATGATGTGCGTATTATGCCCGTTAACCATTGTCTCAAGCAACATTAAAATGACAGGTCTGATAGCGCAATTAATAAATCCCACATCCAGCTACAAATATGCTTTTTTTTTGTTGCTCCTTGTACATTTCAACAAACTATTTTCATACTAAAAAGGCTTAAAGAGTGGCGACCTCCACTAATTGTTTCATTGATCCTGAGGGTCTTTCAAACATAATAGCTCCATCTATGGGAAGGAAATGATGATTTTATTTAGCAAACTAAACTTAACCAAAAAAAAATAACAAATTAGTTGCATCATAAAAGAAGGGGTTAACTATGCCTGAGTAGGAGAACTAGTTTTGCAAAACCTTTATGTCCATGCCTTCCATTTTCAACTTAAGCCTAAACAACATAGGCCAATAGGACATTAGATTATAGAGCATCAGATGCATTTAAGCTCTAAGTTTTGCATGCCCCCACCATTGAGTACCTTGAATGTCATTTTTAACTAAATGCAGAAAATAGGAGCAACAGTCAGATATACAAGTATTAATGGTACAACCCATGAGCTTAAACGATATTTAAAAAAAAAGCAGAAGTCATATGCAAGAAATAAAGACATCCCTTGCAGGCGTAGACTTGCAAAGACACATCTTCACTAGATAGGCTATAAGATAATTCAATTTTCACGAGAAAAACAATATGATTAGCATAATACAAGATACCATAAAAAAACAAGAATCAGTTATAAAAATTTTGAAAAAGAATCATACAAGAGTTGACTGTACAGATGACAAAACATAAATAATGAATATCAAACCTTGAAAAAACAGCCGGGTGAAAATTGCCTTGACTACTTGAGCATCTTAAAAAACTCTAAGAGATTAAGCTATTAGAGCTTGCATGCTAAGAGAATAATGACACAAAAACAATACCAGAACATTGTTAGACCTGCACATACCATTCAAAAACTAGAGAAGACTCCTTTGACCCACATGGATCGTTCAATGGACTGGCCATGGACCATGAGATTTTCACCTTTTATCCTCTTACCATAGATAGACTCATTACTTACCATATTGACCATGTAATGAGAAGAGAATAGAGACATAGGAAAGTAGCAGGAGTAAAATGCTTCAAACCAGACCTCGCATCGGGTAGAGAAACATAGTAATAGACTTCCACTCTCATATTCATGTAGTGCCTCATAAAGGGGTTGTAGTTCAAATGTGGAGAAAGGTAAAAAATAATAGTGAATATGTCATTCCAAAAAAATCCAGTAACCAAGAAAAGGCATCTCATAACACTAATTTTCCAAAATACAACATAAATCGATAGAAGAAAATGGAATAACGGCCTTAGCATGTCTTTGCACTACCATTTCCTCATCATTAAACAAGAGAAAAACAACACAAATGCATGTCTGCCTAGACGAATAGGGTCTAGCAACACATGGCATTGCATGCTGCTTTTCAAAAAGAATATCAGGCATGGGCAATTACAGTTCTAGCAACATGTTGGACAAGAAATGGGAGTCCAAACGCTACTAGGAACAAATGATATGATGAGAAATATAATGGCAAAGAGTTTCCAAACTCCTTATTCATATGCTAAAAATAAACCATTCATTAATGAACAATCAATAACCAAAACACACCAATGCTTATTAGAACCATTACATAGACTAATTCAAGATGCTACGGCACCAACTTCCCCAAAAACTATAATACAACAAAAGGTACTACTGACCATAACCTAATGGCCTCCATGAGGATGACAATACGTAGGAAAAGGTCCGAAGCCATTGTGCAAACACATACCCCCATCATACTGTAATCAAATCCAAAAAACCTAAAAGTAATAGAAGCATACATTCCAATCAGTACATGTCCTCAGCATCACCCAAAAAAAAAACCAAAGCCACCGCATGGTAAACTAAGTAAAAGAGAGGAATACTTCTCCCCCTCTTTGATTTTCCTCTTCTTTGAAGATTCAGTAGACATAGCATGTTCCTTCAAGCCATCTTGCTCAAGGAAAAAGTCTTCCTCCCCATCCTAATCCATGACATCCTCTTCTCCTTCATGGTCATAAAAGGAGTCATGTGAAGGGGAAGAATAGATTTATGTTGCTTGCAAAGGAAAAGTAGGATTGGTTGCAGGGCTCACTGGAACAAAACCAATGGGAGAGAGACCATGCACTGGAGATGGCGACTTAGTAGAAAAAGATCATTTCCCATCACAAGATTTGCTAACATCAATAGAACTATGAAGATTAACATTATCACGAACCACCTTCCTAAAGTCATACTCATGAAGAACAACTTTTCCCTTCCCCTTGGCCCCGTCCTCTATAGCTTGCACAGAAGAAGGACTAGGGTCAAGGAGTTAGGTTCATTAATTTTGATGCTCATTGAATGTTGTCTCCCTTCATGGGAAGTGGAAAAGGATCTCTCCTCTTATTAGGAGCGATCCTAGTCCAAATCTCTTCAGGATTACCTATGTCATTAGCGAAGAAGTAGAAGGGACATCAACTAGAACACGAACTCAAAATGTTTCAACCACAGTCTCAATTTTAGATGCCACTAGAAGGCTAGGACAGATTTCAAGAAGGTGGTAACTACCACCCCATAGAACACACTTTGTGGAGACCTTTATAAGTAATAGGAATGCTAAGTTGATGGATAGGGTTGCGAATGTTAAGGGTACCATGTAAAGGCTAGGTAACATTATTGTTCAAGCAAACTCTAAAAAATCTCTCCTTTTTACGAAGAAAAGTATTATGATCAATTATAATCACATCCCCAACAGGTTTGAACAAATTAATCGAGATATATTCTTCCTAAAACTCCTAGGGAAGACAAGATATCCTTACCCACTTATCAATTCTTTCAATTGAAGTAGAGTATGGATCAAAACAAGGAACCCAAGCACTAAGAACAAAGTTGATACCTTTCACAAACCAGGGTCAATTGAACCATACATATTCCCTATCAGGGATAGTAGGAAAGCTAAAGAGAATCCACCCATTCCCTAGCTCAATATATTCTCTTGACCCCTTAACATGTTTCCAATCAAGTTTAGTCTTAGTGATAATAATAGCTATAGGAACCGACTTACCCCAAAGCTTAGCCAACAAACATATAGCAATTAATTAAACCTGTTGATATAAGGATCTATTTTGATATTTCCCTATTAGCCAACAAACCATACAGATTCCCTATCAGACATAGCTGAATGTGTAGAGTCGATCGTACGTATTTTTACCATTAAACTATTGATATAAGGATCTATTTTGATATTTGAGATGCATTTTTGTCAAAAATTATCAATGTAATTGCAGATGGATTTCTATTAATGATTTTTCTCTCCAAAAAAAGCTTTTATAGATTTATAACTTCTCTACTTTGAATTTGTGGACATTTCATCAGTCAGATTAAGCAACTTTTCATGGTGAAATTCATAACGAAATTAAATAAAAAATTTACCAATGACATAACCACCCTCTGACCTAGAGTCTCATTCTGACATGAGTGTTCCTTTAGCATTTTTTTTTTTTTTTAAAATAGAATAGGTTTAGAATAAGTCTATATGTTTCGCATGTAAGCTTAGATTAGGTTCAGCAAATAAGTTTATTAGACGTTTAGTTTATGTTACGTTCAACAATTATTATGAACTTAATTTATTCTAAACTTATTAGCTTATTTTTTGAACTTATTATGAATTGGACTTATTTGGAATTTATTTATTGAACTTATTCTAAATTAAATTTATTTGAACTTGTTTTTAAAGCATTAGTTGAAGCGAATAGAATTTATTCTTAACTTGTTCTGACTTATTGTAGACTTATTTTTTGAATACCATATCTACTTTTTTGTTAAAATTTGGATTGAACTTATTTGATTTGAGCTTTTTAAGGCAACATTTTTTTAAAACTTATTTTTGCAAAACTTATGTTAACTAATCTGAACTTAATTTTACTGTGTAGAATTAAATTAAGCTTATTTGTTTTAAGCTGAAATTGTTTTTGAGAATTGAATTAACCTAAACTTAACTTTACCATATAGAACTGAATTAAACTTATTTTTTAAGCTGAAATTATTTTTGAGGATTGAACTAAAATGAACTTAGGTCTTATTCTATTCAACTCAGTTTAACTGAATTTATTCTTGAACTAAATCAGTCATTATGAGTTCGACGACGGACAAAGCCCATTACGACGAAGAGTCGGACTCTCACATGAATGCAGAAACCGGAAAAATTATCCAACCGTAAACGCAAACCGCCTCCCCAAGAAACGGAAAAATCTTGTGCCCCCAAAGCCCCAATAAGTTTACAAATAGATAGCCGTCTTGCGTCTCTTTAGTCTCGTTTCTCCCCTCTTTCCCCATTGAAAGCCCTAGCTATTCAACCCTTCTTCTGATTGGAGAAACAGAGAGAAAACTAATTGTCGCAGAAGATGGATATGGGCAGTGACTTTGACCGGCTGCTCTTCTTTGAGCATGCCCGTAAAACTGCTGAAGTTAACTATGCCAAAAGCCCTCTCGACGCCGATGTTCGTCTCCTCTTCTCTCTAATCGCTCCTCCCTTTTGTCTATCTATCTATCTATCTATCTATCTATCTGTTCATTAAGATGTCGAATGTCGCTGAAATTTGTTGTATTGTTGCAGAATTTGACGAGATGGGGAGGAGCTTTGATCGAGTTGTCTCAGTTTCAGGGGCCTGCAGACTCCAAGAAAATGCTTACAGGTTCCTCCCCTTTCTAATTTACTATTACTTTGGTTGTCTAGTTATATCAGGTTTTCTTTGATATGTGCAGGTTTTGGGTAGAAAGATTAGGTTTTTGAATGAACTTGGCTCATGGGCTTTTTTTTTCCCCCCAAAAAAACATAAAAATAAAATAGAGGCGATATCGAAGCTGGAGGAGGCACTGACGATTAATCCGAACAAACATGATGCAATGTGGTGTATGGCTAATGCTTATACCACGCAAGCTTTTATGATTCCCGACCTTGAAGAGGCTAAAGTTTACTTCCAGAAGGCGGCTGACTACTTCCGGCAAGCAGTCGAGGAGGTAACACCCCCCTCCCCCAAAAAAGAAAATTCCCCATAAAAGATTTTTTTAATAAAAAAACGTATGTGTTTGTTCTGACTTCTGAGCAATTGAAATTGCGTCTGTGAGGTTTGTAACTGAAGCTGTTTGCCCTGGTATAGGATCCTAGCAATGAGTTGTATAAAAAGTCCCTGGAGGTGGCCGCAAAGGTGCAAATTTCTCTCTTACTCAAGTAAATGAGTTTGTATTCAGCTGAGCTGATGATGGGTTACTATTAAATGGAGAATGTTACTTAGTGACATATCTTGTGATTCCTTGATATCGTTCATGTTTACCTTGTAAATTGAAAGTGTAACTAATGCCATTTTGATAGAATTAACTCTTGCGGGGATAACCAACTCAAACAGTAGGTTCTGATCCATATTAGGTTTCCGATCTTGGCCAGCTTGATGGGGAGGACCTGGTGGGGGTAGTGCAAGTGACGTGCTTGCTTGTTTCATTGTACACTGTAGTGAGGAGTGACTAGAAGATTCTGAATAGGTGGTTTACGACTTTTTGATGCATATAAAAGATGAAAATTGTATGCCTTCTGGACAAGGGCATCCTAGTATTTCCATGATTTGGTGTATGTTGTGTCAAATTGATAGTGGGCGACTGGGCGTCACATTGCCATTTGTGTGTCTTGGTGGGTGAGACGTTGATGTTTGATGTCTCTTTATCTATACATAAGATGTTTGTCGTCTAATCTGGCGAAATGTGTTGGTCGTGGAGAAGTAGGACAGTGTTGGAATATACCTTCTTGTGTCCACCTCAATGTTGTAGGGGCTTGTGAGCATTCTGATGGATTGGATGTGTGTTAGCTATTTCTTCTCTCATACTTTTGTGCTATGGGAGTGTTCGTGTATAGTGTGGGTGTTCGTTTACGGATCAACTATTTTGTTAATGTTTTGCATTCTTGGCACAGATGTTGGTTTTATCTATATTAGGGGTAGAAATGACGTAAACCAAATCATGGTAGGGGTGGGAACTAAGCTCTGCTGGTGCTAGCTTGGGTCAGAGCAATATAGGCGAGCCTTAAAAAAAAAAAAAAATCATGCAGTGGTTTGGTTTGATCTTATATGCAATCATAAAATCCAAATTCTGCCAGCAAGTACAATTGGGATCCTATTTTATCACTAAATCTATTTCGTCCACTGCACATCTAAATCTTTAATTGTTGCATTATTGTCTCACAACCATTGTACTATTCTTACTCCTCCACCCACGTCATCTCTTATAACCGCACCTTTTTCGCGTGGTGTCATTGTTTTTAGAGGTGCTTCTAAAACACATCTTCCTTATCTGGACACTCTTGAAGGCTTGTGAGGCACTGAGGCTTGTAAGCTTCAGGGAGCTAGCCTCTTCCCATTTCTCTAGGTTCGGTAAGCTCTTGAGCTGTTCTGAAGATGCAAAATAATTCAGGAGATAGCCCTGAGGTTACATTTGGTGATCATTCTAATGATCCATTTGGCATGCTGAGTTCTCGGGTAGAATTTGTCTTCTAATTGTAATTTCAAAAAGAATGCATTTGCCTGAAGACTTTGGATCTGGTTTTCTGATGCAGTTCACGCTTCTGTCAACTTGCTGGGAGCAAACTGGAAATGATTTTGTGAGCTGTGAGATGAGGGATTTCATCATGTTAAAGATATTTAAATCCGTATTGCGCCATTTTCTCTTGTTTATCATATACCATCACTCTCTTTTTCTTATAGATTGTCCTCATCCCCACCTTTCCAACCTATAACTATGCAGGGCAAACTTTGATAGCTATAATGACGTCAGTGTTCAGTCTGCGTTTTCCTCTGGTGAATCTATCCAATATTAACCTCCAACAAATCAAAGTGTGTTGTCTCGTTTTATTCTTCATTCTGAAAGGTCTCAGATCAGGCTCTTGTCATATTCATTTTTTTCACTTAATTGTCTCTTCGTATTGTTGGTTCAAGATCTTCCTTTTCCCTATTGAAGGTGTGATAAGTGATTTGATAAATCGTGCTTGCTCTTTGATCTAACTTTATCTCAGTATAATGGTGATATGGTATGGACTTATGAATAAAAATGGGGGAAGCTTCTGGGGGGAAGCTTAGGTTGTATACTGTGACTGGGATCTTTGGTGTCGTGGTTGAGAAGGATGCATTAAGACTTCAGTAAAATATTCTGAGAGTGGAACAGGAAACTGAAACAACCATTTCTGAAAGCTCCAGGTAAGGAAATCGTGTAAACTGTTTTTGTGGGTGGATTTTCTGTATTGTGGACAAAGGACATGTGTATTTTCCTTACGTAGTCTGGCTGCCATTGCCATTATTTATATGTGATTATCACTTTCTCCTACCCTTGCATTTCTCTTATTATTTCCCATTTGTTTGCTTGATTCTATGGTGGGGCAAAGTTCCTGGCTGCCCTTCTCCAATTACATCTACTTATCTTCCCCATTCTTGCCACTATTACCGCCCATATACTCTTCCATCATCATCTCGTATCTCAGCTTCCCTGTGCCTCCACGTCGTCCGCCATTTCTTAGATCAGTGACAGCCCTGCGATGTCTGGTTGGATGCTTCTTCATTCTTGGGCCCTTTGATTTACCCTGCTTCCTTTCTCCTAGCTATTACTACCACGACAGCCTGTATATGTGTCATGGTGCCCTCTTTTGACGCCTTGGCATTGTTGTCCTCCCTACCGTACAGTGGCGAAACTATATTGAGGGCTCATGGGAGGTTCCCCAGTCCCCACCCCCTTTTCCCTGTTCTCTTTCTTTGGGCAACTTTTGTGAATGAGTCTCTGGGTCCTGCAGGTTGAGAGAACTATGGTATGAGTCTCTGAGTTCTGCAGGTCCTACATGGGGGATTTGCCTTCTGCCTGCTGTTCCTGATTTAGAATTTTGCTATTTAGGTTTGGAATCTGGTTTTAGATTTTCGTGAAATCGCTTCCCCTCCCCCCCCCTCTTTTCCCTTTTGTGGCTGCTGGTTAGGTTTGGAATCTGGTTTTAGATTTTCGTGAAATCGCTTCCCCTCCCCCCCCCTCTTTTCCCTTTTGTGGCTGCTGGTTACTTTTTCATGCAACCATCTCCTGATGGCTATTTTACGATTTGTTTTTCTAACACAATCCACTAGAACATTCAGTCGCATCCATTTATCTAAACTCGTGAAAACTGGTTTAATCCTCCTTAGGCGGTCGGTTTATTTTTCCTGGGAGCTTTCCCGTGAAGAAGCATGCCTAGGCTGCCAGAGATCAGAATCGTTTTTCGTCTAAGTATGAGCCAAGGTTTCTATGAGATCACTGTGGACGTAGCCTGCCTACACAAAAGCTTTTGTGTCTGTCTCTGCACGTGCCCGTGCACGCGTTCACAAAAACACAAATCAAAAACACAAATCAATGGAGATGAAGGTTATCACAAAACTCATAACATTTCGGGGGTGATTCTAGCCGGGGACGAACTAATGGTTTTATTTATTTATTTGACTGGATCATATGTGGAATATTGAATCTCTAACTAGTGCAATTATAGAAGGGTAGTAAAAATGTCTTAGGGCTTCAGTGGGGCAATACTCTGGTTTTACCCTTGAGGAAAATCCGAAGGTCTCTGCTTACATTAATAATTTGAACGTGAGAGTCACTAATGCATTTTTTAAAAACAAAAAATCTTTTAATTAGACAATCTGCAGAATTGAATCGTTAGCTTCTGCAACTGTACAAAAGGGTAGTGAAGAGGCCTTAAGGATTCAGTGACGGTATACTCTCCTGTTGTACTGTACCCTTGTAATGTTTCATTGTTGGATTTTTGCAGCTTCTCTTTATCCTTTAATCGATTGTGTCCTTGTGCTGGTAGTTGGTAGGTATGCTAATGTCCTTTGCTCTTGCATATTCCTAGGCTCATGTCATCTGCTTTAACATTTTTTTAGGCTCCAGAATTACATGCTGAGATCCACAAACACCCCGTAGGGCAACAAGTAATCGGTGGTGGGGCATCTTCGTCTTCTCAATCTACCAAGGTAAGATCTTTATTTTTTTATCTGGATAGTAACCTTATTCCCTCTCTCTTTGCAGCCGCAGATCGTTTGGGTACCATTTGATGCATATTATTTATTTTTAATAGCGGTCAGTGGATCCATCAAGGTTCTGTTGGACTGCTGAACCTTTGGACCAGTTTGAACCTGTCTACAGTGTTGCCGGGGGGGGGGGAGTGAGTGAATGACAGTTAGTTATATAGAAGGAATTTGTTATCCAAGGTGGGGCCAGTTCATGGTTGGAACTTGTCCTATGAGCAGCTGGTACAATGTCCATGTACCAAGGTAGAGAGCAGGCTAATGGCCTCATTTGCTGGCAGCTTGGTTCAATTAGTATGATGGGTAGGGTGGTGTTGGCTTTGCATTTCAACCCAAGTCTGACCTAGGCCTGAGCTGTGTTCGCCGGGACATTCATCAGTCACTGTTTCGACTAGTGCTTTGCTGTAAATTTGTGACTATCTGCTAAAGTTGTTAATAATCACTGCCATCCATTGTTTGCAACTTTTTCTTATTGTTCTTTTTTTAAATAGACTTCGACAAAAAAGAAGAAATCCAATGACTTGAAGTATGATGCAATGGGATGGATCATTCTTGGCATTGGCATCTTGGTATGGTTAGGATATTCCAAGAACCACATGCCACCTCCACCTCCACCAAGATAAGCTCTTGGAGCGTGTCCTGGCTGTTGCTCTTGTCAGGGATCTGGTTGCAAGAACCCATTGAGGAGTTGCATATTGCTGGTGGGGTTTCAAGGCTAATGTGTGTCGTTGAGCACAGGTTCAATTAGATACGTAGCTAAGGCCATATTTATTTGCTGTAGTTTGCGACATTCATAATGAGTGGAATTTGCTATTTCGGAGCTCATTTTCATTGATGCATGCTGGTTTTGAGTTCTTAATTTTCAGGTTTTGGCTTAATAACTAGAGCCATTATTGGCTATTTTTGGACAAAAAATTAGCTGGTATGTTATGTTAGTGTTTGTTTCCCCGTTCTCTAAACGTGGGAAGAGTGTAAACTTCATCCTTTAAACGTCTACAATATTGGTGTGCGAAGTTGCCACATTTTGCTGTAGTACTCTTCTTTAGTTGGTCTTTTATAAAGTTTCCATTAAATTTAATTTGGCTGTTATTTCGTATTTTGGAGCTACTTAAAAAAGATTCACATTGTTCTTTGCTTGGAAGAGGTTTATGTGATGTCACATTGTACGAGGCTTTGAGCACATCCATTGTACGGAGCTTCTGGGATGGGTGTGGTTATATGGGGCAATTACTACAGCCTGCAGGTGTCTGCCTGTGTAATTTGTCCAACGAAGAAATTGTCAAGCTCGAAGGCACACGTTTCAGAAATTATGCAATGAATCTATATTTGCGTGAACTACCTGTGCAAAACTACAATGTTAAATATGTTTTCATTTAATTATAAGATCATTTGATTATAAATATGATTTCATATGATTATAAGATGACCCATCTTTCAGCAAGTATGGGCTCAAACGTTCTCAGAGATGTGAGAGAATATTTTTAAAGCCTTGTTCCCTCTTTCCTCTTCTCTGTCTGTCATCACCTAAAGATATTCGCATGAGAGGTGAGCTATGTGGTGGGTTTCCTTACCATTTATAGAAAACAAAACAAAAACAAATAATTTCTACTCATAATGTTGGGCTGTCAATATGTTTGGAACGTTGGGGTAGGGCATGTGCTATCAGTCTATAAAAATATCGGGTGAGATAGCATGATTAATTCGCTCCTAATTAAATGTTTTTCAAGAGCAATGATGGAGGGGGTTCGTTGGGGTAGGAAGGAAATATTATTTACTCCAAAGGGATTGCGACGTCTGGGGACAAGGAGGATCGAATGATGGAATGATCCATTGCAGTTCAAAGGGTAAAAACTACAAGTGATTCTTTACTCAGAAGCATGTCCAGAGAAAAGTATGGGGGAAATGCACCGGCACGCACTACAAGGGCATATAAGGCACCAACAACAGTGACATGGGGTTGGAAGAGTTAGTGCAAGCATCAAATAGAATGAGAGAGAGTTAATGACCCCAAATAGCACTCAACTATCAATTTTTTTTCAAAATAGCATTGAGTTATTATTTTTTCCTCTAGCAGTAGTAAATTAATATTAGATAGCCTATTAACCTAGAGTAGCAGGTACCTTGTATTTTTTTAATAATAATAATAATAATGTAATGTTAAAAAACCCACCTGAATCCACTGTTGCTACTAGTTGATCACCACAGCCCCTTCTTCTTCTTCTTCTTCTTCTTCTTCTTCTTCTTCTTCTTATTATTATTAATAAAGTAAAAAAAACACAAGTCATCTGCTACTCTAGGTTAAAAGGTCACCTTGTGTTACTTTAAAAAATTATTGTAAATTTAGTACTACTGGGGAACAAAAAATAACTCATTGTTATTTTGGAAAAAAACCAGTAATTGAGCGTTATTTGGGCTATGAACTCTAGAATGAGACTGCGGTTAAGCAAGAGAATTAGCAACGGGGACTACGCAAAAATATGAGGTGGAGAGATTGGTTACTGTTAGGTAAGTTTAAGTGATAAACAAAAGTGCCGCAAGCGTACAATTTTTACTTTAATACTTGAGGGTTGTGTCTTCGGGGACGAGGTTAAGATTAAGGTCACTGTACAAAGTAAACATCATTCTAAACTAATTAAAACAGTGAACAACTGAAATATAGATTATAAATGGGTCGAACTCTAAATAATCCTAATTATTCACAAACTCTCATATCCTTTAAGATAGATTAAATGGCAAAACCAAGCTCAATCATATTGACATAAGTAATCTAATACAAAATCTAATCAAGACCAGCATAGTTGAATTCAAATATAATCCATAGTGCAACTGAACGAAAATCACAACTCACACAACGAACATGACTTAGGAACTTCTAATTAAAAACCGACATAGTGTAAATTCCAACTAACCCGCATAAGAATCAAAATCTGGCACTAGGAACCTAAAAATCAACATGACATGAGGCAGAGAGCAGCAGGGGAGGGGGGCCGAAAGCAGCACATAATCAACAACCGTCATCAAAGCTGAATAATGCAAAATCTCAGAACATAATCACCTAATCATCATCATCATCAAACTACCAGCATTCAGATCAACCGAGACACTGTTATTCAAGCACCAAGTCGAACTGCAACAGGGAAGGGGAAAGCAACAGAATCGAAACAGAGCTAAAAACAAAACTTGAAAATTGAGCAACAGGGGAGAGGAAAATCGGGTTCAGCAAGATACAACCTAGAACCCTATTGCAAGCTCATCCAAGTGCGCTAAAAAAAATGGTGAAATCGCCATTGAACCTTCGAATTTCAACGAAATCAGGGGAGGATAGAAGAATATGAACAGTAATTCCCGTTCATAGCTTCAAGCATAAATTGCAAAATCAACAGAAACTTAATGGATTCTAACCAGAAATCATATCATTTGTAATTTAATGACACGAAATCACTTCAAATTAAGCTCTGAACAAACGAAATTACGAATCTGGCATTCAAAATTCCAAAGCGAAAACAAAACCCTAAACTACTAAAGTATGAAATTAAACCTAAAATTAAACCTAAAATTAAACCTAAAGCTTAACTAACCTAAACCCTAAATTGCCTAATTCGACCTCCAAAAACGCTGCTAGCTTGATTATATACCCGAGCCCTTCTTCAATCTTTGCCCTTCGATCTCGCCTAGACGTGGATGGTGGAGATGAGGTGATGATGTGGGTGTGCTGGCACTGTCTGGAGCATCGGTGGTGCATGGTAATGCTTATGGTGCTTGATAATGATGGTTCGATCGAGAGAGAGAGAGAGATGGGTTAGAGAAAGAAAAGATAAGGATGAAGGGTTCGGGATTCTCTGGTTCTATGAACCGAGAAGAGGAGAGAGAGAAGGTTAGTGAAGAGAGAGAGAAAGAGAGAATGAGAGTTAAGGGGGCTGGGTTTCGGGGTCACGCGACTGGCACGTGTGGGGAGGGGGTAGATTTAGGTTTTATTATATTATTTTTTCTTTTCTTTGGATGATGAATTTTAAAAAAAAAAGGTTGGGCTGATTCTTGGGCTGCTTCTTCAATCTTTCATGGCCCGAATTTTCATTTCTAGAATTTTTCCATCATTTTTCGCATTTTTTAATAATTATTCTTATTTTGTTCAAAACTCACAAAACAAAATAAAATCAAATAAAAACCTAAAAATAACGATTATAACGAGCATAAAACAGGTATAAAAGTACCTTAAAAATAACACATGTTTGGCATGAACAAATATTCCCACACCAAGATTTTACTTGTCCTCGAGTAAAATAACTAAACTAACTCAAAGAAAATGAAAAATAAGAAGGAGAAATCCTAACTTACTGTCGTAAAAATCACAGTTGCATTTAACGTATGCAACAAGCCCTTTAAATCCGTTGGTTTTCCTAGTGGACGAGTGAGGTTTCGTAAGGGTTTTTCGGTGAACTACCCACAAAAATTATTCCAAAAATAAAAGAAAATCTTTTTGGATTTTTCTCAAAACTAATATGTACAAAATCAGGGGAAGATATGCATATGTTCTAATCTACTAAATCACCCATGTAACCAAGTTATTGACTTACGTATGCACAGTATGTATTTCAAAGCCCTCTACCTCCAAAATGACATCAAAGCACTGATTTTTCACCCCATTGAACATCAAGATCCTGAATCCATCCTGATGCTCATGTGCAAGTGTATCATTATCTAAGGACTTAGATTTACCAGAATTAGAATCAATCCCACTTGACTGACACAACTACATTATTATCATACTAACTTTAGAAGCAAGCTTTTCTAGTAGCAATATTGCGTCAAAGGGTAACACTCAGTAGCACTTGCCTCAAAGGGTAACATGCACTAGCGCATGCCTCAAAAAGATACTTGTCATTCCAGATTTTATTTCATCTCTTTTTCTTTTCTTTCTTTTTTCCTTCTTTATTCATAATACACTTTTTTCAATTCTCTTTAGAGTAATCGTGTCACAAGCTATATTAGCATACTCAGAAAGGAAATAAACATACTCAGAACGAGTTGAGGTAATTGGCCTAGAAACTATATTAGCATAAACGAGCAGTCTGGGCAACATAGGGGGTGCACATTTCACAAGTCTGTTAAGTCTAATATGCGTATGAGTCTTATCTAAAGCAAAATTTTTAGTGGCAATCATCTCAGACTCAACAAATTCAGCCTTGCAATATTCAAAAAGAAAATCAGTGTGGATGGAGTCAAAAGAGAAGGACTCATATTCAGTACAAAAACCATCAACAGAACTTCCATGGATATCAAATTCACAAGAAAAAAACTCATATTCCAAATACAGAATATTGTCATCTAATTTAAATAGAAGGTCAGGAATGATGGAATCAAAAGAGAATGATTTATATTCAATATGAAAACCTACATTAAGACTTTTAGTAACACTAGCCATATGAAACAGATTCATATTCTGCATAAAGAATATCATCATTAAATTTCGAAATAGTGAGTTTAGTTACCTTATCACACAACTCCTATGAAATATCTTTCAAATTATCTAAATCATAAGGCTCAACTTCAGGTGTAATACTTATATCTATCTCACTAACAGTATCAAATTGTTCATCCACATTAAACTCACGAAAGTCGTTCAAAGTGGTGGGTGGGTTGGCAGAGACTAGGACATCATCAGTGATGCCCTTAGGTGAGCTAGTGCGTGGTGCAAGGTCAGGTGATAGAGACATAGGGAGGTCACCCTCTTGATCTAGACTAGGCAAATATATGCCTTCATTAAAATCAGGCCTAGTAGAATAAGAGGGTTCAAAATCATCATAGAGACTAATGTCAAATTTAAGAGATCCTAAGTTAGCATCAATCTCACTATAAGTCTCCCTATTTTGGTTAAAATATTGAGAACAAGCAACAATTCTTGCTTTCATTGTCTCTATCATTTGATCAGTCATTTCATTAATCTTCTTTTCAAAGCTTGCATACGTAACATCAACATAGGCACGATAAGGATAAATATGAGCATCATGATCAGGAGATTCACAATAATTGCACAAAACATGAGGCATATAATAGTCATAAGAGTCATTTGAATTTATAAAGTCGTCTGAAGGATAAAAATTAGCCTGAAAATCATACTCTCCATGAGTTGGGTATCTAAAAGGCTCCTTAGCTTGTTCAAACGTATAGGTTTCCCAAGCTAATTTTTCAAAGAATTCACAAACCTCATTTTAAGTTTTAGATAATAATCCTAGGATACTGCCAGAATAAATAGACTCAAGATGACTCCGAGATTCAGCATTTAGACCCACAGTAATGACCTCATAAATTTTTCATTTTTCAAAATTATGATTCAGTTGAGCACGATACTCATTAAGCATTAAAAGATAACTCCAAAAAGATTCGTGCTCATATTGCGGGAAATAGAAAACTGGCATGTGAAGTTTTTAAATTTTTTAAATTTTTTTCAATTTTTAGGGGTTTTCAATTTTTTTAAATTTTTTTTTGGGTTTTTGGATTTTTCAAGAAATGAACTAAATAAATCACAACTAAGAACAAATAAACAAAGTAAGTTGAAACATAAACAACTAGTAAGAACAAAACTAAGAAAAAGAAAAAGTGCATAAACTTGCCACTTTGTTTTTGAGGTTTTTAAAACTTTTCAATTTTTTGTGGTTTTCAAGATTTTTTTATTTTGTTTTTTAAATTTTAGTGGTTTTTCCATTTTTTAGAGATTTTGAAGTTTTTCTACTTTTTTTGGATTTTAACTTTTCTAATTTTTTTTTAATTTTGAGAATTTTCAAGAAATGACCTAAACTAAGTTATAATTGATAATGAAATAAGCTAAACAAAGTAAAATATATGCAACTAAAAAGCAAATAGCTAAGGAAACGAAAATATGACATAATCTTATGTCGCCATCCCCAACAACGACGCCAAAAACTTGTTAGGTGATTTTAAGTGATAGACAAAAATGCCGCAAGTGTACAGCTTTTACTGTAGTACTTGAAGACGAGATCAAGATTAAGGTCACTAGTACGAAGTTAACATCATTCTAAACTAATTAAAACGGTGAACAACTAAAACTATAGATTATAAATGGGTCGAGCTCTAAATGATCCTAATTATTCACAAACTCTCATATCCTTTAAACTAGATTAAGTAGCAAAACCAAGCTCAACCATATTAACATAAGTAATCTAATACTAAATCTAGTCAAGACCAGCATAGTTGAATTCAAATATAATCCATAGTCCAACTGAACGAAAATCAAAACTCACACAACTAACATGACCCAGGAACTTCTAATTAAAAATCAACACAGTGTAAATTACAACTAACCTACATAAGAATCAAAATCTGACACTAGGAACCTAAAAACCAACATCACATGAGGTAGAGAGCAGCAAGGGAGGGGGACCGAAAGTAGCACATAATCAACAACCATCAACAAAGCCGAATAATGCAAGATCTCAGAACATAATCATCTAATCATCATCATCACCAAACTGCCAGAATTCAGATCAACCGAGACAGTGTTATTCAAGCACCAAGTCGAACTGCAATAGGGGAGGGGAAAGCAACAGAATCGAAACAGAGCTAAAAACAAAACTTGAAAATTGAGCAACAGGGGAGAGGGAAATTGGGTTCAGCAAGAAACGACCTAGAACCCTGTTGCAAGCTTATAAAAGTACGCCCAAAAAAATGGTGAAATCGCCATTGAACCTTCGAGTTTCAACGAAACCAGGGGAGGATAGAAGAATACGAACAGTAATTCCCATTCACAGCTTCAAGCATAAATTACAAAATCAACATAAGCTTAATGGATTCTAACTAGAAATCAGATCATTTGTAACTAATGACCCGAGATCACTACAAATTAAGCTCTGAACAAATGAATTTGCGAATCTGGCATTCAAAATTCCAAAGCGAAAACAAAACCCTAAACCACTAAAGTCTGAAATTAAAATGATATTAAACCTAAACTGAAACCTAAAGCTTAACCAACCTAAACCCTAAATTACCTAATTCGATCTCCAAAAACGCTACTAGCTTGATTATACACCCGAGCCTTTCTTCAATCTCTGCCCTTCAACCTCGCCTAGATGTGGATGGTGGAGATGAGGTGATGATGTGGGTGTGCTGGCGCTGTTTGGAGCGTCGGTGGTGCGTGGTGATGCTTATGGTGCTTGATGATGATGGTTCGATCAAGAGAGAGAGATGGGTTAGAGAGAGAAGAGACGAGGATGAAGGGTTCGAGATTCTTTGGCTCTGAGAACCGAGAAGAGGAGAGAGAGAAGGCTAGTGAAGAGAGGGAGAGCGTGAGAATGAGAGTTAAGGGGGCTGGGTTTTAGGGTCATGTGACTGGCACGTGTAGGGGGTAGATTTAGGTTTTATTATATTATATATTTTTTTCTTTTCTTTAGATGATAGATTAAAAAGAAAGGTTGGGTTGATTCTTGGGTTGCTTCTTCAATCTTTCATGACCTGAATTTTCATTTTCAGCGTTTTTCCATCATTTTTCGCATTTTTTCATAATTATTCTTATTTTGTTCAAAACCTACAAAACAAAATAAAATCAAATAAAAACCTAAAAATAGCGATTATAACGAGCATAAAATAGGTATAAAAGTACTTTAAAAATAACACATTTTTGCACGAACAGTTGCCAAGCAACAAGCAGATGTTCAAAAACGTGAGAGAAGAGCGAGGATGAGAGAGATCATTCTAGATAGATGTGCAAAACGGAAATAGAACCTAGCTAGGAATATCAGGAATGAGAAAGATTATTCTGGATAGGCGTACAAGATCAAAAGGGACACTAACTGGGAATCTTCTGGAATGGCTAACGTTGAAAGAAATGAAAACAATGCAACTTGATGATCAACAAAGGATAACATGATTTGATACAATAATACAATTTGAATTCGACCTGAAATTAGTGAGAGAAACATGAACCTGACACGAACCAACCGATGTCGACTCGAATTTGACACAATTTGACCATTTATCGTGAAAAAAATATTATCTTTTAATTTTGAGTAAATGTAAACTATTTTCAAGACTTACATGAAATTGACCCGTCTATTAAATGGGTCACTTGAATCAACCTATTACCCAGCTTTATAGTTTTACTGGAACCTAACCAGAGATGGGGAGCCAATAGCTGAAGGCCCCAATGTTGGAGGCCCTGATTCTTGCCTTCGCATGAGCGACTATTCTTTCGGGTTTGTTTTAGCAAATTTTGAGGTTTGCAATATTGAGTAGAATCGCTGTCATATTTTGAGGAAAATATGAAAACCTTCTCAAAATAAGATTATGAGAAAACAAGCCCCATGATCTCGGATGGGGATTAACTTGACTCCAAAGCTACTAGCCAAGAGTTCGATCTACGGGATGAAGGTACGACCAATGATAGGGACTTAAATCCGCTCATAGACATTGCTCATTCAACATAACGTTTGCTAGGCATCAATAAGAGAATGTTGAAATCCAAATAATTTCATGCAATTGTCATCCTTGCCAATTTGTCTTGTTTACTGATTTATGCATCAAATACATGAACCTTATAGGTGATCTTTTGGATTTAGTCATATAGCATGCTCTTTGTAATGGACGAACTAGAAACTGCAATAAAATTTGGTGATCATTTGATTAGTTACATAGTTTTACATACGATATAAAAACTAGAAATCAACTAAGAATCACATCACGACTAAGTAAAATAATCAACACAATCCGATGATATGTTGTTTATGAACCCTTGGGACTTACCCCAACTGGACCTTAAAATAAAATTCTAAAGATCTAATTTTTGTTTATGCACGACGAAGATCAATCTAAAACCACCTTTAAAAAATTGGTGCTTATGGAGAAAAGACATGCATTAGGGAAGAATTTGTCAGAGCAAAGACATTTACTCTTAGCAAAGAATATTGCCTAGAGTAAGATCAATCTCTCTAACAAAGAGGAGAAAGAAAACTAGAGAAGGGATGGTCACTCTAGCAAGAAGGAGATGAATTGTATGTGTGTGTCCTTTGAGGGGGAAGCAGAGGGCTTAAAAATGAGTGGTAGGGGTGAATAAACCCCTCAAGGTTTTGTAGATTCTACAGCAAACATATTCCATAAACAAATTAGGAAAGATTTTGGAGATCTTCCCAGCCTCCATAGGCCACATAACAAAGGTCGCTGGCACTGGTTGAGTGGTAGTGCTATTGGGTCCAGCATTGAACTTTTTCATGCAGTAGAGTGACAATCACCCTAGGTTAAATGTTTTGACTTGGAGAGAATGATTGCGAGACACCCTATTAGTTTGTCCCCTGCTATTATAACCTTGATTTCCCAGGTTCGAGCCCTCATGCTTATAACTTCACCAAAACATGTTTTTCACCCGTTTTCAATCGTTTGTTTTTTTTTTTTTTTTTTGCATTTCCGAACGTTTAGAGAGAGAAAGGTAAGAAAATATTTTTGAAATAGTTTTTAAAGTGTTATTTTATGTACGAACTAGCTTCAGTGATCTAGAGAATGCAATGTTTTACCACCAGTGAGGAGAAGTAGGTATCATCATTAGGTTGCCATGCACATATCATGCAATGTATGGTTAGTCTAGGTGTTAGGATGCCTTAGGGTTTCCCCAACTGCGAAGTCACTTTATTGTACTATTATTAAAGAAGAGCTAAGAGCAAAGCGTTCAGAGAAGGACGTCCAAATGTGGAGAAACTTACAGCACTAGATATTTCTAATAAGGGGAAAATTATTCTTTTCGAAAGCAATATAACATGCTCCCTACAGGAAGAAAGAGACGAATTGAAGGCTAAGGACAAAATCAGGAGTGTCAAACCGTTACAGTGAATTAGAAATAGTTGAACACATGTTTGGAGATTGCCAAGCACTAAGAAGTTTGGAGGGGATGCTAGCTAGGAAACAGGGTTGCATAAGATGAGGGGATTCAGTGAAGAAAATAAGTAGAGTTAGACTGCTAGCTTCTTAACAGTAAGGAAGATGGTCAGAAATGGTTGATTCAATTTATTGTTATTCTCTAGAATATATGTTAAGTATAAGTGTAAGAATAGCTTTGGGGAGCAGAGATCACAACTATAGGATTTGAATAAAGAGACTCAAGATGATATGAAGTGTTTCGGAATAAGGAAAATGAGAGTAGAGATAAGAGAGAGACCAAAGAAGTAGAATGGAAACAATGCCAAACTAGTCTTCATAGCAGGACAAAGATATGGGGCCATATCGAGATAGAAATTAATAAAGCATAGGATAAAAAGAACTCACAAGGAAGAACACGGTGGTTTGTGAAGGGCAATACAATAGAATGTCGAGTGCTTTCAGTCATCCACGAATTGTGGATAGAGGAGGGATGCATATTACACTAAAAACAAACTGTAGCATTCAGATCAAGTTTTTCCAAGGATCAATAAAGACTGACTGGCAGTGTGTTTCACTCATCAGTATGTACAAAGAATTATGTGCAAAGCGGTCATCCTATTAGTTAAAGCACCAAGGAACCACATGAAAAAGGGCTCATGGTCTAGCAATAAAGGTTGAAAGACAAAGCCCTATACTTTGTAATCTTATGTTTAATTATGTATGCTACTGGCCAATTGGATTAACACACACGCACACTCATTGTAATAGAGGAAAAGCACCTTAATGTAAATTGATGTATTTTTACTTCTATATAATAGAGCGCTTGGTTTCCATATTGGGTGAGCCAAACACTTCCAAAATTCTTCACATGGTATCAGAGTCTTTCTAACTGACAGGTCTTGAGTTCAAATCTCAGTGGCCCCCATATTATTTATTGCGTAAGATAGGGGGAGCCTTTGTAACATCCATGCTCCAAGCCCAAAGGACATTCGCGTGAGGTGGCGCGTTAAAGTATGAACATATTCCTGGACCTTCAACCATTAGCTTAAGCTATTTGTTACGTTGGTCCTTTTACATGGTATCAGAGCCCATCTGATCTCCTTTTCAAAAAAAAAAAAAAAAATTCCCCCACCTTGAACCCTAGCTTGCGTCATGGCTGCCACTGGTGACAGCCCATGAATGCTGATCACCACCGACGACTCATCACCATCTGTGCCTGGGACCAGGTCACCGACTTGCCGCACCTCTGTCCACTGCCAGGGTTTACTTAGCCTTCTTCCTCACTTCCACCTATCCACTCTCTCCCTTAATACTCTTCGCTTTTGCACCTCGGCTTCTCTTTGTTCAAAGCTATTTTGGCCACGTCCTTTCCACCGTAGGCTACCGTGCCGCCAGGCCTCTACCTGTAGCTGTCAACTAGCTGGGTGTTGTTGCCGCTGAGTGGCTCTATCGGCTTTGGCATGCCTCCTTCAGCTGGGTTGTCAAGTGTTTTGAGTGACAACCCGATTTGAGGTGTTGCTCCGTCCCTCCTTCTCACGTTGCCGTCCACAAATCCTAGCCTTTGGACAATTAACATCAAAATTTTCGTTACCATTGTTCTTGAAAAAGTTGATGATTTCTTGTTTTAGAATACACAATTTTTGTCGTTTCTTGTCATGCATAAATGGCATGGCCTTGTTGATGGCATGATTGCTGTGTCACCCATGCATGTGTTGATCTTGCCTAACACGCCTCAAAGTGAACCCTGCGCATCCTCTTTAGGTTTGTGATGGAGGTCCATCAAGTTAGCTTACTTTGGAGGTTCAAATCATTCAACGTAATCACATTTGCCGATCAAAGTCCACGAAATGAACCGCATTCTGCTAGAGTAGAAAACAAAAGGTCTCGGGTTCTATTTAGCAAAATAGGCCGGTTTTGTGTACAAGATTACTTAGGGCTCCTTGAGATTTAAGTCCATTTTTTTTGCATATTTTGGTTCCCAAGGAAGTCAGCTATTAAGACCAGCAAAGAAATTCAAGTTAAATCATGTGCAAAGTGAAGAATCAAAGCCATTTTGTAAACCGCACCAGATTAGGCCCTAATCTGCCCGGTTTACTTTGTGGGACGTTTAGGAAATTTAAGGCTGATTTAACCCTGATTTCTCAATAGGGGAACTTGTTAACATCCTGAGGTTTCCCCCTAAGTAAGGAAATCTAGCTCAAATTAGTTTTAGCCAAAGCAAAAAGGCTACACAAAAACCAATGAAATTTGGCTATCTCACCCGGTTGGTTAGCAAGGTGGTTACTCCTTCCTTTTTGGGCGTTCATATCAACTTCTGTACCTTATTGGTTGTTAACGATGGTTGGAAATATCATCATACCTTCCTTTTAGCCTTCTTTAGTGTGAAACTATGTGATTCAAGAAGAAAGTATTCTACCTATGATAAAGAATTTTATGCTACTATGCGTTCCTTGGAGCACTAGAGTCATTACTTGGTGGCTAGTGAGTTTATTTTGCATTCTGATCACGAGGCCTTAAAGTATATTCAAGTAGGGGTGTTCATAGTTAGGGTACCTGAACCAAAGGTGATTTTTCAGTTCAGGTACCCGCAATTTTGGGTCGGCAAAATGGTGAACCGTATCCAAACAGAAATGTTCGGGTAACCAAAATTCGAGTACCCAAAAATTTCAATTTGGGTTTTTGATTACCCAATAACCCATTTTTTCTAAAATGTTTTTTCTTAATATTTTGTTATATCCATAATATAATTATTTCAATTTATACTATAAAATGCTGTCGTATTGCGCCAAGTTGCACTTGAAATTATTACATAATACGGCAATATCACCCGATATCTTATCACCATTCATATTTCAATTAGTCTACACTTTCATAGGGTATAGGTTTGTTAACATCATATTTATATCCAACGCATTCAAATAAAACAATTTAACGAAGTCAAAGTACTTGCCTTCTTCGCATTTGAGAATATTTGACTTACCAAGTCTTTAGAGAAAAGATAATATAAAAAAAGTTTTGAAAAAATTTTAAAAAAAAAGTTTCGGATTTTCGGGTACTGGAATTCTCAAAATGCCTGATCATACACGAACCAATAAACCGAAAAAAAATATTGGTTCATGTATGCGAACCAAAATGTGAAAATATTTTGGTTTGGGTACCAGAGATTTCGAATCGGGTAGCGGATTTTCGGTTTGAGTTATTGGTTACGGATGTTTTTGAACACCCCTATATTCAAGGATAGCATAAAACTAAACTCACGACATGCAATATGGTGGAGTATGGCCAGTCATTTCATTTCACAATCACGCATAAATCAGAAAAACTCAATCAAGGTGCGTATGCGTTATCTCGAAGGTACTTGCTACTATTCCAGTTAGATGCTTGTATTTTTGGGTTTTGAGCATCTAAAGTGTTTATATGTTGATGATTGAAGACTTTGGGGAGCTTTACTCATTGTCAAAAGCACCTCAAAGGTTATTATTTGGTTCAAGAAGGATACTTGTTCAAGGGTACTCACTTATGTTTTCCTAAGTGTAGTATTGGAGAACTCTTGATTCGTAAGATTCATGGTGGTTCATTAGGTAGCCATTACGATGAAAACAAGACTCTTATTAAGCTTAGAGAGCATTATTACTGGCCACGCATGAACAAGGACGTCTAGGACATCTTAAGGAGGTGTGGTGTATGTCAAGTGGCTAAGAGTCACTCATTACCTCATGGTTTATACACGCCTCTACCCGTTCCCACTCTTTCATGGATTGACATGAGCATGGATTTTATCCTAGACTTGCCTAAAATCCAAAGGAACAAAGATTCAATCTTTGTTGTGGTGGATAGGTTTTCCAAGACGACTCATTTCATAACCTGCAATAAAACCAATGATGCTATGCATATTACAGAGTAGTCCTTCAAGGATGTGATGGAATTACATGGTATTCCTAGATCCATTGTTTTTGATCGAGATACCAAGTTTCTTAGTCACTTTTGGATTGCTTTGGGGAAGAAAATGAGTACTAAACTCAAGTACCACTTGTCATCCACAAACGGATGGCCAGACTGAGGTTACTAATCGAACCTTCAGAACACTCTTAGGAGCTTTGATTAAACCTCATGTTAAAGCTTGGGATTTGTTACTTCCACATGCTGAGTTTGCATAGAACAAGGCAATTAACAAGGCTACAGGTCTATCTCCTTTCAAAGTGGTCTATGGAATTGATCCCCTAAGTCCACTTGATCTTATTCCACGACCATTAGATTAAAAGCCAAGTGTAGCCAAAAGAGTGGAAGAAATCTAGAAGTTCCACAAACATGTAAAGGGCAGAATTGATAAGAGTAATGCATCGTATCAAGCCCAAGCAAAGAAGCATAGAAAGAAGAAGGTATTTCAGCCGGGAGACCTAGTTTAGATTCACTTAAGGAAAGAGCATTTTCCATCAAAACGCAAGAGCAAGCTTATGCCACAAGCTGATCATCTATTTGAGGTCTTGAAAATAATAAATGACAATGGTTATAAGGTTGATTTACCAAAAGACTATGGCGTTTTAGCACATTCAATGTGATAGATTTGAGCCCTTATTTGCAAGATGATTATCTAGCCTATTTGAGGTCAAATTCTTCTCAACAAGGGGAGGATGATGGAGGTCTATCAAGTCAGCTCACTTTAGAGGTCCAAATCAATCAAGGTAGTCCACATTTCCCAGCCAAAGTCCAAGAAATGGCCCATATTCTACTAAGATCCAAAACAGAAGGTCCCAGGTTCAATCCAGCAAAATAGCCCAGTTTTGTGTACAAGATTACTTAGGACTCTTTGAGGTTTAAGTCCATTATTTTTCATATTTTGGTTCCGAAGGAAGTCAGCTATCAAGACCAGCAAAGAAATTCAAGTTAAGTCAAGTGCAAAGTGAAGAATCAAAACCATTTTGTAAACCATGCCGGATTAGCCGCTAATCTGCCTGGTTTGCTTTGTTGGATGTTTTAGGTAATTTAAGGCTGATTTAACCTTGATTTCTTAACAAGGAGGTTTGTTAACATCTCCTGGTTTCCCCCCAAGCAAGGAAATCTTGTTCAAATCAGTTTTGGCCAAGGCAAAAAGGTTGCATAAAAATCGATGACATTCAGCTTTCTCACCTGGTTGGTTAACAAGGTGGTTACTCCTTCCTTTTTGAGTGTGCCTAGCAACTTCTCTTCCTTATTAGTTGTTAATGGTGATTGGGAACATCATACCTTCCTTTTTGGCCTAGTAAAGTGTTTAGCCACGAAGGAGCAAGGGAGAAAAGGCAGCATGCATCCAGTTGGCTAGCCATAAAGGAGAAGATCTTAGCAGCCTTGTTCTCTCCCTTCCACGTACAAGGTAGCTTCCTTAAGCTAATTAATTTGTTTAGGGATGAATTTAGTCATTATTCTTTTGTTTAGCTAGACTCATTGATTGTAATTAGCTTAGTTAAGCATGCTTTGTAAATTTTGTTAGTTTAGCTAGCTTAGAGGCTTCCTGAGCATGAAAAAACCTCTTTTCCTCCTAGGCAGCAAAGGGAACAAGTGTATAAGGCAGCAATTAGCTCATTTTGTAAAGCAACTTTGAGTATTGAATGAAAGAGTAGAGCACTTGCTCCTTGACAAATCGAAATACTTTACTTACTTATCCTAGCTTAAGCCAAGTTAGGTGGTGTTCAAGTGAGTCTTAACTCTTATTTAGGTGGTGTTTCTGTATCCCAGTCAAGATTAAGGGCCCTAACTTATTCTTGGTGGAGATTTCTATATCCAAGAATCAGTTGAGATACACTTTATCCTATTGTCTTCCATTCGGATTCAATCTAGTTCTGAGCTAACTTACATTTACCTTTTGAGTGTGAGTTGAATTAGTGCGTGCATCCATTACTTTGTCTGGATCAATTAATTCGGGCTTGATTGTTTGCCACCATCATGAAAGATCACCTTACTGAAGTTCGAGACTTGCCGCGTTCCTTCACTATATGGCGTCGTCTTGGATCTCAATTCAATTCTATGAGTTTGGCTCATGCAATGGACTTGAAGCATCTATTGATAAATCTTGAAAAGCCTGAGTGTCATACTATGGATGATTTTCTTCGTGGTGTCAATAACAGAAACATGGTGGACTCCCTTGCTGTTATTCAGTCTACTGTATCTGACATAGATTTAATTCAATATACCCTAAATGCTTTGGATTCTGATTATGATGGTTTTATAGATGATCTTACTCATATGCCTAGAATGCTTACTTTTGATGGTGTTTGTAATAGGTTAATTGTTTATGAGCACTGTGTTCAGCTCCTAAAATGATGCAACACTGGGTCTTTGACTCATCCTGCGTTTGTTTCCTCTACTGTTTCTTTGGGTGATGCTGGCTTGAACTCCTAGGCACAGGTTTCCAATACTGTCCGTGGGAAGAACAATAAAAATGATCGTGGGAAGAACAACAGAAAAAACGAATGAGAGAATCATTCTTAAAAAACGCCTCCCAGACAGCCTCCACCACTCAGGATATGCCTATAGGTTGTGTATTATGTGATTTATTATCTCCGATTCAATGTGCTTCTACTTCTATTACTGACCTCTTATCTGCAGGTAATGAAATGTTTGAAGGGGTGTTGGGTTCAGGTCCTAACATTATTTGTCAGATCTATCACTCTCCTGGTCATAATGCAGTTGTTTGTTCACTTCGATATCAACCCCGTTCATCCACTACCCTTCCTGTCATGGCTAGTTTTATGCCTACTGAGGCTAATGAGACGCTATGGTGTTCAGAATCTATAGCAGCATCCTATAAGACTCCATACAAAGGTATGCTATCTGCTAAAATCCCTTCCTAGTAGGTGATGGTAATCTATTACCTATTGCTAACATTGGAAATTTGAGCATTTAAACTCGCAGTAGGCCAATTAAGCTAGATTCTATCCTGCATGTTCCTCAACTCAAACATAAATCGTTTGTGCCGTGAGAATAATTGTAATGTTTAGTTTTTTGATTATACTTTTTATATCAAGGACAACACCACAAGTGAAGTCCTTTTACAGGGGCCTAGTCACAAAAAAGAAAATGTTCATCCAATTTCCCTTACGCATCTGCCTGCACATGTTCCTGTATTGGCTGTCATGTATGATTCTAGTGAAGTCTGGCATCAAAGACTGGTTCACTGTGGCAAATGAGTTTTAGATAGTCTTAGAAAGAATAAAATCAGTCATTATTGTATTTTTCAAGATAACTATGTTACATGTCGCCTTGCTAAATCTCAAAAGTTGCCTTTTACTTTGGTAAATCATTACTGGAATACTCCATTACATATTATTCATTCTGATGTTTGGGAAGCTCCATAAGATTCTATTAAATATTTTAGATATTACATAGTTTTTGTGGATGATTTTTCCTATTTCACTTAGTTATATCCCGTGAAACGTAAGTTAGAAGTTCCTTCAAGTTTTATTCAATTTCAAACAATGGTTGAAACTCAATTTGATAGAAAAATTAAAATTTTCCAATGTGACGGAGGATTATAATTTGATAATACTTCTCCTAAGGAATATTGCCTAGCATTAGGAATTCTTTTTCGTAAGTCTTGTCTTGACACTCAGGCCCAGAATGGTGTAGCTGAACGTAACCATAAGCATATTTTAGAAATGGTTCAAACTTTTCTCATCTTTGCTTCCTTCCAGTTACTAGGTGGAAGCTATTTATGTTGCAGTTTTTACTATTAATTGTTTGCCTACACCAGTTCTTGATAAAATTTCACCTTTTGAAAAATTATTTCATCATATTCCCGATTACACATTCCTGCGAACTTTTGGTTGTGAATGTTTTCCGAATATTACTTATTCTTCCTCAAACAAATTGCAACTAAGGTTCGTTCAATATGTTTTCTTAGGATATGCTAGTCAATATAGGGTTACCATTGTTATGATCCTCAAACTGGCAAGATTTACGTATGTCGACATGTTCATTTTTATGAAAATGTTATCCCCTTTCACCATTTGTCTTCTACTCATATGACTATACCGCAACATTCTGAGTCCATTGTTCATGATATACTCTCTTTTACTAATGTTGCTCAGTCTGTGGTGCCTTGTTCGCTGTCTGCGTCCATGTCCGCGTCGCATTCTCACAGCCTAGGGGTGTCCTCGTTGCCCTCCCATGACCTTGTTACCTACTTCTTCCCCACTCCCTCTCTCCCTCTTTCTCCTTCTGCTAATAATTGTTAGCAGTTCTGTTACTTGGTCCAAGCGTGTCTATTTCCAATGTTCATCCTATACCAACTAGGTCTAAGTCTAGAATTTTTAAACCCAAATACATTTTGTCTCTTCTTCGTCTTCTGAGTCTGAACCCTCCTCTTTTAAAGAAGCTATTTCTTGACTTTACTGGAAAGCGTCTATAAGTGATGATTAATGCTTTAATTTCTAATGAAACCTGGAAGCTTGTACCACCAACAGATGCTCACAATCTGGTGGCGAGTGAGTGGGTTTTTTGGATAAAATACAAATATGACGGGTCACTGGAACATTGCAAACCAAGACTAATTGTTGTAGGCAATCATTAAGAAGTAGGTATTAACTTTCATGACACCTTTGCTCTTGTGGTTTGCCCAGCCATTGTTCATCTTGTTTGATCCATTGATATTACCAATCACTGGTATGTTCTTCAACTTGATGTTAAGAATGCTTTCCTTCATGGTCTCTTTCCCGAAAAAGTTTACATACGACAACCTCCCGGCTTTGTTGATCCTCATTTTTCGACACATATGTGTCTCATTAAAAAGGCTATCTATGGTTTGAACAAGCTCATTGGGCTTGGTTTCATTGCTTTAGTAGTTTTTTGCTCATAGATGGCTTCTCATGCAATCAGTCAAATCCATCCATGTTTACTTTCCGTCATAATTCTCATGTTCTTCTTCTTCTTTATGTTGATGATATTATCTTGATTGGTAGCTCCATCACCCTTCTCTTTCCTTCATCTATGCTCTTTTTAAGCAATTTGTTAAGAAAGATTTGGGAGATCTTCATCACTTTTTGGGAGTATAGGTCATCCGTTCTCCATTGGGGTTGTTTTTACTTGAGCACAAATACATTTTTGACCTCCTACTCCAATTTCATCTTCATACCTGCAAACATGTTTGCACTCCTATGGTTGCCAGGACCACCCGCACTCTCTTAGACAGTGAATCACTTGCAGATCCCAAGAGTACAGAAGCATGGTAGGTGCATTGCAATATCTGACCATGACACATCTTGACATTGTATTTGCAGTTCAGGTAGTTTCCCAATATATGGATGCCCCCATAGGGCACTTTATCTGAAGGGCTTCACATCTGGCTTGCCACATCTCTGTCTTTGATTGTGGCCTATTCTGATGTCGATTGGGATGGCTGCAAGGATTCGGTTGGTATATTATAGGTTATGCGATTTTCTTTGGACCCAATCTTATAGCTTGACACTCTAAGAAGCAACCTACAGTTTCTAAATCTTCTACTAAAGTTAAATATCAAGTTGTCGCCTACACCATTGCTGAAGCCATTTGGATTCAGAATCTACTTGCTGACATTGGGAATGTGCTCTCATCACCGACTCGTGTGATGTGTGACAATATCAGTGCCACATATCACACTGCCAATCCTAGTCATCATGATCATTTCGAACATGTTGTAGTTGATTACCACTTTGTCTGTGAGCGGGTAGCTGATGGTGATGTTATTGTTAGATATGTTCATACTAAGGTTCAATTAGTAGATATTTTCACTAAGGGGTTATGTTCTAGTCAATTTTTTTAAAAGTCTAATCTCTCCATTCATTCTCATCCAGTACAGATTGAGAGGATGTGATAGAGGAAAACAACCTTACTGTAAATTGATGTATTTTCACTAAATGGGTATTTCTCATAGATTGTTCACCAAACTCTTTAGGTTTCATAATTATATTATTAACTAAATTGGATTTGAATTCATCGATATTAAGTTACTCAATAGTTTCATTAATTTCACGCTCAACTACTAAGTTTGCATATTTTCTTAATTCTATTTTCGTCTAACTTTTTCTAAAGGAACAACATTCAGATTTCTAGTTTAATTAGATTCATTTGTTGATATATTCTTGTTCTAACGTAACATTTTGTGTCTCATATAATCAAATAATACTTCTTGCTTGTCTATTATTGCGCCATCGTCTTGTTTAATTCTTCTAGATTTTACTCTTTAACAAACATATTTGCAACTCCTCAAGATTACACTGTTTATATTCTATCCTTTTTCTTTTGTTCTTTCTCTTCCTTTTTCGTTGATTTTACAACTTCTTTTTTGATTTTTATACCTTGAAAAAGGAAATGAATACTTGTTTTTTAGATTATTGGAAATAATCATGATATTATAGGAAATAATTATAATGTTAATGTTATGCTCATGATGTTATGTTCATAATCATATCAATGTTAAGCTCATAAGTCCTACTTTGATACCACAAAAAAGAGGACAAATTATACTTATGAACATAACATCATATGCACAAAATCAAAATTTTCAAAAGTAGGTTTTAAATGATTGGGATAACATTTTCAAATATGATAAGTTCTGGATATTGTGTGTAATGCTAAAAGTGAGTTGCCTCCCAAGATTTCCTAAAAAATTCTAACACTAAATCTCGATAGACAGAGAAGCAATTAATCCACAAATATTTCAATAGTTTGGGAAAATCATTTTCTATTTTAAAATCTTATTAGGCCACATCAGCAAGAGTTTCACAATTCTGGAACTTGCATTCCATCAGTTTCCCAACCAATATAGCTCATTGCAGTACAATTGAATTAAATATTTATCGTGGAGCCACCATTAAACATGTTTTATTACTTATGCTTTTAATTTTGTGTTTGTATTTTAACTTTGTAACTTATATGAATATTTTTGTTTTCTGAATAAAGGAATATTTATTTTTTTGACCACAAAAATGTATAGTTTTGGTTAATTTTTGGAAAATTGATCACTTAATTTTTATTGGTTGAATGAGCGAAAGAAGATAAAATAGAAAGTACAATTCAATTAAAAACCAATACAATATAAAGGATTGACATTTGAAAAAAATTACAATACGAAGATTGAACATTTAAAAAAAAAAAAACACAAGACGAATCACATCATCATAGTCATAACCAAGGTCATACGAATCATATTCGTCCTCGACGATCATGTTGTGGAGTATAACACATTCCTTTATTATTATATCCAATTCAGTCTTGTCCATGTTTCGAGCGGGGCCATAAATGATGGTGAAGCGAGCTTGTGGAGCCTCAAATGCTCTCTTCACATCCTTTTTAACAGACTCATGACGCTTGGTGAACAATTTTGCCTTGGCCCATTGAGGAAGGGGGATAGTCTTGACGATGGTCACCAATCTTGGATAAATACCGTCAGAAAAAAGCATCCAATATTATACTTACGACTATTGACGATATATTTGCATTTTGGAGCCCGACCTTCATACGAAAACTTTAGATCGATGAAGAACGTTTAAATCGTTTAGGCTTCCCAGGCACACAAAGAATGCATGTTATATCTAAATGTCATAGGAAGCAACCGCTTTAAGAATCAAAGTGGAGATTCTATATATCCCTTTTGCAAACACTTCTTTCCAACTTGATGGATAGTTCTTCCATTCCCAATTCATACAGTCAACACAAGCGGAAAGTCATGGGCTTCTGCCATTTGTAATAAACGGTTAACATCAGTTTGGATTGGTTTTCTTAATTACTCTTCCCTAAACACTTGAATGACCTCAGCGACAAAATTTTTCATGTACTCCATAGTTGTGCTTTCACCAATCTTCAAGTATTCATCAACACACAATCTTTGAAATACCATAAGCCAACATTCGCATGGCAGCAGTGCACTTGGTGAGCGGCTACAACCTGCACCTACCAAGACCATCATACCTCAACTAAAAGTACTCAAAATGACCCCTAAGGGTGTCAACTGTGCGAAGCAACAAGTGCTTCCACATATGAAATCTATACCGAAAATGGGTTTCGGTGTAGATTGAGTATTCAGCTAAGTAGTCTTTGTAGAAGCGATCGTGTGCTTCTTGTCAATCTCTCTTTATAAATCTTTTCTTCTTTCTTGGTCTTTGCAATGATGAAGAAGTCCTATTCAGTTGTTTAATCTGTCTAATCTTCATAGCCAACTCTAATGACTTTGGGCCAATTTTATTATTGAGAACAGTTTCCACTATCGGTGTATCATCACTAGATTCTTCTAATATGAAGCTCAAACCATCTGGCAAGGATGACGAAATAGATGAGGAGGATGTCTCACTCATTGTGGAATACCTATGCATATAAAAATAAAGTTGCAAATGTAATTCAAACACAGAATTACATATATTTGAAAATCAACCCATTACACAAAAGTAAACATTTTGAAATAACTAATTGTGAATTTATACAAATATTTCACTACACAAATAAAAGAGATTCTAGTACAACTAACATTTCCTTTAAGAACAACAGAAAAAAATAAGCATAACATAGCAACCATTTCGTTAAACTACAACATGCATTTCAATCTAAAGAAGTGTCAACATCAGAAGAAGATGATTTTTGGAAGTAGTAGCTCTTAATTGCTTGTTGAATTGGACCACATCCAGCTTCTCTTCAGGACACATCTCAGCAATGTTCATTCTCAAAATTATGTCCTTGTACTTCATCTCCTTAAGGCATTGTTCTCTTTCTTTAAAAAATTGATATTGATCTCTTAATTTAACAGCTTTCATAGCTACATCCGCCTTCTTTTCTTGTGCTAGGACATATCATTTAAACATGTTGCTGTTATTTACATTTGTTGTCCCTAAAGTTGATAGCTCTTTGGTCACTTGATCCAACATCAGGTCTGAGACTTTCTCCTTTGCCTTTCTCTTAGCGGCTTTCGTTTCATTGGGGGGATAAGCCCACAAACTTCTATAGTTAGGAGCACCAAAAAAAAAATTCTTCGATTAGTGTGTCTTCACTGGCAGGAGTTGTGGGGGTGCTGGATGTGTCACTTTTATAGGACGCCCCTGCCTCATTTGTCCTCAACATTTTGGAAGATGCTTCTGCAGATTGATCGCAGAAGGTCTCTCACTTAGGCTGCTCCTTCAATAATACCCACCAACGCATAAGGTCAAAGAGTTTGCCCACCATAGCAGTATAAAGATCTTGGGCCTTTTGTATAATATCATCTTCGCTCGCACCACTTAGTGTAATGACCCAAACCTAAATTCTCGTTAACTACTTCAAACTACCCTAATCACAAATTAATTAAGTTGGGTGCCGCATTTCAATTTTGTGTTTCAATTTATCATTTTATATGTATATATATTTATTTATGCGTCACAGGTTGAAACGACGATGTGGTCTCAAAATGAGCCTTGTAATGCTCCTTAAGTAATTCCTTCAAGTTATAATAAATATTTGAACGCTCACATAGTAATAATAAATAAGTAAATAAATAAATTAAATAAAAAAGCCTAATTTTTAAAGGACTAATTTGTGAAGTAGTAATAATAATAAGAATAAATGATCAAAAATAGTAATAAGGTAATAATAATAACAAAAAGGGAATGATATGTCCTCCCCCAAATTTATATCTAAAGGATGTAAGTTCAAATTTATTACCTGTAGCTAAATTACTACTTCAATGATACATATAATTATATCTAAGATTATATACATATGCATGTAACAAATAAAATAAAAATAAAAGAAGTAGGATAAATATGAGGAAAAATCTAGAAAATGGCTAGGTGTCAAGAAATAAAAAGAAGAAAAAAAGAGAAAAGGAAAAAAGAGTAGTTAAACATAATTTAAACTAGACAAATTAACAATACCAAACAAACCAAATAAATCAAATAAACCCAAAATACAAACCCCCCTACCTGTACCCGAAACCCCCTGCCCTGTTCCCGAAGCCCCCTCCCTTGTTTTTTTGTTGTTGCCTGGGCCCTCCTGCCTACTTTGGCCGCCGTCCGACGACCCCCAACGCCACCATCGTGCCTCCTCCTGTCGCCGTCCGACCGAGAGCCGCTAGCCCCGCCCACTTTTCTCTCCTCTTGGGTGTGTATTTGAGTGGTTGAGAGGTAAAAATCCTAACCCTCCTCAATTCAATTTTTGATATTTTACTTTGAATTCTTGTGTTGAATGATGTATTTAGGCTTGATGAATGCAAATTTATGGTTTTCTTGAATGTTGATTATGAAATTTTAGTTGATGAAGAGAGGTTGGAATGAACTTGGTGTTAAAGAGGGGTAGTTTGGTGTAAATTTTGAATTTAATTATGATTAGTTTGATGATACTTAGATTATTATCTTGAATAATTGAAGGAATTTATGAGTTATAAGTGTATATATGTATATGCAGTATTTGCTATGTTTAGATCATGGATTAGTGATTAGGAGGAAATTAAGAGTGGTATGTTGAGTTAATGGAGTCTAGGGCATGTTTGAATGACATTCAAAAACAAGGCAAATATGTGGGATAAATAAGCTATGGCCATGAATTTTGAAAAATTTAGGGTTTAAATTTAGGGTTTATGACTTGAATGATATTCATGATAATTATGTGGATTATTGGTGTAATGAGTTAATTGGTGATTAAAAGATAGGTATATATGTATGAAATTAATAAATGTTATATTTTGACCACAACTAAGTAGTTAAAGGTTGTGATTATGAAATTAAAGGATTAGGGTTTAGGGGTTGGAAAAGATTTAAGTAATCTTATTGGGTCATTAAGGTTTAAATGGACTTATGGATGATTAAATGGAGATTTATGTATAAGAAGGTATAAGGGTAATGTGTGTATACTTTGATTTTGACTAGGTGCTTAGGGGTTGTGACTTAAATGAAAATACAAGCTAGGTGGTGGTTGGTATGATGGTTAAGTGAGTTATCATAAGTGTTTGAATGGAGTTAGTGAGCATTTGATTTACAAGTTGAGGTAGAAGGTGTATGAGTTAATTTGGTGCTTTACGGTGAGGTGGTGAATGAGGTTTTAGTCCAAATGGGTTACTGTAGTAACATTTAAGCAAATCCTCAGGGAGAATCAAGTGCAATAAAGGGACGTAAACATATGCATTAAGTGTGTGGGTAAGTACATGACAAGATTTAGTTTTCCAAGTGAAGATGAGAAAGGAGAATGAAGGGAGTGATAGTAGGTTTGAATGTTGGAAAATCATAAATTAGGTAAGAAGCTTGGTGAGATTCTAAGTTTCGATTACTAAAAGAATAGGGAAAAGGATGAGTAATTGTGCATTTGGAGCTGCTAGGATGTGCCTTTATAATTTTATTTTGCTAATAAGTGATGTTATGATTAGAACTCGACTTGAACATGAGCCTAAATTCATAAAGTTTGAGTCGCCTTATCGCAAACAATGAATCATTAAAAAGAGGAAGGATAGCCATAATAATAATAATAGTAATAATAATAATGATAACGATGATAATAGCAGTAACAACGATAATGATAACATTAACCATGTTGATGATTAAAGGCATCGTAACAACAACTTCAAAATAAATCATACTTTTACGTTATTATTATACACATTAAAAAGGTCATTAGTCGTGGGAGGAAGAAGAACAAAAACAAAATAAAATGGAATCCAATTGAATTAAGAATAATGGCTACCTGCATAATAGGAAGAGAATTTAAGAGGATTTAAAGCTTGTAATAAACCAAGAAAATTAATAAAGTTATTTTAATCTCACACTAATTGAGAAAATGACATCTTTAGAGCAGACGTGAGGCCACTACTGTCGCTTCAAGCTACTAACAAGCCATTTTCACTAACATAGAAAGAGATTTTCAAAGACCAGGTACGTATATTGTATGTGCTCTTCGAAAACTCACATGTTTCTCAAACTATGCAAAATTAATATGATAATCATATAATGAATCATTTTATGCAATGTTTTATCACATAATCAAGTGGGCCCATCAATTATTAATCATCAGGGCTCATGCCCTTCAATTTACCCGCGCGGCTGCAACTCAGGCTCTCCGATCGGCCTGGGAGGTGTGCACCTATCTCTAGATCACTGCAATTGTCAACAGGGGGTCCACTTCCAGATAATAACCTACAAATTAGTTTTACTCATGCATTCTCTCTCTTCTGTTTTCCAAACAAATTATTTTGAAATGCGGGCGCCCAACTAGTTTAACTTAAAGCTTATTTTACTGCATACGAAAGTGCGTGCTGAGCTTCGGCTCATATTTTGAATGTTTTTATGTTTTCTGTTTTAGGTAAGGATCAGTGAACAGTCCTCCGGGCAAGCTAGAGAATAGCAAAAAGTGAAATAAGGTTCTAATTCTTTTTGCTAAGGTTGTGCTAGCCAAGAGCTCACAATAATTCATAGGCTAGCTCTTTAAGTATCTAAGGGTTGTGTAACCTTTTGAATATCACAGATTACTAGTAAACTATTATCGTATATTGAGTTGCAGGTATATCACAACTTATGTAAATGCTTGAATGTATGTTATCTAAATTTTGTCGTGAGACGGAAAATTATATGGGCAACACAATAGTACCTGTAGTTCAGTTAGCCTTGTTCCATTATGGAACGGTGGTAATGCCTCCAACCAAAAGACTTCTGCTGCTAATCAATAATTTATGAGTAATTAGGTTAGACTAATCCAGCATTAGGAATTGGGGGCATTACAGTTGTGATATCAGAGCCAGGTTAGCAAATCACTGTGAGCATAGGATGCTCGAAAACTAGGATGTATGTGTTTGTGATAATAATATAAGTAAATTGAGTTTCCCTAAGGGAAATTTATGTGTAAATGTAGCTTATACCTTCTTCCTGTTCTTTTCATGTTTAGATGGCTCATCCAGGAGTGCCTGTGAACTTTTATAACATTCACATAACACTGCAGACTTCAGTGGCGGCTTATATCTCTATCCTGTATGCGGCCATGGTGGCCCACGTGCAAAAGGACCCTTTGTCTGAATTTCATGATGTGATGGCCCGCGCGTTCAGACTACTGTGGTCGTTACCTCTTGCTGCCCCTTGGCACGAGTTTAGACTACGGTACCATAATTTCATGGTTACATGAGAGCCAGGCGCAGATGCGAAGTGGTTTCAGATTTTAGGGGCTTGGTATGTGATTACTAGAGAACTATCGCTACGAGAGGAATTTGTGCTGAGAGGCATCTCATATGATATTCTCCCATGCATTTTTCCTGCCTTTGATGTGCACCCACCTATCGTTCCACCTCCACCCCCACCGGCCTAGGGGCCACCCATTCAGCCGCCACCTGCTTCATCGTAAGCTGACCCAGGGGATGAATTTCATATAGTCAAGGAGGTGCCGAGCTCTCCAAAGATCATAGAGGTGAGCTCTGATGAGGGAGGAATGGAGCTTGATAAGCCAAAAAAGGAGCTAGATGAGGAGATGGGGGAGAATGAGCCTTTAGGGGAAGAGCTAGTGGATCATGAGAGTGATTCTGGGGATGAGGATTTGAAAATGCAGGACCTTGGTAGTGACTCAGGAAAAGAGGAGGATGATTTCTCCGACCCTAATTACGATCCCTCTCAGGATCATTAGGCATAGCCCAACCTTTGTTTATAGGTTGGGCTTTTTTTTTGGGTTACTTTGCTTCCGGCAGCTGGTACAGTGTGATATTCTTTTGTTCATGGCATGTATATATGGTGTATATAGATAGGCTGATTTAACCAGCTGTGCTAACGTTTTCGCCTTTTCTTTTTGGGTTCGGGGTGAATCTGACTCGGTAAGGCAACTTCAGTTAGTGACCAGGTTAGGAGCCTTAGTTAGGAGGCGGGGAAGGTTATCATGAAGTACTGTAATATTCTTTTGACCTTGTATGAACTTTCTAGATGTATATATATATGCACATGTATATGCAATAAAGGTACTGTTTGAGGTAAACTGAGTTATGATTTTGAATGATTGCTGTTTTATGATAATGTTATGCAATCTGAGATAATAAATTTTGCTTATGTGATTTAGTCTTACAGTATGGCAGAGCCTGTGAACGACAATCAGAATAGCAGGGAAAATGAGTCCCAGGGTTTAAGTAATCGTGTAAATGAGGACCCCCAGCAGGACCCTAGTGGAGGTCCAACAATGGCCTTGGAAGTGTCTAGTAGTGCAAAGGACCCGAATTATTAGAAGAATTTAGTAATTGAGCTAATGAAAAGGATTCCTCCTGCATCCCCTACCCCCTATACCTCCAAAAAACTTTTCAAAGTCAGACAAATTAGCCGATAGGGTAGCTCGATGCAATCCTAAGGTTTATGATGGAAACCTTGACCTTGTAGAGCTGGAGGACTGAATTAGGAGAATGGAAAAGATATTTGCAGTAGTTGAAGTGCCTGAAAAGAAAAAAGTCAACATAGGAACTTTCTATTTGACTGGTGAAGCAGGTATCTGGTGGAGTACTATGAAAGATAAGTTATAGGGATCCGAACTCACTTGGACTAAGTTTCTTCAAGAACTTACGGCTAAGTTCTATCCAATCACAGTCCAATGATAAAAGAAGAAAGAGTTCATAGAGTTAAAGATGAGTGGGAATATGACAGTAATGTGATATGCCCGTAAGTTTATGGAGTTATCAAAGTTCGCTCCAGATTTTATGGCAACCGAAAGGTTAAAAATGAGAAGGTTTGAGGAAGGTTTAGCCTTTTATATTCGAAATCAATTGGCAGGTCAGCCAATTCAAACTTATCAAGAGCTATACGAAAGAGCTGCCGAGGTGGAGAGAGTGAAGGGTGAGTTAAGGGTTTTGAGTCCAGGAAACCAGAAGAGGAAGTGGAATGATCACGGTATGTCAAGCGAGAGTGTTGTACAGAAGAAACCTACTGCTGGCCCTGACAAGAGTCGCCTAGTGACATCAAAGGGGCATTGTGCCAAGTGTGGGTGAACAAACCATACTACAGTTGAGTGTCGTGTAGGTAGTAACTAGTGTATGTGGTGCGGAAGCCCAGAACATTCAATTGCTAACATCCCTAGAAGACAGAAGGCTGTGGAAAAGGGAGTTGCAAAGCCGGTACCGCCCCCACGTCAAGGGAGCCTGCCCTCGAAGCCCCCAACGGCAAGATGAGCCTACACAACGAGCAAAAAGGAGGCTACAGTTTTTGGTACAGTTGTCACCAGAACTCTCTTTTTAAATTCAAAACTAGTTTGTGTTTTATTTGACTCAGGGGCAACTCATTTATTTATATCCACTCATGCTGCCTTACAATTGAATTTGAAACAAAATAAAGAGCGGGCGAACTATAGAATTAGTTTGCCAAATGGGGAAGCGATAGAATATCTTGTCCTTTATAAGCATGTTCCTATTGTAATAGCTGAGCATGAGTTCCCTAGGAACTTGATACAATTTGACATATCAGAATTTGATATAATCTTGGGAATGGACTGGTTGGCTATTTATGGGGCGAACATAGACTGTAAGGACCTTAAGGTCACTTTAAAGGGGGTAGAAGGTCGGGAAGTATGTTTTTATGTGAAGAGATTTAGGAAGGAGTATTCTATAATTTCAATCATGAAGGAAAGCAATATGCTAAGACAGGGGTGTGTATGATATTTATGTTATGCCACTGAGGTTAAAGAAGAGAGGTGAAGATAGGAAATATTCTCGTAGTTTGTGAATTTCTTGGTGTCTTCCCTAAGGAATTACCTGGCCTCCCTTCTAAAAGGGAGATTTACTTTGAGATTGAGTTAATTCATAGGGCACAGCCCATTTCAAAAGACCCCATATAGGATGGCACCAACTAAACTCAAGGAGTTGAAAACCCCGTCGGACGAGTTATTACAAAATGGATTTATCAGGCTAAGTGTTTCACCATGGGGAGCTCCAGTGTTGATTGTGAAGAAAAAGGATGGAACCTTAAGGTTGTGCATAGATTATCGAGAGTCGAATAAGATAACCATTAAGAATAAGTACCATTTACCTCAAATAGATGATCTCTTTGATCAGTTACAAGGAGCGGGGTATTTTCAAAGATTGATTTAACGTCTGGCTATCACCAGCTTAGAATTAAGCTGGAGGATATTCCTAAAATGGCCTTCGGGACTAGATATGGCCATTATGAGTTTACTGTGATGCCTTTTGGGCTAACAAAGGCCCCTGCTGCATTCATGGATCTCATGAATAGAGTTTTCAGACCTTATCTGGATAAGTTTGTGGTGGTTTTTATAGATGGCATTCTGATATACTCCAAGGATAAGCAGGAGCATGCAAATCATTTAAGGACTATGTTACAAATCTTGAGAGAACACCAGTTGTATGCCAAACTGAAAAAGTGTGAGTTTTGGCGAACCGAAGTGACATTTTTGGGTCATGTAGTTACTAAAGAAGGAATAAAAGTTGATCTTCAGAAGATAAATGCGGCAGTTGAATAGCCTAGACCCACCAATGTGATAGAAGTAAGGAGTTTTCTGGGTTTAGCAGGATATTATGTAAGATTTATGAAAGATTTCTCAAAGATTGCATCTCCACTCTCCAACCTACTGAAGAAAACTACTAAATTCGAGTGGTCAGACAAATGTGAAGAGGCATTTCAAGAACTAAATAGACGCTTAACAACAGCGCCTATCCTTACCTTGCCTGAAGAAGGAAAAGAGTACACTATTTATACTGATGCTTCTAAGAACGAGTTAGGTTGTATCCTAATGCAGGATGACAAGGTAATAGCCTACGCCTCTAGGAAACTCAAGCCTTATGAGAAGAACTATCCCACTCATGATTTAGAGTTAGCTGCGGTAGTTTTTGCCTTAAAAATCTGACGACAGTATCTGTATGGAGTGCCATGCAAGATTTACACTGATCACCAAAGTCCAAAGTACTTTTTTACTCAGAAAGAGATCAACTTAAGACAACGACGATGGCTGGAGTTGCTGAAGGATTATGATTTGCAAATTCAATATCATCCCAGAAAGGCGAATGTAGTGGCAGATGCACTCAGTAGAAGGACCCAACATGGTTTAAATGCAATGACAAATGCTCAACTTGAAATTTTGAGGGACCTCAAAACCATGAGTATTGAGCTTGTGTTACTTGGGTACACAGATGGGTTAATAGCAACACTAGAGGTACAACCTTCCATACTAAAATAAATTAAAGCAAGTCAAAAGGAGGATGCAAAGCTTGAAAAGCTTAGGTGCAATGTTGCACAGGAAAAATAACCTAGTTTTGTAATACATGAAGATGGAACCTTGAGGTTTCAAAACAGACTGTGCGTGCCTAATAAAGAAGAGTTGAAGAGAAGAATTCTAGAGGAAGCCTATAACACTCGATACTCAGTACACCCATGAGGAACAAAAATGTATAGGGATCTGAGATAATTTTTCTAGTGGGAAAACATGTAAAGAGAGATTGCAGAGTATGTAGATAAGTGTTTGACGTGTCAAAAGGTGAAAGCTGAACACCAGTGCCCTATAGGTGAACTGAGACCTTTAGAAATTCCTACGTGGAAATGGGATTCAATGTCGATGGATTTCATTATGAGATTACCCCTCTCTACTTCAAGGAAGAATGCTATTTGGTTATTATGGATAGACTCACCAAATTTGCCCATTTTATACCCATTCATAATATTTGGGGTGTAGAGAGACTAGCACAGTTATATGTCAAAGAAATAGTTCGACTGCATGGCATACCAAAGGATATAGTGTTGGATCGAGATCAGAGGTTTTAAGTGAGATTTTGGCAAGCCTTGCAAAAGGCTTTTGGCACTAAGTTGAATTTTAGCAACTCATGCCATCCTGAGATCGACGAAGAAACTAAAAGGGTAAATCAAATCCTGAAAGATATGCTGAGGGCATGTGTGTTTGACTTCCAAGGAAAGTGGGAAGACTATCTGCCATTGGTGGAGTTTTCCTACAATAACAGTTATCAGTCCACTATTAAAATGGCCCCTTTCGAAGCACTATATGGAAGAAAATGCGAAATTCAATTGTGTTGGAGTGAGCTTGATGAGGTATTGACTTTAGGGCTTGAGTTGATTCAAGAAACCACTGAAATAATAAGAAAAATTTAAGAACATATCAAAGCAGCTCAAAGCAGACAGAAAAGTTATGCAGATAGAAGAAGAAGACCACTAGAATTTCAAGTGGGAGATAAGGTGTTTTTAAAAGTGTCCCCAGCTAGAGGAGTCAGGAGATTCAACCTCAGGGGCAAACCAAGCCCTAAGTATATCGAGCCTTATGAAATTATCGAGAAATTAAACTCGATGGCTTACAGATTGGATCTACCAGTAGAGCTTAAGCATGTACACAATGTTTTTTACATTTCACAGCTCCAAAAATGTATTCCAAATCCAAATCATATCATCATAACAGAGCCAGTAGAAGTTGCTGAAAACCTAATATATGAGGAGCATCCCGTACAAATATTAGACTACAGGTTTAAGCAATTTCGAAACAAAAGCATTCCTCTGGTTAAGGTTCTGTGGGCCAACCATAACTCTTCTGAGGCTACAGGGAAACCGAGGAGGACATGAGAAGCAAGTATCCATATCCATTTGAGGTACGGATAATGTTTCTTTTAAACTACAAGTTTCGAGGATGAAACTTATTTTAAGGGGAAAAAGCTGTAACGGCCCAAATCTAAATTCTCGTTAACTACTTCAAACTACCCTAATCACAAATTAATTAAGCTGGGTACCGCATTTCAATTTTGCGTTTCAATTTGTAATTTTATGTGTATATATATTTATTTATGCGTCGCAGGTTGAAACGACGACGTGGTCTCGAAATAAGCCTTGTAATGCTCCTTAAGTAATTCCGTCAAGTTCTAATAAATATTTAAACGCTCACATAGTAATAATAAATAAGTAAATAAATAAATTAAATAAAAGAGCCTAATTTTTAAAGGACTAATTTGTGAAGTAATAATAATAATAAGAATAAATGACCAAAAATAGTATAAGGTAATAATAATAATAAAAAGGGAATGATAATGTCCTCCCCCAAATTTATATCTCAAGGATGTAAATTCAAATTTATTGCCTCTAGCTAAATTACTACTTCAATGATATATATAATTATATCTAAGATTATATACATATGTATGTAATAAATAAAATAAAAATAAAAGAAGTAAGATAAATATGAGGAAAAATCTAGAAAATCGGTAGGCGTCAAGAAATAAAAAGAAGGAAAAAAAAAGTAGTTAACATAATTTAAACTAGATAAATTAACAATACAAACTAAACCAAATAAATCAAATAAACCCAAAATACAAACCCACCCACCTATATCCGAAACCCCCCTGCCCTGTACCCAAAACCCCCATCCCCTGTTTTGTTGTTGCTACCTGGGCCCTCCTGCCGGCTCCGGCTGCCATTCGACGGCCTCCAACGCCACCGCCGCGCCTCCTCCTGTTGCCGTTCGACCGAGAGCCGCCGGCCCCGCCTACTTCTCTCTCCTCGTAGGTGTGTATTTGAGTGATTGAGAGGTGAAAATCCTAACTCTCCTCAATTTAATTTTTGATGTTTTAACTTTGAATTCTTGTATTGAATGATGTATTTGTGCTTGATGAATGCAAAGTTTGTGGTTTTCTTGAATGCTGACTATGAAATTTTAGTTGATGAAGAGAGGTTGGAATAAACTTGGTGTTAAAGAGGGGTAGTTTGGTGTAAATATTGAATTTAATTGTGATTAGTTTGACGATACTTAGATTGTTATCTTGAATAAGTGAAGGAATTTATGAGTTATAAGTGTGTGTGCATGTGTGTATATATATATATATATATATATATATATAGATATAGATATATATATATATATATATATATATATATATATATATATATATATATATATATATATAGAGAGAGAGAGAGAGAGAGGAGAGAGAGAGAGAGAGAGAGAGAGAGAGAGAGATACATGCATATATATATATATATATATATATATATATATATATATATATATATATATATATATATATATATATGGGGTATTTGTTATGTTTAGATCATGAATCGGTGATTAGGAGGAAATTAAGAGTGGTATGTTGAGTTAATGGAGTTTAGGGCATGTTTGAATGACATTCAAAAACAAGGCAAATATGTGGGATAAATAAGCTATGGCCATGAATTTTGAAAAATTTAGGGTTTATGGCTTGATTGATATTCATGATAATTATGTGGATTATTGGTGTAATGAGTTAATTGGTGATTAAAAGATAGGTATATATGTATGAAGTTGATAAATGTTATATTTTGGCCACAACTAAGTAGTTAAAGGTTGTGATTATGAAATTGAAGGATTAGGGTTTAGAGTTTGAAAAAGATTCAAGTAATCTTATTGGGTCATTAAGGTTTAAATGGACTTGTAGATGATAAAATGGAGATTTATGTATGAGAAGGTATAAGGGTAATGTGTGTATACTTTGATTTTGACTAGGTGATTAGGGGTTGTGATTCAACTGAAAATACAAGCTAGGTGGTGGTTGGTATGATGGTTAAGTGAGTTATGATGGGTGTTTGAATGGAGTTAGTGAGCATTTGATTTTACAAGTTGGGGGTAGAAGGTGTGTGAGTTAATTTGGTGCTTTAGGGTGGGATGGTGAATGAGGCTTTAGTCCAAATGGGTTACTATAGTAACGTTTAAGCAAATCCTCAGGGAGAATCAAGTGCAACAAAGGGACGTAAACATATGTATTAGGTGTGTGGGTAAGTACATGATAAGCTTTAGTTTTCCAAGTGAAGATGAGAAAGGAGAATGAAGGGAGCAATAGTAGCTTTGAATGTTGAAAAATCATAAACTAAGTAAGAAGCTTGGTGAGATTCTAAGTTTCGATTACTAAAAGAAGAGGGAAAAGAATGAGTAATTGTGCATTTGGGGCTGCTAAGGATGTGCCTTTATAATTTTATTTCGCCAATAAGTGATGTTATGATTAGAACTCAACTTGAACATGGGCCCAAATTCATAAAGTTTGAGTCGCCTTAAAACATATCGCAAACAATGGATCGCTAAAAGAGAAAGGATAGCCATAATAATAATAATAATAATAATAATAATAATAATATTAATTACAATAATAATAATAATAATAACAACAACAACAACAACAACAACAACAACAACAACAACGATGATAATAGCAGTAACAACGATAATGATAATATTAACCAGGTTGATGATTAAAGGCATCGTAACAACAACTTCAAAATAAATCATACTCTTACGTTATTATTATATTCATTAAAAAGGTCATTAGTCATGGGAGGAAGAAGAACAAAAACAAAATAAAATAGAATCCAATTGAATTAAGAATAATGGCTACATGCATAATAGGAAGAGAATTTAAGAGGATTTAAAGCATGTAATAAACCAGGAAAATTAATAAAGTTTCCTTAATCTCACACTAATTGAGAAAATGACATCTTTGGAGCAGATGTGAGCCTACTGCTGTCGCTTCAAGCTACTAACAAGCCATTTTCACTAAAACAGAGAGGGATTGTCAAAGATCAGGTACGTACATTGCCTGTGCTCTTTGAAAACCCACATGTTTCTCAAACTATACAAAATCAATATGATAATCATGTAATGAATCATTTTATGCAATATTTTGTCACATAATTAAGTGGCCCCATCAATTATCAATTATCAGGGCTCATGCCCTTCAATTTACCCGCGCGGCTGCAACTCAGGCTCTCCGATCGGCCTGGGAGGTGTGCACCTATCTCAAGATCGCTGCAATCGTCAACATGGGTCCACTTCCAGATAATAACCCGCAAAACAGTTTTATTCATACATTCTCTCTCTCCTATTTGCCAAACAAAATGTTTTGAAATGTGGGCGCCCAACTAATTTAACTCAAAGCTTATTTTACTGCATAGGAATGTGCGTGCTGAGCTTCGACTCATATGTCGAATATTTTTGCGTTTTCTGTTTTAAGTAAGGGCTCAGTGAACAGTCCTTCGGGCAAGTCAGAGAATAGCAAGAAGTAAATAAAGTTCTAATTCTTTTTGCTGAGGTCGCGCTGGCCAAGAGCTCACAGTGATTCATAGGTTAGCACTTTAAGTATCTAAGGGTTGTGTAACCTTTTGAATATCGCAGATTACTAGTAAAATATTATCATATATTGAGTTGCAGGTACATCACAACTTATGTAAATGCTTGAATGTATGTTATTTAAATTTTGTTATGAGACGGGAAATTAAATGGGTAACACAATGGTACCCGTAGTTCAGTTAGCCTTGTTCCATTATAGAACGGCGGTAATGCCTCCAACCAAAAGACTTCCGCTGCTAATCAGTAATTTATGAGTAATTAGGTTAGACTAATCCGGCATTAGGAATTGGGAGCATTACACTTAGGTTGCTCGGTATGCCTATGCCACACTAGCGCAACACCTGGACACTAATGTAGCTGCCTGATTCCAACGGGCATTGCAAACCTTTCCTGTCCTCTTTGTGGCTCCATTGAGAGCATGCTGGTTGAAGGTGTAGGCCGCTTTACTCCAAAAATCCGCTAACTTTTGATCCACCCTGATGACGAGATTTGTGCTTACATTAATCCATGACTTCTCCAAGCAGCGATCTTCCTCTAATGTCCACTTGGGGGCACTGCGCCACCTTCCTTATTAATATGGTTATTACTGGGTGGAGGATGAGGACCTGATGAGGTCTTACAAGGAGGCTGTGGTGGATAACATGGAGGGGACATTAATCCCTAGCTAAAACTTTGTGATAGGGCGTTTTGTGGTGGTGGGGTGTTTCGTGGTGGTAGGTAATGTTGTCAATTTGGGGGGGTATTGTGGCGAGAATTGTTGGAAATAATGTGGAGGGTTTTGTGACGGTGGATAATGTTGCCAATTCGGGGGGGTACGGGGGAAGGTTCGAACTATTCGCTGGTTTATCTTATGATTCGTTCCCTATAAGTAAGTACATGAATGACAGTGTGTCATTATTGTCCATTTTATGTTCACCTACATAAGTAATCAACAATTTTTATTATTAATTTTTAATCAGTAGAATCTACAAAAAGATAAATTACTATACAAATTATTTTAAACTAAGCATGTGAATTAACATCTTATCATATTAATTAAAACATACTACCTTAACGTTTAATTCAACATGAATAGACAAAGTTAAAGTAGTGCCTAAGAATTTAAAGATGCAGTTTTATAATAGTTTTTTTAATTAAACATGCAAACGATCGTCAACAGTGTAATTAAAAATAACCCATTAAATTAAAAATTAAACATATCACATAAGCCTATAAAGATAAATGTCTAAATTCCTTTAAATTCGAACATGTTTAATGTTTACCTTTTGTAATCATATAGTTAAGCCTACAAAGATAAAGTTCTAACTTCTTTTACAAGTAACCGTGTTACTGTTCAATTTAAACTACACATGAATGACATAAAATTGATAAACATATGTACATGTTACTTAACAAAACATATAAAGCTGTGTCACATGTATCTAACAATTTTCAACTTCATATAAATTTCCAACTCATTTTAACGAAGTTTATAAATTTAATAAACCAAATAAATACGTACAACAAAAATTTAGAATTACCTAAGACTTTAAAGATGTATTTATTTAAGATATTTTTTAATTAAACATGCAAAAGATCATCAACATTGCAAACATGGTATTAAACATAAATTTAATTTTCAAGACTCAATTTCAATCATCAATTTAATTTCCAAGTACAATTTCAGACACACACTTAAATTAAATTCCAACTTATAAACACTGTACCAAACCCTAAAACATGTAAACATATCAAATGAAACATATTAACATGTGTGAATAATGTGGGGAAGAATTAATTCTAACATCATAATTTAAAACTTACAAACTGAATATATTAATTTCAATACTTAATTTACACATATTCACTTTTACATATTTTAATTCCTATCAAATTAATGAAAATTTCAAATATTTAAGCATATGATTAAGAATAAATATGTATAAGAAAAAATTTTGACAAATTTTGTCACTTTACTTTCCTTTTATCTTGATTTTTAAACTCAAAAACATTTTCCAAATATCTAACAACAAAACCATAAATAAAAATTATTAATTCAAATATATAATATAAAATTAATTTAATTAAAACCTTAAACATAGTTAAATAATAATCATTTACCATTTACCATAATTTTTTTCCTCGTTACTTCCAACACTCTACTTCCAAACAGTTACAATAACAAAGTATTTTTAGATTGAGAGAATAAGAGGTAATTTGAAATTAATTTTTCACATTTCTAACTTCATAGTTTTAGGCAAAGTCAACATTAAAAAAAAACCAAAAAAGCCAAGCGGCTACTGCGCATAGCCCAAAAAACGACTCAGTTCCCCAGTCCAACAGCTAGTTCCAGCTTCTTCCTTTCTGTTTTTTGGCGCACATTAAAATGCAGTGCACCGTATTTGAGAACCTATGCAGTGAGGCGTTTTGGAGCTGCAAAGAGACCCAAAAAAAATGTCATGGCACAGAACTACACAGCGTTCTGTCTCCATTCCACCCCTCGCGTATCACTGGCTGAAGCTGACGCGTATGGCATGCGAACCCCGCCACTGACGCGCCAGGTGCAGCTGCGAATGGCCTCATGTACCACACATTATGTCAAAACACATTCCAATAATCAGTGAAGTTTCTACAACTCTCTTCATCATGTCCACCATCACCTTAAGTAATAACTATAAATACAACTCCTTGTTCAGGAGCAATCAATCAATCGATCGTCATTACTCAATAGTAAGTCCTTTAATTCAATATTCCGGGGAGTTCTCCCTCCCTCTCTCCTGCTTTCATTTTGTGGCGCTAGAAGAAAGCGGTCTTTCTCTCTGTAGGCGACCTATCTGGGAAAATGGCGGCAGCCATGAAAATCGGTGGCCATTTCTCGACAGACAAGAGCGCAGCTGCATTTCTCTCTTCTCCCTTGTGCCGCTCTGTTCTTCTTCCTCATCGCTGTAGAATCCCCTCCCGGCGGGCGGAATCGTCTATTCCTGGGCGCTGCTTAGCCATGGCGGTTAGAAAAAGCCCTAAGCGCCTCAAGTACGAAGCTCCTCCCTTCTCAAAGGTACTTCCTCTCTATTCCTCTCTATCTCCATTTCTCTCTTGATTTTAGGTTGCTTGTTGTTCGATTATGAGTGAACTTCGACTGATGACGACTATGGTGGAATGCAATTTCTTGTCACTTTAGTTTTTTTTTTTTTTGGGGGGGGGGGGGGTTCCAGAAAAATTGTTATTTCTCCGTTGTGTAGTGAAATATACTTACATACGAGGGTATCGGTAGATGCGTTTGATGCTTGCTGTGATTGCAATGTTGACAATGGTTGAAGGAGAAGCTAATACCATTACCACCCTAGCAATTGCAGATGTATAAAAGGAATTTTTATGATTTTGATGATCTTATGATCTCCCCAGGATATGATAAGTATCCGAAATTTCGGGATTGTATATGGGATATTGGTAGCCCCAGTGCATCCTATCTGTGCCCCCTTTTTTCTTCGCTTTTTTTCTTCTTTTTTCGTGTTTAATTTGTTTTGGGGGGGGGGGATTGTGTGCAGGGAAATTTGATTGTAAAATTCCAAGAAATTTGCGTTGAACTTTAGCTTTATGACATTTTCTCTCAAGAGACACAAAGGAAACAGGCCAGAGCATGTGTCATATCATGGGCTCTTCTGGGCACCTATAATCATTTACAACGTCCTCTGATATTGTGGGAGTTCATGCCACAACTAAGAAGCATTCAGATATCATGTGGACAGCATGAGGACGTCAATGGAAATTGAAACTCTCAAATACATGCCAACAAAACCAGTGTTCACCTGCGATTTTTCCTTTCTTGTTGCGGATAGCAATCTGGCCGTAGTGTAGACTGATAGTATTAGAGACTGCAAAACGCTCCATTCACCTCTTTTATTCTTTCTTTTTTTTTTTTCTTTTCCTTGTGGATTCTTTTAGTTTGGTAGGAGCTTGTTTAACTTTGAAATGAATTTGAATGATCAGGATGGTGACCTACTCTATGTAAAAGTTGATCCTTCTGGAGTTGACCGTTGGAAACTGGAGCCTGTTATTGAGCAATTGAAGGAGGGTGCAGTTGGTGTAATCCCCACTGACACTGTGTATGTTATGCTTCTTCTTATTTTTGACATGGGGTTAAATTCAACAATCAATTCTTACATGGAATTTTTTCCTATCACTAACAACAATTTGAAAGGCCGGGCCAGCTCATGTAGAAGTTCTCTCCTAGGATTGGCACTAATTATCTGACTTATTTGTCCTTCTAAACATGTTCTTGCCTCTTCCTCCCTCCCCCTGCCCCATTGGATCCAGCATTTAGGAGCTTGTAGCACCAGATTTCTGTTTTATCCCTGCATTTCATCTATTGTCTAGTTCATTTGCGGTTAAATGCGACTGATCAAGTTGTATTACTGACTGAATTCTAATGGCCCTGCCTTCTTGTTGCTCGATAGCGGCTGATTGAAGTATGATGATTTTGTTCTTTCGCTAATAAAATGCAATTATACCAGCCCATGTATTTTCCTGCGCATTTATGATGACAAATTTTACCTAAGCTTGATATGCTGAATCAGTTCCTTTTATATGTGTACTTCATATATTTCAATTTTGTAGGTATGCAATTGTTTGCGATATGAATAGTCGCTCAGCGATTGAGCATCTGCGGAGGTATTTCCTGGTCTTCCTGTGCTTGAATGTTGAAGATCCTGCCATTTCTCATCTTGACTTTGTAGGGTTCTTCTTGCAGGCTTAAGGATGTAGATGCTTCCAAGGCAAGAAGATTAGCTATTACATGCTTACCAAATGTTCCATGCTGTTTATTTGGTCACCTTTTTTCTAAGTCTCCATCTGTTGGATGTTGCGTTAATGTTTTGATGTATCTATTATCTAAAAACTTCTTACATCTGATAACCTCTTGTCATTTGTATAGCCTCTTAGCATCTTGTGTCGCTCACTCCGGGATATAGATGTCTACACTACGGGTTTCCCTTGTGGTGATAACCAAGGGCGTCCGAATATTTTTCGAGCTGTCAAACATTGCCTGCCTGGCCCTGTAAGTGTGATTAAATATTTGGTTTTTCTTCAGTTTTCACAGTAAAATTAAGTTTTCCTTGAGAGACTAGAGTACGTCCTGGAATGGGGCCTAGCATCATGATGAAATTTAGAATATTTATGTCATCATGGTCACAGGATCATGTGTCCAGAACAGATCCGATGAGACGACAAGTGGTGTACATAGTTTTTTTTTTTTTTTTTTTTAAATCTTCATCTGATTACCGCACTTGTGAGTCCCTTTGTAATATGGCGAGCCATCCTATCATGGAGTCTATATTAGTATATGTGATGCGTATGTGGAGCAATATTATTTTGGAGACTTTTAGGCTATGTATTTATTAGTTTGCTTGTTTCATGTTTTTCTATTACTTTATGCTCCTCTACTTTTTTCATTATCTTCCCCTCCCTTTCATCTTCCCCCGTTTTGGGTTTTCTTTTTTTTTTTTTTTTTTTTTTTTTTGGGGGGGGGGGGGAAGGGGTTGTGTTTGGATGAGTGCTGCAGGATTGGTGGGGTGGAAGCGGAGCTTGATGAAGCATAGTTATGCACAACAAATGTTGTTCTGTGGAGGCTCCTCCATTGTGCTAGGTGTTAAACTGACTTTGCTCTACATGAAAGATTCCAATATAGGTTAAATGTGATTCCAAAATGTCTGACCCTTTTTCTTTCCCATATCTCATCTTTCTTTTGATTCTTTATCTTTCTTATATTGTTGGATGCATTAGTTGGCTGCTGTTTCCTTATGTTACCAAGCCTTTGGAAGTTTTCATTGCTTAAGGCTAATGCATATTTGACTGCTATATTGCATGTGACAGTACACATTCATTTTAACTGCAAGCAAAAACTTACCAAAGCAATGTACAAATTGTGGCTCCGATAATGGAAAGAAAAGCATTGGTGTTCGTTTACCTGATGATCCTGTAGCTAAAGCTATTTTGGAGAAAATGGACGCTCCTTTGATATCCACCAGGTTTGTTGATAGGTTCCCCCTCTTTCTGCTGCTGTGACTGTTGAAAGTTTAGTGGATGTTTGAGTTTCTGTTCTAATTTCAGTATGCTGATTGTGTTGCAGTGTCAAGTCACCAAAAGAAGATGAGTGGATACTAGATCCTGTTGTGATTGCTGATGTGTATGGAAAAGAGGTATGATATGTGATAAAGAGTACACCAATAAGGTGAAGTTATAGGACTTGAGAAAATTGTCCTAGAGTTCGAAAGATTTAATTGATAAGCAAGTATATTTGATGTAACAACTCTTATTGTGTCCGGCATAGGCATTATCAATGTATGGCGTTTATAAAGATGTGATCTCCTACTGCCACTCCAGTAAATACTCTTGCATTCTAACGTTGCAACTGCCAGAGTTGTCTGCATTCTATTTGTGTATAATCTTTGTATTCTAGTAATTGGATTGCTTATTTTGTTTTTCCTTTATCTAGGGACTTGATTTCATTGTTGATGCCGGTCTTAGAATAGCTGAACCTTCTACTGTGGTTGACATGACTGGTACTCTTCCGAAAATCATCCGATTAGGAAAGGTATGTGGAACTTGCCATATTTCATGTGTGTCATTATCTAACTATTTGTACCAGTTTTTTTGTATAATGCTTGCTATTGGAAAAGCTTTGTATCTGCCATTGCATGAGTCATGGGGCCTCAGTTTACCTATCTATATCGGCTGATATTCTTTGTTGAAGGGATTTACTTTCTAATGTAAAATTAATGCTTCTGCTGGCAATCAAATTTGATATGAAGCTATCTACACTTTATCCTTCACCTAATGAAAGAAGCAAATTTTAGTTTCCCCACTCTGCAATGAAGATGTAGCAGTGCTTGGCATAGTTGTCTGTAGTTTTGTGAATGGTATAAGCCTGAAGAGGAGCAGCAAAAGAAAGTACGGTGATAACCAAGCAGTATTGGGATGAAATGGTGGGATTTAAATAGGATTCTGGTGCAGTAATGCCGTAGAAGATGCTGGTCTATCCTATATGCTAGGTCTTTCGTTTATGATTTGTCAATAGCTGTCTGATGGTTTGAGAGATTGGTGGTTGCTCATATTGTCTGTTTGCCAGATTTAGCAATACGGTGTATCTCCTTTTCAACAATATGTCCTACACCTTATTTTCCTTACCCAAAAAAATAATAATAATAAATAAAATGTCCTAGACTCCTACTTTGTGTTCTTCCTCTTTATTTTCTCGTTCTGTTGGGATTTCTCTGCATAATGAAATCACAGCTCCTATTGTTAAAAGAAAGACCAACAGAAGTTAAATCTGCCCTGTTATGTTTGTTTAGAAGGGTTGGGGGGGGGGGTCCTCATGTCAGGCATTGGGACCGTGAAGGGTGATATCATTAGAAGTAAGAAATATGTAGAGTGAGAAAATGCCAACAATACACCTATTTTCGTTGAAATATCTACAGATCAGCATTCACTGAAGATGGGGAGGGAGATGCAATTTTGTACTTGTGTTAGAGCTTTTGAGAAGCAGAACAGGCTCAGTCACTTGAAGGCATGGATGTGCTTGGGTAGTAGGCTGTCTATAGTTAGTTGATTGCTTATTTGAGTTGGAAAATAATGATGATGTTTTTGTTGATTGTGATTTACTCCCACCAAAATTATGAAACAGTGATCCCACAAGTGATTTGGTAGTCTTGGCTTGACAACCAGGTTTTAAGGTAGTGAAGCCTGTACCTGAGATGTGCAATGGCTTCTGAAGATTTTTACCCTATTGCCTTGTCCAATGTCAGCTCTCCAATAGAATATGTTGGTGTTGGCGTCATGGCTCCATAGCTTTTAGAAGTCTGCTGTCCTTTTTTATGTGGAGTTGGTTTTGTGGGGTTTGCAGTGTTTGTTGGTTACATGCTTTACAAATAGGGCAGCGGTGTGATGGGCTTGGGTTTTCCAGTGTTTCTCCAATGTTCGTCGGTATTATTGGATTTAAGGTTCTATATTCTATTCTGGAGTTCTGTGAATTTATGGGATTCACATATTAGGTGTACTTGAATCAAGCATTTTGCTTGCTCGGGAATTCGAGTAACCATTTGCAGAGTTGAAGTTTTATAACAAAACATTGACTTCTAGGTACGTTTACGCTGATCATCATTTTGTGAAACATAGGGACCAAAACAACCGTGGATGGTTTCTGAAGAAGATGAAAATGCGGAATCCCAGAGAGGCACCCTCATGTCAACTGCTGGGTGAAACATACCTAGACATGGGAACAACTTTGTACGTATTGAAGAGCAGAATGCATGTGGTTGGTCATGACTAGATCTATTTAGCAGCTAACTCAGGCGCTTGTAAGTTTTTGTACATGTTCCATGTGTAAGGACGCGTTTTCTGATATGCATTTTGGTCACTGATACAGATCTTTGTGAATGTGAAGTGCAGCGTCCGCCCCCAAAAGTCCATCTGAATTGTTCATTCACTGCACAAAATTTGTGAATAATGAACATCTTGGTTGAATTTTTGTCGTATTTGTGATACTGTCAAGTTTAATAGTCTGAGATGTTTTCGAAAGTTTATGCATCGGCATTTATGGTTTGTTTTTAATATAGAACTATAATCCATCAACTCCAAGTAGTAAAGAATACAGAATTGGGATTAGGGCTAAGCAGGATCGGGTATTTGATCTATTTCATGGAATCAGGTCCAAAAATTAGGGCCCGGTTCCGGTTCAGGTCCCGGTTCGAACCTTGTCCAAGATTTTTAGAACCGATCCCGGAATCGGTTAGGATCGGGTCCACAACCGGGTATCCGATTTTTAATTTTTTTCCTATTTTTATTTCATTTTATTTAAATTTTTGGTTTATGGTTGTGACTTTTTGTGAGAGAAACGATACGCTTCGTTCAAAATGAAATCTAGTAGAAGGGTAGTTGGATATTTACTATGCATTAAAGTTCAATTGGTTAGCTAATAAATAGCACTTTATTTAATCCAAATATGAAAAAAAATACCATTCTCATAGTATTATACATTAACAAAAAGATTTAGTGATATCAATATATAGTCGGAAATTATGGCGGTACTGAAAGAACAGCACCTGACGTCAACGGATAATTGGGTAACTGAAGACAGTTTTTTTTTAAAAAAAAACTAATTGGACTGGTTAATCAATTGACGGGTTCGGTTCCTATTTCAAGTTTTGAGGACCCAAATTCGGACTAGTTGCAATTGGTTCCAGGATTTCGGAACTAATCCCGGACCCAATTCAACCGGTTTTGAGCATGGACCGACATATCCAAATCGAATCTAGGTCCGGAATTGGGTATTCAATTTTTTTGCTCAGCTCTACTTGGAAGATGGTTAAGAAAACCGGCCTGGACCGATTGGTTTCCCGTTCAGTTCAATGGGTCGGAAATTAAGTTAAACCGTTTGGACAGTCGAATTGGGAAAAATCAGTCAAACCTGGTTGGACCGGCTAACTCGGTCAAACCGGCCCACCCGCGATTGGATCGGCCTTTTCCAGGTTCTTTAAAATCGCTTTTTTGGGTCCAAAACATTTTCGCAACCCATGAGTCCGGTCTCCTTGACACCCTCTTCTCTCTGGCGTGATTGGCGATTGAAACCCTAGCTTGCACTCCTCGCAGCTCTCCTTCCAGGCTTGGAGTGTCGCTCGGCACCGGCTCTCCGCTGTTCCCGCCGGTCGCCGGCCGGTGTATACTTTGAAGTTCAGAAGTCGATTGAAGGTACCACTCTCTTTGTCTCCCTCGTTCTCCACTCTCTCACCCTCAATCTCTCATCTCTCAATTCTCAACTCACAACTCTCAAACTCTCCTTCTCTCAACTCTCAAAACTCTCTTTTCTCTCACTCTTAGGCTCGAGTACATAGTGCTGGATTGGGGGGCTTCCGCGGTTGGGCACTAGGTAGCGGGCGCAGAACCGTGGCTAGCACTGGGGCGCTGGGTAGAACCGAGTACTTGATAAGTTGATTGTTGTGATTGCTTTACTTGATTGGTAACTTTAATTGCTAGACATCAAGCGTAGGATTATTTGTTATTGTGTTTGTGTATTGAATGTATGGAAAACTTGAGCCTTAACTTGATGTTTATATCGTACTTTATAGTGTTATATAGAACGATGTAGTGAAATTTGAAAAAAAAAAAAAAATTATAACAACTATATGTAAAAAAATTTTCCAGGTTCACCGGGTCGCACTAGTCTAACCCGGTTTGACGGTAAACCGGGTCAACCGGTCCATCCCCGGTCTAAATGATCTGACCAATTGAATCATCGACCCGCTCAGTTGACCGGTTCGATTATCGGACCGGTTCTCTAAACATTGACATGGAATAGCAATGTTTGACATATGACATGGCAACAGAAAAGGCACTTGACATAAGGTTAGTCCCGGGGGGGTCTTATACGATTAGAGTTCTTGTGCCCCTAAGCAATGCGTTTGAGTGGTTTCACGGAAAAATAAGCTTTACTTTTTTGCCTTTTTTAATTCCCCATGTTTTCTTCATGACAGCTTGAACTAGACAAGAATGTCCAGTATGTTTATCTAACTTATTTGCTAATCCTAAGTGGAAATTACGTTCCCATGCAGAATTGTAGAGATGGAGAGGCTCGGAGATAACATATTTGTAGCAAGGGAAAAAGGGTGTCAAGGCGACTTTCCTCACTTGCCCATAGGTTTTCATTGACTGCAATGTCATAGGCTCCGTCTATAATTACTTACGCATTTGCTTATACATACATACATATATATATATATATATATATATATATATATATATATATATATATATATGTACCAAGATGTGTATATATACACACACACACACACACACACACACACATATATATATATATATGCACCCCTAAAAATGCTAATTTACCAAGATGTACATATGCATGTATATGAGGGTGTAAATACAAATTTCGAGTCTAAAATAAATTAGATAAGAATTTGAGTACAAAATTGAATATTTGTATTGATATGTATTTGGGTACAATCTCTATTGAATACAATAAAAGTAATCTTCCGATTCGATCTCCTTGAATAAGTTTGAATGATCTTTATCTTGAGAGAGGGCCTCAGAGGCTTCATCTCAATCAAAACAAATACTTGATCGTTGAGGGACGATGACACGTACTTGTTATCTTCTTTCAAAGAGTGAATGTTTGATTGTTGATGATTTCTTTCAATTTTTCAACCTTGAATAAAGAAGCGGTAGGGGACTATTTATAGGAAAAATTCCCCATCCCCTTTAAAAGTCAAGATGGACTTATACCTCATTTTGGGCCTTTAATTGGGCTTCATTTTGGATCGATTTGACTTAGGAGTTATTTGTTTTGACTTTGATTTAGACAAGGATCGTAACTTAGGCTTTGACTTAGGTTTTGACTTGGAAGTCTCTTGGGGTTCGTCCAGACCTTGACTTAGAAGTCGTTGGGGTTTACGTTGTGATTTAGACTTTGACTTGGACTTTGACTTACAAGTCTCTTCAGCTTTGACTTAGAAATAATTTGGGATTCGATCGGACCTTGACTTGGAAGTCATTTGAGTTTGACTACATCTTGACTTGGGAGTCGTTTAGGATTAAGCCATGACATGTGAGTCAATTTGGACTTAATTAAATCAATTAAGAGGGTGGATCCGAATAATTAAGAGGGTGGCATGGCAAGTAAATAGTTTTAGTACCTATAAATTGCCCCTTCGAGATTGGGCCACACACCCAGCTTTTATTTTCTAGCATGTTGCTCATCATAAATGCTTTAAATAAGATTTCAATATGCTTTGTTAGTTGTGTTTTAAAAAAATTTTGAATAAATAATAATAATTTCTTTGCGTTTGGTCAAAGAATTGGGAGAAAAGGAATTGTATCAAGTGGAATGAAAAGAGACCAAAAACGCGGCCCAACTGCAACGGGCCCGTCTTGATGGCCTCCGTCTCCCCTTAGAGCTTTCTCAGCTCGTGGGCTTGGCTTGGTCAGTTCTGGCGGCCCAAGTGTAGACCCGCATTTTGCTCCTCCCTTCTCTTTTTTCTTTTCATTCTTGCGTGGGCCGGCCCGGGCTTCACTTCCTTTCTGACCCAGTCCATGGCTTGGCACTGTTTCATTTAATGCACAAATGCAGCGGACGTGACCTCCTTTCTTCTTCTACAGGCCAACCCAGATATGCCTTCTTTTCCTCTCAGCCTCTCCTGCTTGCCTGGCCCGGATTTCATGCAACGAGGCCTGCTCTGGCTTCATTTAAACAGCATGCCTAACTCACATGACCGGCTGCTCCTCCTCTTCTTCTTCTACTAAGCTACCGGAACCCAAAATACCTCATCTGGTGCTGCTGCTGACTGAACGGTGGAAGCCCTCCTCCTAAAGCTTGATCTTTGCACCGCCATTTTCGATCCTTGTGGCCAACATAGGTATTAAATTTCTCAACTTCCCCCCTCCTCCATTCATCCTTAGCGGACTAAAACTCCACGCCCCTTTTTCTTATTTTCATGTGAAAGAGCAATGCTTTTTTTTTTTTTTTTTCCCCGGCCATTATTGCATACACAGGTAGCTTCTTATTGGTCTATACTCTCCTATGCCCCTTTTGTAATTTTATGGGAATTCATTTGATTTGGACACCATAACCAATTTATGGGTTGAAAACCAATCTGTCCATTTTGTATTTGTAGGATTTTCTTCTTCCATTATTACCCAGATATTCACTAAGACTATTATTTGAAGAAAGTGGTAAATTTTCTGTTCGTGACTTGAATGAACTCCAAAATGTTGCCTTTTTTTAGTTGGCTAAGCTGTGGGAGTCTGGGAGATTAAGATCTGGGTTTCGAGTCATTTTTTTAGATTAAGACACTACTTGCAGCCCCATTAAGGCCTTGGTTTTCCCATCTGAAATTGCAAGAAGATGATCATGGTGGATGATGGACATAGTGGCGGTGCGTGGGGCTAGAGAAGTGGTGGTGTGGCCGTTTGGTATTTAGGGATTTAGAGGGAAATTTGGAGAGGCCATAAGTTTAATTGTTGGTTTATCACTTTAAGATATGTGGGCTTATGTCAAAGACAGAGAAAATATGGGTCTTTGGCTTAGCAAATTAAGCATCTTCCCTTGTTGATCTCAGTTCATTTTGTACACTTTGCCATATTATACCTAGAGGTCATTGCCATTTTTTTTTGGGTTTGATAATTATTGACAATAAAAGGTGGTGATTTTGATCCAAATAAACCCGAACAAGCCAACTTTATTATGTTGAGCGGTCTTCTCATGCCTTGCTGATGCTCTCATTCTTAGTTTAAAAAAGTGTGCCTTAGGCGCGCCTAGGCGCGAGGTGAGGCGAGGCAAGTGTCGCCTCAATAGAGGTGAAGCAAGGCGAAGGCAGAAAGCGAGCTGAGGCGCGGGCTTCAGTGCACCTCACCGTGAGGTGCGAGGCAACAACGAGGCGCGCTTTAGAGAATTAAAAGAACCATTGAAGAATAAGAGAGAAATTAAAAAAAAGAACAGCTGGGACTTACTCTTTTGTGCTTGCCCGATGCCAAGCCCTAACTTCTCCAAGTCTGCGCACAGTTTCCTCTGCTTCGACTTCCATTTCAGCTTCAACCCAGGTACGAAATCTCCATCTCTGCTGCTTCCGTGCTTCGATTTCCTCTTCTGGCCTTCTTCTTCTGTGATTTCGGCCCTTTCTGTGGCCTTTGGTTGCTTTTTTGGCTCTTGTTCTTATTTCTCCTCCTCTTTCTATCCTTGCTCGGCCATGGCTGTTGGCCATGGTCATGTTTCCGCCACTACTTTTTCTCTCTATCTCTCTCCCTCTCTCGCTCCAGGTTGTGTCGAGCTGCAAACCTAGGGGGTTTTTTTTGGGAGGGGGGTTTTCTGGGCAGTGGGATCATGGGAGAAGGACCAGAAATGTTGATTGTTGAATGCCCTTTTTTTTCTGGGTACTGGACACTTGGGCAGAGGGGCAGATTAGAGTTAATTAAGAGTTTTTTTTTTTACATGTTAATATTTTTCAGTTTTCATCTAATTACTTTTATTTTTGTTTTGTTTTGGTTAATATGTTGAATCAGTGAATATTGTCATATTGTGACACTTTGTGTTGGGAGATTTAAGGAACTATTTTACTTTGTGTGTTGTGCTTGTTTGCATGTTTCTAGACTTGTGGTAACTTATATGTGTGATTCCAGGTGCTCTGATATGATATCATCGTGTCCTTAAGACTATTTGTGATGTTTTCTAAACTTTAATTGTTGTCTAATTGTTAGAATGTATAAGGTTTTGATGATAACAAATCCAAGTGTTGTAGTAGTAGTTGTTGTTCCAAACAGGCTTTACCAACAGGGTCTTACTGCTGTTTTTCAATATCTTAAAACTGCTTGACTAATGGATTATCAAGAACAGGTACTCAAGTCAGCGATACAAGAACAGCCGTAAAGAACAGGTTCTGCAAAGTGTTTGAAGCACAGGATATAAGTGCAGCCGTGAGAAACAGATTCTGTGAAGTGTTTGCAGCAAATTCGTCTTTCTACAAGATGACTAGTGGCTACAACAAGATGTCTTGATTTAATTTGGTTTCATATTTTTAGACTCTTGTTAATATGCCAATCAGAAAGTATTAACTTACCACTTACTTGAAACGGTTTTGCTTTTTTGGAAAATATTTCGGATAACCCTTCAAAACAACTCTAGAAACAGGACGCTCAGGGTGTTTCCAGAATAAGCTGCAAAAAATAATTTTTCACGTTTTTATCTTTTGAATTTTGAGCAGCTTATCCAAGATTTGCAAGAAAGGTTTTTCTATGGAGTATCTTACCCCTTACCCTAAAAACGGTTATTAAAATCTAAGGGGATTTGCAAAATCTTTTTGAATAAAAAGAATAACCAATTTTTGGCAAGTGGATAAGATTGTTGAGAAAAACATGGGCTAGTTGCTGTGAATCACCGCCTTATGCACACAGTTTAGGAAGTGTTTCCAACTCATGTTTCCTCATCCCTTGTGGCTAAAGAATTCCATATTCTTTAGGGATTTTAGTTTCCAAAAATTTAAGGAATTGTTTTTTCCAAGCACTATATAAAGTCGCTTCTTAGAACGTTAGAAGCATCGGTTTTCAAAGGCAAAAATTCAGTGTTCATGAGCTTAAAAGTTTCAAAAGAAAACCGTGTCTAGTAAGTGAGTTATTTGAGCTTTCAAAGTTGGCATACTAGGACTTCATTGTACCCTATATTAGCTTAGTTGAGAAGCATTATAATAGGGTGTTTTTATTTACATTCTTCTTTCACAAAAGTGAGTTGAGTGTGTGTCCAAATCAAGGGGATTTTGGACGTCGGGTAACCTGTCTTAGGGAAGACGGTTACGTGGGTTGCAATTTGTAACAAGGTGTGTTACTATTGTAACATGATTAGCCCGTTTAGTGAAGTGTTTAAATCCTACACGAGGTAGGTCGTGGTTTTTTACCTCAGTTGGGCTAGAGGTGTTTTCCACGTAAAAATCCTGTGTCCATTATTTCCGCATTCAATTTTGTTGGATTTTCGCTTCTGCTTATCTCAGGAACAACCTGTGCGAACAGGGTCTAAGACTGTTTGCCAGCAACTTGCGAAAATCGGACACCACAATTCACCCCCCTCTTGTGGTTGTGTACTCTCTAAATCAACAAGTGGTATCAGAGCAAGTTCTCCTTTGAAAAGATTAACATCTTGAGAGATCCTAAACATGAGTACACCACACGGCATGCTTGAGGGGCAATCCATAACTCGACCACCATACTTTAATGGTCAACATTATAGTTGGTGGAAGAACCGAATGGAAAACTACATTCAAGCTGAGGACTACGAGTTATGGCTGCTTATCAAGAGTGGACCACTCATTCCCACAAAAGTGATCGAAGATGGAAGCAAAGTTCACAAAAAGCCTGAAGAGTTCAATTCCGAAAATTTCAAGATGATGGAAAAGAATGCAAAGGCCAAAAAACTCTTGTATTTTGGCCTTGGTCCTGATGAATATACTCGCATATCTGAATGTGAGTCGGCCAAGGAGATCTGTGATGCTTTGCAAATAGCTCACGAAGGGACCAATCAGGTAAAGCAATCCCGGATTGAATTGCTTATGAGAAAATATGAGCTGTTTGAGATGGGTGATCGTGAAAGGGTGATGGACATGTACACTCGCTTCACTCACATAACGAATGAGTTGAAATCCCTGGGAAAATCCTTCACCACCGAAGAATTAGTGAGGAAAATCCTAAAAATTTTGCCTCATTCTTGGAAAATGAAAGTCACGGCCATCCAAGAAGCTAAGGACATGAACAAGATCACCCTAGATGAGCTGATTGGAAATCTCCAAACGAATGAACTCAGAAAAAATTCTCAGCAAAAAGATGAGACAAAGAGAGATCGAGGTCTTGCTCTAAAGGCCTTAGAAGATGATTCTGATTCTGATGAGGAGGAGATTGCCATGATAACTCAAAAATTTAAGAAGTTCTTCAAGAAAGTTAAAGAAAACAGCAAAAGGAAGGACTTTGGCAAGGGCAGAAATACCTCTCGCGAACAGTTCTTCGGGTGTTTTAAGTGTGGCAAACTGGACCACATTGTGAGAAACTGCCCACTGCACAAGGAAGAATAAGAACCCGAACACCCTAGAAAACAGGGGAGGAAACAGGGTGTAAGCAGCTCAGCGAAAAGGTTCTCAAAAGCTATGCTCGCGGCCTGGGGAGATTCAAGCGAGGATGAGGAAGGGTCTGAAGTTGGGGAAGCTGATGTAGCACTCATGGCAAGAAGTGACACTGATTCAGATGATGGATCAACAGACAGTCTGACTCAACTCAAGAACAAGGTACGGGGTCTAAATAAATCAACTCTTGAGGAATTAGTGTACACTATAATGGATATATGTGCTGAATTAAAAAGGGATGTTCGAGATCTAGAACTTGAAAATGAAACCCTTAAATTGGAAAAACTTGAAGTTGACAAAGAAACTCTTGCCTTGCATGAAAACATCAATGTGCTTAAAGAAACTCTACTCATGAAAGAAGAGACTTGTTCCACTAAATTGACTGAGCTGGAAAAAGAATCCCTTGACTTAAAAGGTAAGGTCGAGTCTTTGCTGGAAGAAAATAAAAGCTTGCTTGTAGAAAATAAAAACTTGCTTGAGAAAGTGAAACAAATGGAATCAGACCTTGCCACAAACAAGCTCTGGAATAGGTCCTCACAAGCACTTGAATGGTTCAACACCCATCATAGTCGAAATAAAAGAGGACTAGGTTTTGTGCCTAAGATGACCTACCCAGTGAATAGAAAATATGTAGGATTATCTGAGAATATTGTATGTTATCACTGTGGTAAAACGGGTCATTACCATTATACTTGTCCCTCAAGAAAGTATGCCATTAAAAGGAACTCAGTGTATGTAAAACAAACATGGGTTAGAAAATATGAGATTTGTACCTCTAAAGGAGTAGGACCCAAGTGGATCTGGGTTCCCAAAACTAACCCTTGATTTGTTTTGCAGGCTGAAGTGAGAGAGAACAACCCAGCAAACAACCCAGCAAACAGTGCAGGAAACAGTCTAGGGAACAGGCAGCTGTGGTATGTTGACAGTGGGTGTTCGAGGCATATGACTGGTGAAAGATCCAATTTTCTCTCACTTACAGCTTCAGAAGGTGGGAGTGTGGCATTTGGAAACGGCAAATCCGGGACAATTGTCGGCATAGGTAAGATAGGTGAGTCACTCTCCCATTCAATTGACAATGTTTATTTTGTGGATGGATTAAAACACAACTTGCTAAGTGTGTCCTAACTATGCGACAAAGATAACCTAGTAGTGTTCTCACCAACACGTTGCTTGGTTGTGAATATGAACACAGGAGATGTTGTGTTGAGGGGGAAGCGACACAAGAATGTTTATAAAGTGTGTATCTCCACTCTTCCCCAAAATAATTTGACTTGTTTGAGTGCCCTAAATGATGATGTTATGCTTTGGCACAAAAGGCTAGGTCATGCAAGCCACTCACTTTTGAACAAACTTGTAACCAAAGACTTAGTGGTAGGCTTACCTTCCATCAAATTCAATGATGACAAGGTATGTGATGCATGTGCCAAAGGCAAACAAGTCAAAAATTCATTTAAATCTAAAAGGTGCGTAAGCACTACTCAACCTCTTGAATTGATACATATGGATATATGTGATCCAATGAGGATCATGAGCAGAGGTGGTAAGAGGTATGTGCTTGTGATAGTGGATGACTACTCTCGTTTCACTTGGACCCTATTTTTGGCTTCTAAAGATGAAACTTTTGAAAAATTTCTAACTTTCAATAAAAAGACTGAAAAGAGGGTAGGATACTCTTTGGTATGCTTAAGGTCTGACCATGGTACAGAATTTGAAAATTCGAGCTTTATTGATTATTGTAATGAGCATGGTGTTGATCATAATTTTTCAGCTCCAAAAACACCCCAACAGAACGGGGTGGTAGAACGCAAAAATCGCATTCTAGAGGACATGACTAGAACAATGCTTGTTGCTAGTGGTCTTCTTAGAAACTTTTGGGCTGAAGCTTTGAATACATCATGTTACATTATAAATAGATGTATGATTAGACCTATTCTTAACAAAACTTCTTATGAACTTTTCAAGGGAAGAAAATCTAATATTATGCATTTGAGAGTTTTTGGTTGTAAATGTTTTGTGCATAATAATGGAAAGGATGCCTTAGGGAAATTTGATCCAAGGAGTGATGAAGCAATATCCTTGGTTACTCCTCGTATAGTAAGGCATACAAAGTGTTTAATAAGAGAACCTTGTGTGTTGAGGAAAGTGTGCATGTGCTTTTTGATGAAACTAACTCTCTAAGCGAGAATGATGCACAGGAAGAAGACTTCGAACTAGGTCTTGTTAGAAAAGACGTGCTGGTTCAAGGTGAACAAGGTAAGGATCAATCAGAGGGAGCAAGGTCTGAGGCTGTTCTTCAGGAAGGTAAGCAAGGTGTGAACCAAACAGGGGGAAGTAGGGTGGAACCCTGTTCGGGACAACACCAGCCGAATCCTTCAGGAATAAATCCAGGAACAAGCTCCCAAACAGGCTCGAGAACAGGTTTTGAACCTGTTTCACTGAGTATTCCAGCTAGAATGGAGAACGAGTCTGTGAACCCACTTTCACCACGATCATGGAAATACCAAAGTTCACATCCTCTTGATCAAATTTTGTCTGATATTAATGCAGGAGTTCAAACTAGATCTAGACTCAAAAATTTCTGTGCTTTCTATGCTTTTCTCTCAAAAATTGAGCCTAAGAATATTAATGAAGCCCTTGCAGATTCAGATTGGGTCACAGCCATGCAAGAAGAACTCCATCAGTTCGAAAGGAACAAGGTATGGCACCTTGTGCCGCGGCCAGAGGATAGAACAATAATTGGAACCAAGTGGGTGTTCCGTAACAAGCTGGATGAGTGCGGAACAGTCACTAGGAACAAGGCTCGGCTGGTGGTTCAAGGCTACAACCAAGAAGAGGGAATTGATTATGAAGAAACCTTTGCACCTGTTGCAAGGATGGAGGCTATTCGAATCTTGATAGCATTTGCAGCCCATATGGAGATCAAGTTGTATCAAATGGATGTTAAAAGTGCATTTTTAAATGGGTACCTCAAAGAAGAAGTGTATGTCAAATAACCCCCCAGTTTTGAAAGTGATGAATTTCCTAACCATGTTTTCAAACTTGACAAAGCACTTTATGGTTTGAAACAAGCCCTAGAGCTTGGTATGAGCGGTTGTCAAGTTTTTTATTGGAAAATGACTTTACAAGAGGTAAGGTAGACAATACCTTGTTTCTAAAATCTAAGGAGGAACATTTGTTGATTGTCCAAGTATATGTCGATGACATCATATTTGGTGCAACTCATCATGATTTGTGCAATGAATTTTCAAAAATGATGAGGAGTGAGTTTGAAATGAGCATGATGGGTGAGCTTAATTTCTTTCTAGGCTTGCAAATCAAGCAAACTTCAAACGGCACCATGATCCATCAACAAAAGTATATCAAAGAGTTACTTAAGCGTTTTAAGATGGAGTCGGCCAAGCCCATTGATACTCCCATCTCTCCCTCAATCAGGTTGGTAAAGGATGATGGTAGTCCCTCAGTTGAGGAGAAATCCTTAGGGGCATGATAGGGTCACTCCTATACCTAACGGCTAGTAGACCTAACATTGTTTTCAGTGTTGGTCTATGTGCACGTTTTCAGTCTAACCCTAAAGAAACTCATCTTAAGGCTGTAAAAAGGATTTTAAGATACTTAAAACATACACCTGATCTAGCCTTATGGTATCCTAGAGGTTGTAAATTTGATCTTGTTGGGTATGCTGATGCTGATTATGCAGGGTTCTTGGTTGATAGAAAAAGCACCTCAGGTATGGCTCACTTTCTTAGACCTTGTTTGGTATCTTGGGCAACCAAGAAACAACTCTCTGTTGCCTTGTCCACAGCAGAAGCTAAGTATGTGGCAGCTGCATCTTTGTTGTGCTCAGTTATTATGGATAAGACAACAACTCAAGGACTTTTGTGTTGACATACGATGCATTCCTATTTATTGTGACAATACAAGTGCAATTAACATTGCCAAAAATCCATGTCAACACAAAAGAACAAAACATATTGACATTCGTCACCATTTTCTAAGAAACAATGTTGAAAAAGGAGTGATCTCAATGAATTTTTGTGCCACTGAAAATCAAATTGCTGATATATTCACAAAAGCATTGGGTAGAGAACAATTTGAAAGGAATAGACTCGAACTAGGCTTAATTAGAACAACCTGACCAACCTGTTCTCTCTTCCTGTTTGTAAAATTTAAAAGTTACGGGCACAACATGTTAAATTTTTGTTTGCAATCAACTTCTGTGCTATGTTTAGCATATGTGAGGTTTGCAACTTGCTGACACTCATTGAGGTCTAATGAGATTGCCCTTATTGTCCCATGTTACCGAGCAAGTAACCTCAAGAACAAGCACCAGGAACAGGTACGCCTCTTGTTTGTCAAATATGTGCAACAAATTGAAAATTGCTAATCTCTTCCCGAGGCGTGCGCGGCCTAAATAAATGCAAAAGCCCGTTGCAAAACGGGCAAAATCTTTTAAAGATTTCGCATGTCTCTCTCTCTCTTTAAAGCTCTCTTGCTCAATCTCTCACCTCCACCGAAACTCTCTTGCTCTGAAACTCCGTTCAAGAAACCCTAATCTCTCTCCTTTCTCTGAAAAATGGCGTCTCCCATTAGCTCCGAGAGCTCCTCGACCTTGACTCAAGGCAACCAGATACAGGGCACAGCCTTGCAAACAGCCACAGCCCTGTTTGCGCCTACACAATTTCTGACGGCCCTCATGGAAGGTAAAACTACTGAAACTTCTGGACCCATTGTCTATAAACTTTTTGGGTTTTTGAAAAGCATCGACCTTAGAACAGTGAATCTGAAATTGGAAGACACAAATTTGGGTGGGAATTGATTTTGTTTGGAGAAACGGGGGCATGTAAACCCCAAGAACCTGTTGGGGCATCTGAAAGAGAAATTGGGCCTTTAGATGAAATCTTTCTGTTCGATCATGGACTAGATGACATCAGTTCGCTTGGGCTGTTTCCAGAGCAGGAAACAGGGCCAGAAACAGGGCCTGAGGTTTTTAGGGATGACCTAGGGGAGGATTTGTCAAAAGAAGAAGGGGGAAGTAGTGGTCAAATGCAGGAGTCTCCTATGAAGCTTGAACAAGCCACACCGGTACCACCAATCGGTGAGAAACGTAAACGATATAAAATTGTGGCTAGGCGTACTAGAATGCCAAGAACACGACCACCATCAAGGTCTAAAAGCGGCCAGACCAAAGAACCCTCAAAAAGTGAAACCCCTGTCAAACCAAAACCACAAATCTCCTCTTCGGCCAAACCCACAACCAGGCCAACTCGAAAATCAGCTCGAATTGCCTTCCACTCCACACCTTGTCCTGCCAAACAGTCATCCCCCGTTGTTGAGGAAATTGATTCCTCCTCTGAGCCTTCATCAGATAGCGACACTGAGAACACCACCTTCAAACAGGGCACTTCTGTGTTCTCAGAGTCCTCAGAGGATAAGCTTCTGCCTGCACCAAAATCAACCTCCACTTTACCCTCCAAACCATCACCACTCAAAACTCCCAAGAGAAAAGCCTCCCTCAAACACGCCTCCACCCAAGACCCTCCTACTGAGCCTCAACCTAAAAGAGCTAAGAAGTCTACCCCGTCCGCAATCTCAGCCAAATTAACCCAACTGCGTTAGAGACGGGTAGTCAGGGGCAAAATTATCAAGGTCAAATATTTTGAGGAACAGGATCTGGGAGTGTTTCTGCACAAGCTGCGTGCACAGGGGTGGTATGAGCTGTTTACAAACACCCAGCTGGGGTGTTCTGTACATGAGTTGGCAGAGTTCTATGCCAACTGCACTGTCACCGAAGGAGTGGTGACAAATATTGTTAATGGGCAACAGCTTCGCTTTGATGCGAAGATATTAGGGAAAATTCTGGGGATTCCCTCAACGGGCTTTGATATCTATGTGAGAGAAGACAAGACTATTCTAGAGACAGCCAGGCTGCTGGAGCTCTCTCAGAAATTTAGCCAGCAACCAAGCCTGCAAACACCCAAGTCCGTAAAGAAAGGAGACATGACATCGCTCCATCAATTGATATTTTGATTTATTATCAAGAATGTCATTCCTCAGGGCCAGGGTCGCAATCTTGCCGATGCCATGGATCAGTGTCTTATGGACCTGATGGACAAGGAAGAGCAAATCAACCTTCCTGCCATCATGGTTCGGCATATTACAAGAATTGCAAACACCTCCAGGGAACATGACCTGGGGTATGGTTTCTTCCTGACTAGTGCCTTTGAGCATTTTGGGGTGACTCTACAGAAGAAGGTAGGAGCTCAGTTCATCGATGAGATTGGGAGTAACACCCTTATGGGGTGTGGGTATGCTTTGATTGAGGGGTCTGCCTCAGAACAGGGGACTAGAACAACACGTCCTCTTATTCCTGGCAGTTCCTTAGTCAAGCTTGAGGCTGCTTTGAAAGAAAACTCTCGACTCAGTGCTGAGCTTACTGCGGTAAAGGCTGCCCTGGACGAGGAAAAGGCTCTCAATGCAAAACGCCATGAAGATATCCTCGCCCTTCTCTCTTCCCTCTCAGCAAAATTTTCCCCTCCTGCTCTCTGATCACCCCCCATCTGTTGTTCTCATAGCCTATTCTCACTTCTTTTGGTTATCCTCTCTTGCTAGTTTGTACTTTCTGTTGCACTCGTTTGGTGAATGACAGGTTATCTTGTTTTTTGATTGGCTTTGCCTTGCTTGCTTTTGTTGTGAATTGCTTGTGTGTGACTAGGATGGCCAATCTCATTACCGTACCAACACACTTGAGTGTATCGCCTGTTGACTTTCCTCCATTACCCAAGTGGTGGTGATAGCAAACACCCTATGTTTGACTGTTCGCCCCTACTTTTTAATGATGCCAAAAGGGGGAAGATAGGTTGACCAATATTGTTTTAGTTTTGCCATGGACGAGTTAAATTTCTTACACTTTTTCGATACTAACTGCTTCATGTGAATTGTCGGTCCTATAAATAATTGGCACTAATCACTTCAATTGTCCTTGAAAGTCAATATGGTCACTTGGTTTGTCATCATCAAAAAGGGAGAATTTGTTAGAATGTATAAGGTTTTGATGATAACAAATCCAAGTGTTGTAGTAGTTGTTGTTGTTCCAAACAGGCTTTACCAACAGGGTCTTACTGCTGTTTTTCAATATATTAAAACTGCTTGACTAATGGATTATCAAGAACAGGTACTCAAGTCAGCGATACAAGAACAGCCGTGAAGAACAGGTCCTGCGAAGTGTTTGAAGCACAGGATATAAGTGCAGCCGTGAGAAATAGATTCTGTGAAGTGTTTGCAGCAAATTCGTCTTTCTACAAGATGACTAGTGGCTACAACAAGATGTCTTGATTTAATTTGGTTTCATATTTTTAAACTCTTGTTAATATGCCAATCAGAAAGTCTTAACTTACCACTTACTTGAAACGGTTTTGCTTTTTTGGAAAATATTTCGGATCACCCTTCGGAACAAGTCTGGAAACAGGACGCTCAGGGTGTTTCCAGAATAAGCTGCGAAAAATAATTTTTCACGTTTTTATCTTTTGAATTTTGAGCAGGTTCTCCAAGATTTGCAAGAAAGGTTTTTCTATGGAGTATCTTACCCCTTATCCTAAAAACGGTTATTAAAATCTAATGGGATTTGCAAAATCTTTTTGAATAAAAAGAATAACCAATTTTTGGCAAGTGGATAAGGTTGTTGAGAAAAACATGGGCTAGTTGCTGTGAATCACCGCCTTATGCACACAGTTTAGGAAGTGTTTCCAGCTCATGTTTCCTCATCCCTTGTGGCTAAAGAATTCTATATTCTTTAGGGATTTTAGTTTCCAAAAATTTGAGGAATTGTTTTTTTCAAGCACTATATAAAGTCGCTTCTTAGAATGTTAGAAGCATCGATTTTCAAAGGCAAAAATTCAGTGTTCATGAGCTTAAAAGTTTCAAAAGAAAACCGTATCTAGCAAGTGAGTTATTTGAGCTTTCAAAGTTGGCATACTAGGACTTCATTGTACCCTATATTAGCTTAGTTGAGAAGCATTGTAATAGGGTATTTTTATTTACATTCTTCTTTCACAAAAGTGAGTTGAGTGTGTGTCCAAATCAAGGGGATTTTGGACGTGGGGTAACCTGTCTTAGGGAAGACGGTTACGTGTGTTGCAATTTGTAACAAGGTGTGTTACTATTGTAACGTGATTAGCCCGTTTAGTGAAGTGTTTAAATCCTACACGAGGTAGGCCGTGGTTTTTTACCTCAGTTGGGCTAGAGGTGTTTTCCACGTAAAAATCCTGTGTCCATTATCTCCGCATTCAATTTTGTTGGATTTTCGCTTCTGCTTATCTCAGGAACAACCTGTGGGAACAGGGTCTAAGACTGTTCGCCAGCAACTTGCGAAAATCGGACACCACAATTCACCCCCCCTCTTGTGGTTGTGTACTCTCTAAATCAACACTAATCACTTCTTTCCCATTATTATTTAGCTTCTTTGTCAAAACTGTTCATTGGGATTGATTTTGAAGTATTTTAGCATAAAAGTGCGCCTCGCGTCCATGATGCGTGCGCCTTCACCTCGCGCCTTGTGCCTCGCGCCTCGGGATCCTTCGCGCCTCGATGCACCTCACGCCTTTGAAAACTAAGCTCTCATTGATAGGACATGTTGAAAGATTTTCATGTTTGCTTGTGCTGTTGCAGCGTCATGCTTACATGTTGAAAGGTCGCATTTTTTGTTGTCGCCTGTGTTGTTTGGCCACCAAGACCTTCTTTTTTGGTTGCATTTGTACAGTCACTTATAAAGGTTGGTAAGCCACTTAAAGGCTCACTTGCAAACGCGGTTTACTGTTAGGCCTTTTAAAGCCTAAAATGGAAACCCACATGCCTAAAAATGCTGTGAAGACTTGAAGGTCCACTTACAAATGTGGTTTAAATTAAGAAATTTGGGGCATAAAACGGAAACCCACAAGCCTAAACGTGCTATGAAGATTTGAAGAACCACTTGCGAACGCTGTGTAGGGTCCTTGAAATTTAGTTTAGTTGATTACATGGTTTAGTTTAATTAAGTCATTCATTCGTTAAATTTCATGTTTATGTTGCGTTTCATTCTGGGTAAATAGATGCTCGTAATTAACTTCAGTTTAGTTGATTGTTTTAATTTTCGAGATTTAAGTTTTTATATATATTGACCACATTATGTCAATACTAGTTGAATTGGGTCAAAACTCAATTGTGGATATTTTACTAGCTCTATTATTGGCTAGAAAAAGAAAAAAAAGAGAAAGGATATATGTGGTTGGGGTTTCCCCACATAAGTCCCCAACTTAAAAAAAAAAAGGTGAAATGGGGAGTTGGGGGGTGGTTCTCTCATTTCACACATTACGAACACACACCACAAAAGGGGGAAAAAAAAAGAGAAACACACACCCATACGTCGCACACACACGCACTAGCTTCACAAAGAGGAAAGAAGAGAGGAAGAAGAAGGGAAAGAGGAAGAGGAGGAAGAGGAAAGCTTGGCGAGTAAGAGGATCATCACTTGCCCATGTATTCTAGCCTATTTCAGCCAATCTTTTAAGTGAATCACTTCCTCCCTAAATTATACTAATTTAAAATTAAATTGATTTGTGGGTTATGTTGAATGTTTGTGTTTATGAGTAGAATTTAGAGTTATTTAGTTAATTCATGAAATTTTAAAGCGAAAAGAAATTATAATGCTGTTAGTTAGGGTTGGAAGTTGTTGGAACTGTTAATGTTGGAAGAGAATTATTGATTAAATAGGTAGATCCATGTTTCTGTTGAACAATCGTGACATATACATGAAAACTGTTGGATTTGTGTGGGGAAAAAAAAAATGTAAAGAGGGGGAGACTGGGACCACAACTTTGGTGGTTTATGGATTAAGGCAAGTATGGTTGAGGTACTAAAGGATTATTTAGAGAAAAAAAACTGAAACAAGGAAAGGAGAAATTCGGTGGAGATTAATAAACAAAAAGAGGAGCTTACATACACTAGGCGTATCCTTAAGATTTAGGTTGGATGTTGATGATTGAAAGTATTATGTTAATAATAGGTAATGACGAGTCTTGGACATGACTCCTTAGTTAAGTGTCTTTGACTAAAGAGATATTTAGTTTATTGTGACTAACGAACGTGTGGTAAGAAAGTAATATTTGAGGCCGTAAATTATACTAGAAGATTTTTAGAAGTTCTCTTTGTTATGCTGATTGATTGTTAGCCTTGTTAATGTTTTTATGAATCTTTTTGGGCATCCTTGTTATTTTAGATGTTTTGTCAAGTGATGAATTATTTTTGACCATGACTTAGTGAAATATGTTGGATGCTCGATCAAGAGGATGGTAAGCTCAATATGACTGAATTTGATTATAAAGTGGATTATGCCAAAATGCGTGTTTGGTGTTTATATTGCCATGGCTTAAGTGTTGTTAGAATGCTTACTATGTTTTTAAAATTTCTTCTTTTGTAAATGAAGTGAGTCGAGTGGTTAAAGTTTTTAAAAAAGAAGAGATTGTGCTTGTGAAACTTGTGTTTATATGAAAACACTTTGTTGTTGAGAATAATTAAAGGGCTTACATGACTGCTCGGTTCCAAAGAATTGTGCAGCCTAGGCATTCCAAGCCAAAGGATTCCCGATGCGTCTCGGGTTTCCAAAGATTAACCTATGCGTTGCAGTTTAATATTATCCTGACGAGGGTAAAGTACATTATAGACTTTAGTGTATCCCAAGAACCTAAGTGTCTCACGGGTTTACGTCTCACTCATATTGAGAAGGAACTAAGGACTAACAACTAAAGAATACCCTAAAAATTAATTTCAATCCATTAAGTAAAGTGTTGCAAATTCTGATGGGTTTTAAACCCAAATAGTGTTTTAAAAATGATTTCAGTTTCATTCTGCTGAAAGTTGCAAAAAGCGATTTCTTACATTATGCCCTTATTGTTTGAGTGCCATTAATTAATGTATAGTATACGAAGGTTTTCGGTTTTAAAGGTGTTGGTTATTTACTATGTGTGTAGTTTGCTCGTCCCCTCTTTTTTTCCATTTTTCCAGGTTCGGAGTAAGTTCTGTGTTCATGCAGAACAATTCTTTTGTGTATTACTATATGTTGGGGGACGTTAATGCATGATCTTATTTTGTTTCAATGCCCGTCTCGTAATCTGGATGATAAGGAGCTTTATCTTTTGGACTTGTGATGCTGTAATGCATTAATAGTTGGGGTCAACACCACCTACCGCATCCCCGAACATGTTGCAACATTTTGTTAAGTGCGACAAAGGTGGATGGATATCTGGGTGTGTCACCCGTGAAGACATGTTATTTCTTTGAACCGATTTAGTATTCGATTTTTATCTGGTGATATGCACTCCGACTTGGTAGCTTGTGGTGTAAGTGACATAATCGTCGTCGCTGGTGTTTTATAGGTTGACTTGTTTTAATTCTTGCTTACAAGCAAGACCTAACAATTTTCTTTAAGAGGAAAAAAATTCTCGTTCCTTATTGTGTCATGAGCTCTTTAAGAACCATTTTAATCTCTAATTTAGCCTTAAGGATTTCATAATGGAGTTTTAACAGTGTAATATTCCTCCTATGGAAGGAAGGGTGTTACATTTGGTGGTATCAGAGCCATAGGTTTGCATCATGATTTGCCTGTGGGTGTAAATTGCTTGAAAGTGTGTGATTGATGAGCTAATCATGATTATCTCCATGAATTGGTATAAGTGTTTGCATGATGCTTGTGAATGAACTAGTATGAATGTAACTTTTCATTTAGGCTCTGTTTGGTCCTTAGAAAATTTGGTGGAAAGAAAAGTTAAAGGAAAAAAATATGAAGGAAAAAAACTAGGAAGGCAGTGAGTTTTTTTTCTCTTGTTTGGATTGAGAAAAAAGTACAAGAATTTGGATAGGAGATTTGAATATTGATGAATTACTTAAATTATGTTGATATTATCTAAGTAGTGCGAGGTTTGAGAATGCTTGGAATTCTTTTGGGAACTTTTCCCAAATTTTCCTCACAGTTTTGTGAGAAAAATTTTATCACTTGTTTTTAACAATTTTTCCATCCAATTTTCCTCCATATTTTTTTCTTTATGATTTTCTCTAAACCAAACACAAGAAAAAAAGTTACTTTTCCAAATTTTTTTTCTTTCCATCAAATTTTTGAATGTCCAAATAGAATCTTTAAGTTAGTGGAGCTAAGTAGTTTTGTATTCATGTATGTGTATCTGTTTGAGCTGATGCCACCTAGGAGAACACACTGCCACCTCCTCCTGAGCCAACAACCATGGATATGCTCTGTAAGTTTAACAAGCTTAAACCGCCAAAATTCGAGCGAGGACCTAACCCATTACTATATGAAGAATGTTTAAGGAAGATACAAAATTTATTTGCTATGATGGAGTGTCCTGCACACTTTAAAGTTCATTTAGTCACCTATCAATTTGAAAGGAGGCAGAATATTGGTGGGAAACGGTTAAGCCCCATGAGGGAGAGCAAGTCTTGACATGGGCTGAGTTCAAGAACCTCATAGGTGCTAAATATTAACCGAAAGATGTTAAGTAGGCAAAGGAGTAGGAGTTTCTCAGGTTTAAGCACAGAAAGACTATGAGTGTCATGGAGTATCCAGCTAAGTTCAATGAGCTTAGTCGCTTTACTCCTATTTATGTGGCCACTTATGAGATGAGGATGGAGGGATTTAAACATGGGCTGAAGGCTAAACATAAGGAAGCAGTAGCAGGCTACTCTTATGCCAACTTCCAAGAGATGTACCAAAATGTTGTTAAGATAGCTCGGGTAGTGGATGAGAATGAAGCTACGGAAAGAAAAGAGCAATAAGCAAAGAGAAAGTTCGGTTCGGGAAGTTCTAACTCCGAACCTGAGAAGAACCCTAAAAGGTTTAATCCTAGGTAGTTTCAAAATAGGGGAAAGCAACTTGAAAAGCATGGAAAGACAAAGCTTTGTGACAAGTGCTTTCACCACCATTTTGGACCTTGTAGAGGTGCACGAGGGCATTGTTATGGATGCGGTGAATTTGGACAGTTAAGTAGCTAATTGCCCAAATGCTACATGGAACAACTGAGGCAATCCCCAAGGCCAGAACTACTGACCCCAATAATCAGTGTCACATGGTCGCCCTTCAGTCCCTAACAAGAGAGAAGGCAAGAAGCTATAAGTCGCAGGACGAGTTTTTTAACTTGGTAAAAACCAAGAGGAGGATCCTAATGCAATCGTGATAGGTACTTTGCTTCTTGACAAAACTTTTGCACATGTTCTATTTGATTATGGTGCAAGTCATTCTTTTGTGAACTCTGAGTTTGCTAAGAAACTCTCTAGAGATCCATGTGAGATGGATCACCTATTGTGTATGACTAACCCAGGGGGTTCCGTGCTAAAAACTAATGTTATATATATAGAAATTGTCCTTTTAATGTTAGTGGAAAGAATCTTTCAGTTGATTTGGTGAAGATAGAAATGCAAGGCTTTGATGCCATTTTAGGGATGCCCTAGGTATCCCAATATCAAGTAACCATTGATTGCAAAAGAAAACTAGCATCCTTCGTTACTCTTGAAGAAGAGAAACTTGAACATAAAGGGAGCACACCTCAAAAAGCAATTACGATAATCTTCGCTATACAGGCTTTTAGGATAATGAGAAAGGAGTGCCATGGGTATTTATATGCAGTAGAGGTAGTTACCTCCGCTAAGCCCAACTTGAGTGAAATCCCTATAGTAAATGAATTTTCCTAGGTATTTAAGGATGTTCCTAGATTACCACCAGATTGGGAAATCAAGTTCACTTTTGATTTAGTGTTTAGTACAACTCCTATATCCAAGGCTCCTTATCAGATAGGACCATTAGAGCTAGCTGAATTAAAAGTTCAGTTACAAGAACTATTGGACAAAGGTTTAACCCAGCCTAGTATGTCTCCATGGGGAGCCTCAGTGCTCTTTGTTAAGAAGAAGGATGGAAGTTTGGGGCTATGTATTAACTATAGAGAGCTCAATAAGGTAACCTTAAGAACAAATATCCTCTACCAAGGATAGATAATTTGTTCGATCAGTTCGCAGGATCAGCAGTGCACTCTGAAATTGACCTAAGGTTAGGTTATCATCAATTAAAAATTAATTAGAAAGGAGGATGTGCCTAAAACTGCCTTTAAGACTTGATATGGACACTATGACTTCTTAGTGCTACCCTTCGGGGTTGACGAATGCTCTAACCTCCTTCATAGACCTCATGAACGGGGTATTTAAGACTTATTTGGATAAGTTCATAGTGGTTTTCATTGATGGCATCTTGATCTGTTCTAGATCTAAGGAGGAGCATGTCGAACATTTAAGAACAGTAATGAGGACATTAGACGAGCACAAGTCATAGCTAAACTCAAGAAATGTGAAATTTGGTTAGACATGGTTCATTTTCTAGGTCATATGGTGGCTAAGAATGAGATATCAGTAGAGCCTGCTAAGGTGGAAGCAATAGTGAATTAGCCTAGGCGTACAACTGTGATAGAAGTTAGGAGTTTTCTGGGTATGGCAAGCTATTACAAGAGATTTGTGGAAGGCTTTTCCGAATTGGCTTTGCCTATTATGAGGCTAATTCACAAGAACCGTAAGTTTGAATGGCCTGAAGAGTGAGCAAAGTTTTCAAGAACTGAAAAAAAAGCTAGTGTCAGCCCCAGTATTAGCAATTCTTAAAGGGACTGAGGGATTTGTGATCTTTCATGATGCCATAAAAAAGGGTTTAGGATGCGCCCTTGTGCAAAAAGGGAGGGTGATTTCATGTGCTTCTCGTCAATTGAAACCATATGAAGAGAATTACCCCATGTATGATCTAGAGCTAGCGGCAGTAGTGTTCACTTTGAAAATTTAGAGACATTATCTATATGGAGTCAGATGTGAGATTTTTACATTGATCACAAGAGTCTTAAGTACATTTTCACCCAAAAAGAGTTGAGCATAAGGCAAAGAAGGTAGTTAGAACTCTTGAAAGACTATGACATGGAAATTAAGTATCATTCGAGAAAGGCAAACGTAGTTGTTGATGCTTTAAGCAGGAACTCAACAAGGTCACTTGTCTATCTACTTACTCAAGAAAAGAAGCTTTTGCAAGAGTTCGAAGAACTCTAGATCAAAATTGTTTTACCTGGAGATAAAGGATACTCGACAGCACTCTAAGTAGCCACGCCCCTAGTGGATAGAATCAAGAAGCGACAGAGGGAAGATCCTGAGTTAATGAAAATCAAGAAGGGAGTTAAAAAGGGAAGAACCAAAGGTTTTCACCTGAAGGAGGGTATTTTTTGGTTTAAAGAGAGATTGTGTGTGCTAAATGTTGTAGAACTCAAGATGGAAGTGATGAAGGACGCTCACAATTCCACTTTCACTATGCATCCTGGGAGTACTAAGATATATTATGACTTGAAAACTCACTTTTGGTGGATTGGAATGAAAAGCGATGGCGAAGATTTCGTGTCTCGGTGCTTGACTTGCTAGAAAGTGAAGATTGAACACCAAAAAGTTGGTGGTTACTCCAGTCACTGCCAACCCCAGTGTGGAAATGGGAGCATATCACCATGGATTTCATTATTGGCATACCTAGAACCACCAAGCACCATGATGGTATTTGGGTAGTGGTTGCAGGCTAACCAAAGCCGCTTATTTCTCGCTATCAAGACCACATTCACTTCAAAGCAACTTACTGATCTCTATATCCAAGAGATAGTCCTTTGACATGTTGTACGCCTTAACATTATGTTAGACCAAGATACTAAGTTCACTTCTAAATCTTGGAATGGTTTTCAAGTGTCATCAGGTACCAAACCACATTTTAAGTATGTCTTTTAATCCTCAAACAGATGGCCAGTTAGAGAGGACGATCCAAACTTTGGAGGATATGCTACGGGCTTGTAGAGTTTGTGTATAACAACAACTGTCATGCTAGCACTGATATGATCCTATTTGAAGTATTGTATGGATGTCGTTACAGGACACTTGTGTGTTAGGATGAAGTTGGAGAAAGAGAGCCTTCTGCAGTAAAGTTGATTGACCAAACTAATGAGGTGGTTAAAATAATTAGAAGAAGACCTCAAGCAGCTCAAAGTAGACAGAAGAGTTATGTAGACTCAAGAAGGTCGTTGGAATTTGAAGTAGGAGATCATGTGTTTTTAAAAGTTTCATCTCTTAAGGGGAGTCTAAGATTTGGGCAAAAAGGTAAGCTTAGCCCTAGGTTCATCAGGCTGTTTGACATTCTACAGAAGGTGGGATCGGTGGCTTACCAATTAGCCTTACCACCATGTCTACAAGGCATACATGAGGTATTTCATGTTTCCAACCTCCGTAAGTATGTGCATGATCCAAATCACATAATCTACTATGAACCCCTTTAAAAAAAGAGAAAGGATTTGTGTGGTTGAGGTTTTACCACATAAGTCCCTAGCTTTAAAAAATAAAAAGTGGAAAAGGGAATTGAGGGGTGCCAACATCAGGAAAGGAGGGGCTTTATCTTATTTCATACATTAGCAACACGCACCACAAAAGGAAAAAAAAAAAAAAGAGAAATGCAACCCAAACATCACAGCTTCACAAAGAGAGGAAAAAGCGAGGGAAGAAGAGAGGAAGAAGAAGAGAACGAGGAAGAGGAAGAAGAGGAAAAGCTTGGGGAGTAGGAGGATCATTACTTGCTCCTGTATTCTAGCCTATTCAACCAAATATTCCAAGTGGGTAACTTCCTCCCTAAATTATACTAATTTGAAATTAAATTGATTTTTAGGTTATGTTGAATATCTATTTTTATGAGTAGAATTTAGAGTTATTTAGTTGATTTGTCAAATTTGAAGTGAAAAGATATTATAATATTGATAGTTAGGGTTCGATGAATTTTAGGAGTTGTTGTGTTAATGTTGGAAGAGAATTTGTGATTAAACAGGTAGATCCAAGGTTTAGTTGAACAACCGTGACGTATACATGAAAATTGTTGGATTTGTGTGAAAAAATGTAAAGAGGGGGTGATTGGGAGCACAACTTTGGTTGTTTATGGATTAAGGCATGTGTGGTTATTGAATGAGGTAGTAAAGGATTAATTAAAGAAAAAAAGGGAAACAAGAAAAGGAGAAATTTGATGGAGGTTAATAAACCAAAGGAGGAGTTTACGTACACTAAGTATACCTTTAAGGTGTAGGTTGGATGTTGATGATTGAAAGTACTATGTTAATAATAGGTAATGAAAAGTCTTGGACATGGGTCTTAAGTTAAGTGTCTTTGACTAAAGAGATATTTTAGTTTAGCATGACTAAAGAAAGTAATATTTGAGGCCGTAAATTATACTGGAAGACTTTTAGAAGTTCTCTTGGTTATGCTGATTGATCGTTAGCCTTGTTAATGTTTTTATGAATCTTTTTGGTCCTCCTTATTATTTAAGATGTTTTGTCAAGTGATGAATTGTTTTTGACCATGACTTTTGAAATATGTTGGATGCTCAATCAAGAGGATGGTAAGCTGAATATGACTGAATTTGTTTATAAAGTGGATTGTATCAAAATGCGTGTTAATGTTTATGTTGTCATGGCTTAACTTATGTTGTCATGGTTTAAGAGTTGTTGGAATGCTTACCATATTTTGAAAATTTCTTCTTTCCTAAATAAAGTGGGTCGAGTGGTTAACATTTTTTTTTTTTAAAGAGATTGTACTTATGAAAGTTGTGTTTATGTGAAAAACACTTTGTTGTTGAGAATAATTAAAGTATTATAGTTTGGTCCCAAAGAATTGTGCGGGCTATGCATTCCAGGCCACAGGATTCCCGATGCGTTCCAAGTTTCTAAAGATTAACCTTTGCATTGCAAGTTAATATTATCCTGATGAGGGTAAAGTATATTATAGACTTTAGTGTATCCCGGAAAGCTAAGTGTCTAACGGGTTTGCGTCTCATCCGTATTAAGAAAGAACTAACGACTAGCAACTAAAGAATGCCTTGAAAATTAAACTTAAATCCATTAATTGAAGTATTGTAAATTCCTATGGGTTTTAACCCTACATAGTATTTTAAAAAGGATTTCAGTTTCATTCAACTGAAAGTTGTAAAAAGTGATGTCTTACATTGCACTACTATTACGCCCTTATTATTTGAGCGCTATTAACTAATGTATGGCCTGCTAAGGTTTTTGGTTTGAAGGGTGTTGGTTATTCACTGAGCAGCGCGTGGTTTGCTCATCCCCTTTTTTCCCATTTGCCAGGTTCGGAGTAAGTTTTGTGTTCATGCAAAACAATTCTTTTGCGTGTTATTATATTGGGGAAGGTTGATGCACTATCTTATTTTGTTTGAATGCTCCTCTTATAATCTGGATGATAAGGAGCATTATCTTTTAGATTTGTAATGTTGTAATGCATTAATGGATTGCCTCCGTTGGCCTCCTGATGGTCAATGCCACCTACCCCATCCCGGAACATGTTATAACATTCTATTAAGTGAGACAAAGGTTGATGGATATCCAGATGTGTGACCAGTGAAGACATGGTATTTCTTTGAACCGATTTAGCATTCTATTTTTATCTAGTAATATGCACTCTGAGCGGGTAGCTCGTGGAGTAAGTGACATAATCATCATCACTGGTGTTTTATAGGTTGACTTGTTTTAATTCTTGCTTAGCGTAACCTTACAAGCAAGGCGTAACCGTTTTCTCTAAGGGGAAAAAAATTCTCATTCCTCATTACGTCATGAGCTATTTAAGAACCATTTTAACCTCTAATTTAGCCTTAAGAATTCCATGATGGAGTCTTGGCGATGCAATATTCCTCACAGGAAAGGAGGGATGTTACATGCGGTTTATCGATAGGCTTTTTTTGGGCCTAAAATGGAAACCCACACGCCAAAAGTGGTATGACGATTTGAAGAACTACTTGCGAATGCAGTTTACAGCTAGGCCTTTTAGGGCCTAAGATATGAAAACACACACCCTAAAAATGGTATGAAGATTTGAAAAACCACTTACAAATGCAGTTTACCACTAGGCCTTTTGGGGTCTAGGACTGAAACCCACATGCCAAAAGTGATATGAAGATTTCAAGAACCACTTGCGAATGAATTTTATCGGTAGGCCTTTTAGGGCATAGGATGGAAACCCACACACAAAAGTGTTTTGAACAGTTGAACAACCACTTCCGAGCGCAATTTACCGTGAGATCTTTTAGGGCCTAGGACGGAAGTTCACATGCCTAAAAGTGGTGTGAGTAGCGAGTAGCAGCTTAGCGGTAGAAACTGATGTTTGTAATTGATTTTCTTTCACGCCCCCCCTTTTTGGTATTTGTTTCTACTTAGATACCGTTTTATTCGCTGGTTTCCTTTCTGAAAATGAGTCTAACTTTGTGTTTCTCTATTTTCAGATGATTCATAATGGTTCATTTTAAGGAATTTCAGTGAGACGGCAAGCTTTTCCTTTCCATTGCAGATAAACAGGATGGCAAACCCCAGTCGGGGAGCTCCTTCCGTGTTCACCGTTCCTTGCATAGTCCGAAAGCCAATGAAACGCTTGCTATAGAGCCATCGTCTTTTCCTCCAAAGTTGTCGATTCAAGTGGAGAAAGGCATAGAGGATGGCTCAGTAGGATTTTTTCTGTAGAGCATATACTATGAGAAGTCCAGCTTGATTGCTCAGTTTTCTATGCTTGGGCGGTAGATCATATCCGGGTAGTCTAGAAGGGACCCAAATATGTTACTTATGGAGAGTTCAGTTACATCCCCTTGTATTGGGAATGGACAAAGCATGTGCTCTCTTGCTTTGAGGAGTGCTTGAGGAGTTGTTCACAAGATCAGGGCCTTAGTCTTATAGCTACGACGTCCATATTCTGCATACCCTTTGTGAGAGCTAGTGTCCTACCACTAATACACCAATACTCTTCGCACCATGTCTGGGGAAATGTCTATATCCTTCTTCACATAGACTTGGTGGCCTTCCCATCAATGGAAAGATATATGACGAGACTATCCCTGGTATCTAAGTTTTCAACTATCGGGATAGACAAAATTTGAAGATCATCCCATCTTTGTGCAGATTCTTGTTCGTTGGTTTCAGAAGTTTAGAAAAGGTGCATAGCTACGAGAAGGGAGTTCGTGCTAAAGCCTTGATTGATATTGGTGCAAGAAAAAGTTTATCCATAACTCGTCAACACGCTGTCGCTGTCGTTGTATGAAGACTCAAAATCCTAGCGGCCAAATTCAAACTCAAGATCTTTGTTAGAGTCAAGATGAATTGAATGTCTTCAGATTCCTTGGGGTTCCCAAAGAGAAGAGGGAGAACACTTATCTACTACATTCTTATCATGTTGGCAGTGCGTCTTTGCACTTCTTGAGGACGAGAAGAGATTTATTCACTCAGGAACTTTTGAGACCTCCAGTTTGATAGCATCTGGCTCCATCTTTAGTTTGGCAATCCTTGTGTTAGCAAGCATCTATCGTGGTCTTAATGAAATTACTAATTCCATGAAGCCTTCTTATTCACGATCATTCTTTCCTTCCCCCTACCTTTATGGATGACTTGCTCACTACTTCAAGACCTATCATGTGCTACAGCTTGCCCCCTCCGAGTCCATTGATGGTGTGTTATTCTGGCTCCCAAATGTCATGTAACAATATTTGTGATGCTCGTGAGCTTATATACGAAGGGAGAGTCCCTAATTTAGGATGTCTTATGTTGGGAAGGAATCAATCAGAGACCCTCATTGATGATGGGGATTTGGATGAGGGTAAGTCAAGTTACTTGATCTCTCTTCGAGATGGCTTCCTTCCCATTCGTTGGGGCACCACTTTCCATGTTGAAGTCTATAGTCTACACCGATTTAGCAGACATTTTAGGTTTTGCCAAGGGATTCCCGGGATGCTTCTTGAGGATCCACGCACCTAACTAGTGTCATATAATGACACTATTCGATATTGGAAGCGACTCTTATTCCTGGGGGCCTTGTCTCAAGCTGTTATACCATGCCGATCCTTGACACTAGGTCAACATTTCACTTTAGCTTATAAGAATTGGTGGTCTAAAGTGACTATCAATGACCTCAGTTCTAGTGCTTCTGTCCTTAAGAAGAGTAAGGAAGTAAACTCATCCAAGCAGGAGAAAGATCTGGAGGCTGGCTCGTTGAAAAAGGCTAAGGGGAGGAAAGGGAAAGATCCTGTAGACGACTCAGATGTTAAAAGCCAGACTTCTTGTGATGATGCTCGTGAATCCCTAGGGGTTTACCTTGCTATTAGAAACTGAAGCTTGGTAAAGAGGAGTGATAGTGAACCAGACTCTGAGGCAAATTTTAGACATGGCGGGTACAAGAGACGTGAAACTGTGACCCCAGAGATGCTAAAGTCAGCATTGGGGATGACTTTTTTGATGATGTCGAGAGCTGTTCAACTGAACCAGCCAACCTTGATGACATATGCTCCCTTCCTTTGTCTTTTTACTTCCATTTTCTTTTGTTTCTCTATATTCCTTTGGGTTTTATAAGCACAAAATGATTCTATACTTATTTTGTCTAACCCCCTTTTTTTTTTCCAGATTGGCGAGTTCAACCTAACATAAGATGCTACATCCATTATTGATGAGAAGCTACTTGAGGATGTTAGTCGTGCAGCTAGATCATCCGCATCTAAGACACCTCTGAGCATAGGTAAGGATATTGCTATTGTGAGGGGGCAAACATCACCTCATAGGGTTGGAAGTTCAGCTTCAAGAAGAACAGAAGTTTTGCATGCATCACCTACCAATAACCAACATTCAGTTGATGGGTCCAACTGTCTTGAGGTAGCAGCAAGGGGATTGCCCACTATTACTGCCGATCTTGCCACTCCTAGGGGTTCAAAGGGAAGGCCTTTTTGTGTTGCTCCTCCAACCATTTCTTTCTGCCTAGGACCCAACTCTTAGAGCATCATTACTGCTGCCGTATGAGTAATGGGTCTGAGTACTTAACTAGTTTGATAAATGTGAACTTTAATGAAGTAGAGGCTAAAATTCAAGGAGCTTAAATGATTTATAGGGGGATTGAGTGGCTCTATAGAGGCCTGAATCCCTTGAGAAAGAAGATGGAGGATTATGGAACAAATCTGCCTTTTTATCATTAAGGAAAGCAGCTTCCATGTGCCGCCACCCTGATGATGTGGAGAAGAAGAAGGCTTTATGTGCTGAGCAAGTTGATCTTGTGCGATCACATCTTGTCATGGTTCATGCAGATCTTGATGCATTGATAGAGAAGCTTAAAGTAGTAGTGTAGAAAACTATTGATTTGAAGGAAGCACTTCGTATTGCCTGGGAAGAGAAGCATCAGCTCAAGGGCGATGCCCAGGTCAAATTTACTTTGCTAGCGGCTGCAGAGAAGGAGTTGATGAGAAATCCAAGCTTCTTGTGACCTTGAAGCAGTGCTCACTCTCTCACTTGATGATGCGAAAGAGTTAGAGAGGCATGAGCAGATCATGCTAAAGATGCAATCCTCACTCAACCCTGATACTTGGATGGATGCCGACTGATTTATTACTTAGTTTGGTTTGTTCCTTCTCTCTTTCTTTGTAATGAACTCTTGTAATAAACATTGTGCTCTTTATCATGTGAAGCACATTTTGTTGCCCCCTGCATATTATGTTGGACTGCACTTGGTGATTTGCTTACCAAGCCACTTAGGTACTTATGAAAACTTGTAATTTCCAATAAGATCAAGTCATTACGTAGCTCAATAAAGTATATTTTGATTATTTATTTATCGTGCACAATTTATAACCTTGCGGGCTGGGAATAGTACAAAGATTTTTTTGTTTTGCTGTGCTGTTCACATTTTATGTTCTTGTGGGTCAGGAGTAGTGCAAATATTTTTTTTTTTTTTGGGGTTTGTTTTGCCATTTTGTTTGGGAGCTGTTTGTGAGGTAGGCTCCTGTTTGAGAGATTTTTTTTTTTTTTTTTGGTGAACAGTTTAGGCTCTTGCTCAGGAGCATTTTTGTTGGTATAATTTATGCTCTTGCTTAGGAGCTAGGCAAGCATCTTCATCAAGTGAAGTCATTCACCCCTTGAATTGTGACATGGTTGAAAGAAGCTTGTTCATCCTCCTTAGTTCTCTCTTTTGAGCTAGCATTCACCCCATGGCCAGTGAGAACTAGGGCATACCTCTTTACTTTTAGCGAGTCATCCATCTTCACGTCCAAAGTAGAAACATGCTTCATACGTGAAGGAAGGGAAGTTTGAACTTCATTTATTTTGCTTAGGTAGCTGAATACCGAATCCCTCTCTTGCGAGGATAGTGAGCTTGACAACATCCCATCCGTGTTGTTCCTGGTGAAGACCAAGAGTTTAAGGTGTTTATCCTTTTTTAACCTACGGAAGATGGAGGGTCTTGAGATTTTATCATCTCCTATGTTGCTAAACACAGAAGGGTGTTGGCATAGCGTAGATGATTGCAACCTATCAAATAGCAATGTCCTTGGGTTAGGCTTAGCGTTTTCACCCTCACCATCATTGACCTCCTCAGTTGTGATACATTGTGTGAGGGATTGCTTGTCCTTACGTCGCCCCAAAATCCTTATGGGTTGAGGTGGTATGTGACCAAGGCCAACTTTAGGTGTTACAACACTGCACCCTTGACTATGCATGATCTTTTGTGTACTGTTAGGTCCGTAAGGCTTAGCGTCGATTACGTGCCCCACAGATGTTGGCTTACTGAAATCATAGCCGGTCTTCTTCATTAATTTGTTTGCATTGGGATCAAGCTCATGACCGGCGTGCACCCTCAGCAAGTCACTTTCTTCTTAGAGTGAGCTTTTAGAAGAAGCAACAAAACCAAGGAGAGGAGCCTTGGTCAATTTAATTGGGTTCGGCTTATGAACTGGAAAGCACACCCTTTTCTTTGAGAACGTGCCAGCTAGCTTCCTCAAACTTTACGTCAACATTAGTTATACTTTAGGACTTGCACATTCATTGAATGGTGACTCACCATCCTTTCAACAGGACGTAGAAATGTACCTGAAGATTGGTGCCATGACAATTGTTTGCTTGACAGACGAGACTGAAATTATCTGCTCATTTTCTTCTTCTCGTTGTTGTGGCTTGATGTTGCCAACACCACCACCTTTAGGAGGGGCACTATCTCCTTGGCATTCTTTACGCTGCGCTTCCTGCAGAGGACATAGCTGTTGGCACAGTTTCTTTTGGCGCAGCATCTTCAATGAAGTATGATTTGACCATGGTAAACGGTTCAACATTGTCCCTTATCTTTCTTTTACACTCCTGATAGTACTTGAGGCATTGGTGCAAGGTTGACGCCACCACTCCGTGTTCATGTCACCGTGGACGTTTAAGCATTAACTTGTATGAAGTTTTGGAGTCTATCAGATGAAAAATTGATGATGTCGTCAGGTTGTAATCATCAAGTCTAAGCGGATTATACCAATCGCACGTGACCCTTTTAGATTGAATCCCTTTATCAATACTCGGCTTTTACATAATTCTCTGATGGTGATAGCTAAGTTGCTTGTAGTAGAGTTGGACATAATGTTAACTGCTGAACCACCATTCACTAGAATTCAATTAACCACTTGCCCTTGAATATATCCAATAACAAACAATGGACGATTGTGTGGTTATAACTTAAGAGCAAATCATCATCAGTGAATGTTACGGCTGTGTTACAGGTGGCACATTAGCCAAGACTATGTGTAAATGGTGCATCATTCACCTTGTTAGCATATAGATTTGCATGGCAAATGGCAATAACAATTTATTCACGTATGTCATCTGGTAGGTGAAAATTTTGCTGCCAACCCATGTGTATTGATAAAGCTTCTAGGACGGTGAGGACCTTGTCGTCTCTTTTGAGAGGGGCACTCTTTTCTTCATTTATCTTATCATCATCAAATTCAGAACATGAAGTCATGTTAACAACTACTTTGTTAAAGAAATGTTTTGGAAAGAATTCTCCTAAGGCAATAGAGCTAGATGGTTTTTGGTGAAGTGGGTGGACGACCCAAACTTCATGCTCCATATTGGCAGTGAACATCATTCTTCCTTGGCTTTACTTGTGATAAAGTGATAGTGGCTTGGCTTACCTTTATTTCCCTAGCTTAGTCTAGCAATGAGGGTCCATCCTTTGTCATCGTTTTTAAAGGTGTTAAACGCAAGAATGGTATTTGGTGGTTGACATGGGATTAACAGTGAGAGAACTATCAGTTCTAGGCCTCTAAATTGTGTTGTGATTAGCTTCTCCTTCAATCAAGAGGTTGAATTGTATTTCCTCGAGGTAGCTAAACAGTTCACCCTCTGTTGACATGAAGTTCACATAGGATGGACACGTGATTAGCTTCTACTGTTTCATCCAAATCTAGAATGATTATTTGTCCTTATCCAACCTATTGATGCACTCCTTGAGTGTAATACACTTTTCAAGAAGTGACTAACGACCCTATAGTACTGGCAGTATTTTGAGTCGGTGATCCTCCTAGCCTCTTATAGGTGCTTTGGCTCAGGCAATTTGATGACACTCTTCTTGAGCAAGTCATCTAGCATACCCAACAAAATTTGAGTTAGGAAATAGGTACTTTTTTTTTTTTTTTTTTTTTCCTGAAGCTCTTTTAGTGTAGGATGCTTCCTTGTCGCATCCTTAAACGACATGCTCTTCTTATCTTCTAATTTAGGCTTTCTCGTAATGGAGTTGACTGACTTCTAAAGAGAACATTGCTTCTTTGGACGTGTTCTTAGGGAACTTAACATCCTTCCTAAATTCGACATTGTCCTTCTTTGATTCAGTAGAACAAAAGGAGTTGCCACGATGACTATCTATCATCACCTCCACTTCATACACCTTAGTTGGCAATTCTTAGAAAGTCCTACGTTTGCTCATTTGTAGGATATATAGCAAGTCCCAATTCATGCCTTGGGTACATACTTCAACGACAAAAGCTTTAGATAACTGATCCTTGCATTTAAGACTAAGTGCATGCCAGCCGTTAATCTAGTCAAGAGCTGACTCGTCTTTCCATTGTTTTATGTTTACCAACTCAGTCATACGGACAATGCGCTAAGTGCTTTAGAACCTGTTAAGGAACTTTTGCTTCATGTGTTCCTAGCTGTCGATGAACTCAGGCTCTAGGTTGGTATACTAATCAAAGGCAATATCTTGCAATGTTTGGGACAATTTGCTTTACCATAAGGTCGTCATCAGTCTTAGCATTTTTGCATGTCTCAATGAATTGTGTGACATACTACTTTGGGTTGTCTTTCTCATTAAACTAGTGGAAGTAAGGAGGCTGATAACCGTAGGGCATGCGAAGGGTATCAATCCTCTTAGTGTAAGGCTGGGTGTATAGGTGAGTTATGCACAAACCTCTTCCTATTTATGCTTTAACTGCATTTGCTACCAAGTCTTGGATTTGTTCAATAGTCATTGATCCAGAGGACTTGTCATTTTTAGGCTCACCACTTTTCTTTAGTGGCTTTTCATTGTCAGAAGCTTCACTATGGATGGACATTTTTCTAAGCCTTCACTTTCTAATTCTTTAGTAGAAGAGTGAGCTGATCGTCTCTAACTTCTTCATCAGCTTAGCAATCTTTTGCTCTTGAAGCTTGATGCGCACTTCTTTTTCTTTTGCTCTACTAGTGATTTTTTACCTTCATGTTAGCCATCTCCTCTTCCCAATTGTATCAATGAATTGTGCGTCACTGTTTGCCCAACGACGATCGGTGCAGCAGCTTTTGCCATGCTCCTTATCTCCATCATGTGAGTTTGCCTGCTAGAAGTGACGTCCATTCGGTCGGACCTACAAGGGAGAGATACAGTACTTCCCCTTTGAAGATTGAGAGCTAACATTCTTTGTGGTAATTTCTTCTTTGAAAAAGATGCTCTTGAAACTTGAAAATCTTAATTTTTTAGGAGAAAGATATGAGAAGTTGTTCAACCATAAATTACAGTATCTCATACCCTTTTATTATTTAATGATTGCTCGAAATAAATTGCTAAATTAGATTTTTAATAGTGTTTTTCGTTTATTTTGTAGGAAGTGAAAATTTGGAAAATGATGAATAATTAGTTCAAAATGGAGTTGGATCAAGTGGAGAAGGAGGAAAGAAAAGAAGAAGAAGAACAGGCCTAGTAGTCGTGGCCCAATTCCCCCTTTCTTTCCCATTCTCTCTCCTCCCTCTTTTTCTTCTCGCTGGGCCTGGCCTAGCCGTGTTTTCCCTAGGCCCAGTCCCGTTCCAGCTCTCGCTCTTTTCTTTTTATTTATGCTTCTTTCCCTTGGGCAGGCCCAGCACCACACAGCTCTGTCTTCTCAAAAACAGACCCAACCCACTTGCCTTTTGGTCACCCCATGCCCCTTACATGTGATAGTAGCAGCCTCATCCCCTCTCCTTCTTCTTTCCTCTTTGACGGTGTGCTTACCCAGAGGAGCTCGAAAAACAGAGGAATGAACAGGGCTTTTCATCTTCCTCCATAGCCGTTGCTCTCTCTCTCCCCCCCTTATTCATTCAATTGTCACCGTCATCAAGGACATCGTTACAGAGCATTGATAGCCATTAATTCGTCAAATAATGGAGGCAATCGAAGGGGGGGATGCGTTTTACAGACCTTGAAATGGAGATCAAAGTGAAGGAGTTAAGGGGGTATCGAATTTAGGTTTTATTTAGGTTTTAGTTAGATTCACTTTCAGTTTTAGTGTTTTATGGTTAAAATTTTAGGGTTCAATTTGGAGTTTGGTATTTTAGGGTTTCATTTTCTCGTTTTCGATTTCAATTTTCATATTCATGTTTTGGCCATTGAATTCATGTAATTTGGTTTGATTCTATCAATTCCGTGTTGCATCTACAAGGGCTGTGAGAAATTTCAAGAGTTGGACTCGATTTAAGGTGGTTGAGATCCCGGATTCAATGCCCTGTGTTTGCTCTACGTGCAGTTTTGTTTCCCCTTACCCCTTGCTCTGTTCTTGCTCTGCTCTTCTGTTTATGGTTCTATTTGAGTACAAGTTTGGATATTGGTGATTGAATTTACAAGCTTTTGTGTTGAATTTCTGATTTGGGCTCCTTTTTATTGTGATTTGGGCTGAATTTTTGCTCGGCACCTATTCTTGAATTTGTTCGGTCTGCTTCCATTTACTTGCTTGTGGATTTGAGAAAATCAGAACATTAACTTACTCCATATCAACTCATGCCTATTTGCCTTTGTTTCTTTGGTTTAATGATTTGTTTGGTAGAATAATTTGGCCTTAGCTTAATTTTGCATCTAATTTTAACTTCAATGAGAATTTTTGATAACGTAGTCTCATAACTCATCCCTGAGCATCGAAACCCTTTAAGTACTACAACGATATACTTGCGGGAATTCACAACAAGTTTTTAGCACCATTGCCAGGGATGGCATTGTGAAATTAGGTAGCATTGAGTCGTTTGCGTCGATTTCGTTTTTGTTTCGTATCTTTGATTTTTTTGATTTTGTGTTTGTTAGTTTTGTTTTAGTTGTTTTAGTTTAGTTGAGCTTTCTTTTGTTTTTGATTTTCGATTCGAGTTTATATTTTGGTTTTTATTTTAGTCCATATAATTCAAATTTCATTATTATTTTCTGTTGAAAAAAAAGGGGACTAACAGTTTGGATATTTATGCAAGAAGCAAAAACAGAAACAAATAAGAAAAAAATGCTCTTATTTTGTGTTTGTGTTTATTTTATATTTTGTGTGATGTTTGAATCTTTTTGGTCTTTCTTTTATTTTTGTAACATAGTTTTATTTTTGTTAGTTTATTTTATTTTGTTCACTATATTATTTGAGTCTTTTGTCTTTATTTTAGACAATAGTTTGTAAATAGTGTCCTAGATGCATTTTCTTTCCCCAAAAAAACCCCCTTAAAAAATAAAAATTAAAACTCCAAAAAAATTGAAAAATTCTTAAAATCCAAAAAAAAAAAAATCAAGAATACAAGTTTTCAATTTTCCACAATTTGAGCATGAACCTTTTTAGAGTTATCTTTCGAGAGTTAATAATTATCGTGCTCAATTGAATCAGAATTTTCAAAAATGGAAAATATATGAGGTCATTGCTGTGGGTCTAAATTCTGAATCTTAGGGTTATGTTGAATCTTATTATCTAGGAGGTGTACTAGGTTTATTGTCTAAAACTCAAGATGAGGTATGGGATTTCTTTGAAAAACTAGCTTGGCATACCTATACGTTTGAACAAGCTAAATATAATTTTGGATACCCAACTCTTGATGAGTCTGTTTTCTATGCTAATCCTTACCCTCATGATCACTTTATGAATTCACATGACCCCTTTTATTTTTGTGTGTCTCCTGTTTTGTATGAATATTCTGACTCTTCTAATCATGATAGTTGTAACTGTCCATATCGTGCTATATTGACGCTACTTGTGCAAGTATTGAAAAGACGATTAATGATATGACTGATAAAATGATAGAGAGCATGAAAATGAGAATTGCTGAATATTCTCAATGTTTTAATTAAAGTAGGAGAATTGTAATGAGCATGACTCTACTTGAGGATCTCCTAAATTTGAAATTAGTCTTTATCATGATTTTGAACCCTCTTATTTTACTAGGCCTGACTTGAATGATGACATGCCCTTGCCTAGTCTAGAATAAGAGAGTAGCCTTCCTATGTCTCTATCACAAGACCTTACACCCCATACTAGCTCACCTTAGAATGTCACTGAGGATGTCATGGTTTCCTCCAACCCATCTGCCCCTTTTCATCACTCTTGTGAGTGTCAGGTGGGTGAAGACCTTGAGAGTGCTAGTGAATTAGATATGAGCATCACACCTGAAGTTAAGCATCGTGATTTAGATGATTAAAAGGATATTTCACAGGAGACATGCGCGGAGGTAATTGAACCCACTAAATTGGACTTTGATGATGATTTTCTTTCTATAGAATATAAATCTTTTTATATGGGTTTGATGTCAATGTGAGTTTGGATGTGGATTTGTGTGCTGGGTATTCATCTTTTTCTTTGGACCCCATCCAAACTGACCTCTTTTTTGAATCTTGCAAGTCTGAATTTGTTGAGTCTAAGAACATTGTTACTAAGAATTTTGCTTTAGACCAGACTCATATGCATATTGGACTTAACAGACTTATGGACTTTGCACCCGCTATTTTGCCTAAAGTGCTCATTCATGACGATTTCATTTCTACGCCGATGACTACTTTACTGGCTAATTATGCGTACATCTATCTAATTTCTAATTAGGCCTAACAGTTTGATAAGTTATAGCGGGCCCTTACTTGTGTTTCATTGGCATGGTGGATGTACTCTATTTGGTACCAAGTCTTATATGTTCATTGTCTTAATTTTATCGAGAGTTGGTTTTCTGTGTTTGATAAGGTGCTTCGTGCTTCATTGGGATTTGATGTGAGTAGCAATAATGCTTTTGATATAGAGTGGTTGATGCTCTATGAGCCTCTATCTGAGCGCAATTCTAGATGTTATAGCTTAGGTATAATTCTACACCTGACCTGATATAAACATTCCTCTTTATCTCCTCTTTTTATTTTGTTTTCTTTTGTACATATTTGTTGCTTTGTTTTATTTTTATTAAGTTCTTTTTGTTTAGCGTCTTATCATTTTCCTTTCTTTTTGAGTCTTCTTTTCTTTTTGTATATTTATTTTTCTTTTTGGTTGTGTTTTATGTTTCTTTTTACTCCCAATGAGGACATTATGAGATTTAGGTGTGGGGGTAGGGAAACCACGTTTAAAAAGAAGAATCAAAAATTTTTGAAAATTTGAGATTGAAAAAAGAAAAGAATAATCAAAAATTTGAAAAAACAAATTGCAAAACTTTGAAAATCCAAAAAGATTTTTGTTTTGATTTTGGGAAAGCTTCATGCTATGCTGATCGGCTTAGATCCCCTGTGCTTTAACTATTAGCTTGTATGTAAGAGTGGTGCGCATGATATGCCTCTATCCTCAGTGTGTCATTCTAAACCCTAATTCTAACCCCAATTGTTTATTGTCGATGTGTAATCCAATCCCTATTTATACCATCATCATTATCTTAAGGTTTTAGCCTTCTATGATCGGCTTTGCCACTTTTGACACAATTACTTTGGTTTTTGTTTTCATTCCAAAAGAATCAAAAGAAAAAAAAATAAAAATGAACAAAAAGGAAAGAAAAAACAAAGAAATGAAATAAAATTTGGAATGACAAGCATCCCTTTGAAGCATGCACTACTGGGCGTTACCCTTTAAAGCATGTGCTACTGAGTATTACCCTTTGAGAAATACTGCTACTAGGAAAGCTTGCTTCCTATGTTAATAAGTCAATAATGTAATTTGTGTCAGTCAAGTGGGATTGAGTTTGATTCTGGTAAACCTAAGCCCTAAGATGATGGTGCACTTGCACACGAGCACTAGGATGGATTCAAAGTCTTGATGTACAGTGGGGTGAAATGTTAGTACTTTGATATCATTAATGGGATAGGGAACCTTGATGAGTACATTTTGTTTATATGCAGGCCAATATATTTGCTATATGGGTGATTTAGTTGATTAGAATGTGTATATATCTTTCCCCAGTTTTATACATATTAATTTTTGAGAAAAAACCCAAAAAAAAAAGATTTTTGAGTTTCTGTTTATGTTTTATTTTTTAGATTTTATGGGTATATCTTCTGCCAACCTTTACGAGACCGTCCTCATCCACTAGGGGTAACCTAGGGGTTTAAAGGGCTTGTTGCACATGCTACATGCAATCGTGATTCATACGAAAGTGGGTTAGGTTTTTATTTTCTAAGATTTTTGGTTTTGTTTTATTCGAGGACGAGCAAAATTTAGGTATGGGGGTATTTATTCAACCATAAATTATATCTCATACCCTTTTATTTTAATAATTACTCAAAATAAATTGCTAAATTAGATTTTTAATAGCATTTTTTGTTTATTTTGTAGGAAGTGAAAAATTGGAAAAGGATGAATAATTAGTTTAAAATGGAGTTGAACCAAGTGGAGAAGGAGGAAAGAAAAGAAGAAGAAGAACTGGCCCAGTAGCCGTGGCCCAATTCCCCCTCTCTTTCCTATTCTCTCTCCTCCCTCTTTTTTTTCTCACTGGGCCTGGCCCAGCCGTGTTCCCCAGGCCCAGTCCCATTCTAGCTCTTTCTCCTTTCTTTTTATTTATGCTTCTTTCCCTTGGGCTGGCCCAGCACCACACAGCTTCACCTTCCTAAAAACAGACCTAGCCTGCTTCCCTTTTAGTCACCCCACACCCTTTGCACGTGACGGCAGCAGCCACATCCCCTCTCCTTCTTCTTCTTTCCTCTTCGATGGTGTGCTTACCCAGAGGAGCTCGAAAAACAGAGGAATAAACAGGGCTTTTCATCTTCCTCCATAGTTGTTGCTCTCTATCTCTCTCTCTCTCCCCCCTCAATCATTCATTCATCACCATCATTAAGGACACCGTTACAAAGCATTGATAGCCATTAATTCGTCAAGTAATGGAGGCAATCGAAGGGATGGTGGACGCGTTTTGCACAGCTTGAAATGGAGGTCGAAGCAAAGGCGTCAAGGGGGTATCAAATTTAGGTTTTATTTAGGTTTTCGTTAGATTCACTTTCAGTTTTAATGCTTTATGGTTAAAATTTTAGGGTTCAATTGGAGTTTAGCATTTTAGGGTTTGGTTTTGTCATTTTTGATTTCGATTTTCAAATTCATGTTTTAGCCTTTGAATTCATGTAATTTGGTTTGATTCTATCAATTTTGAGTTGCATCTGCAGGGGTTGTGTGAAATTTCAAGAGTTGGACTGGATTTGAGGCGGTCGAGATCCCGGATTCAAGGCCTTGTGTTTGCTCTACGAACGGTTTTGTTTCCCCTTCCCCCTTGCTCTATTCTTGCTCTGCTCTTGTGTTTATGGTTCAATTTGAGTATAAGTTTGGATATTGGTGATTGAATTTACAAGCTTTTGTGTTGAATTTCTGATCTGGGTTCCTTTTTATTATGATCTGGGCTGAATTTTTGCTCGGCGTCTGTTCTTGAATCAGTTCGCTCTGCTTCCATTTGCTTGCCTGTGGAGTTGAGAAAATGAGAACATTAAGTTACTCCATATCAACTCATGCCTATTTGCTTTTGGTTTTTTAGTTTAATGATTTGTTTGGTAGAATAATTTGGCCTTAGTTTCCTTAATTTGGCATCCAGTTTTAACTTCGATTAGAATTTTTGATAACGTAATTTCATAACTCATCCCTGAGGATCGACACCCTTGAAGTACTACAATAATTAACCGTATACTTGCGGGAATTCACAACAAAAGTAGAGATGTCCCACTGAGCGTACCAAAAATTTGTAAACACAAATTTTGAGCGTAAAATAAATTGGACAAGAATTTGAGTACAAAATTGAATCTTTGGATTGATATGCATATGGGTACAATCTCGATTGAATACAATGAAAGTAATCTTCTGATTTGATCTCCTTGAATAAGTTTGAATGAACTTTATGTCGAGAGAGGGCCTCAAATGCTTAACCTCAATCAAGACAAATACTTGATCTTTGAAGGAGGATGTCATGTGCTTGTTATCTTTCTTTGAAGAGTGAATGTTTCATTGTTGGTGATTTCTTTCTATTTTACAACCTTGAATAAAGGAGGGGTAGGGATCTATTTACAGTAAAAATGGCCCTCCCCTTTAAAAGTCAATATGGACTTATACCTCATTTTGGGGCTTCAATCGGGCCTCACCTTGGATTGATTTTACTTATGAGTCATTTGCTCTGATTTTGACGTAGATTTGGCCCTTGGCTTTGACTTGTGTTTTGACTTGGGAGTCTCTTGGCTTTCGACCAGGCCTTAACTTGGAAGTCGTTTGTGCTCGGGTCGTGATTTAGGCTTTGACTTGGACTTTGACTTGGAAGTCGTTTGGGTTTCAGTCAGGCCTTAACTTAGAATTCGTTTGGGCTTGACTAGATCTTGACATGGGAGTCGTTTAGGATTGAGCCATGACATACGAGTCAATCTGGACTTAATTAAATCAATTAAAATGGTTGGCAAATTAATTTAATTTTATATCTTGGTATGGCACGTAAATATTTTTAGTGCCTACTGGAGGTTGCTCATATAGGATGAGGTTTTGTATAGGATGAGTATGATAAGTCAAAGAGGCGTTGTCTGTCTCTACCTCAGAATTGATCATTAAACATAGTATTGATGATCACTATAATTAAAATGATTGATCGCTGAAACTAAAACTGCTGATCACCAAACCTATATATCACAAATCATTTATATAATATATTTTTTACGTATGATATTAGTTGGATATCAATAGATTTTCTTGTAGCAGTCATGAGAGTCTTATAAGTTTCGTGACCGTGTCTATCATTGATATATATGCTAGCTGAATGTTTTATTTATATAGTGATTGTGAAATTACGATTAATGAACATCATAAATATGCTTGTTGATAAAAAAAAATGACACACTCAATTTGTAACTAAGGGAGCTTTTTTACTTTTGTTGTAAGTTTAGCTTCATTTTCACCAAAAATCCACCAATATAAGTTTTTTTTTTCAAACAATATTAGTTAGTGATCAATAGATCTAGTTTAAGTAATCATTACAATTATGTGATCAATTAATCTATGTATTATGTTTATGGATCATAAACTATGCACTTAATTCTAGTTCGGCGAACCTTATTTGTTGTAATTTCAACTTTATTTTCATGAATAATCATAATACATGTTTTTTTGTCTATGACAATAGTTAGTAATCAATAGATTCACTTTTGGTGATCATTAGAATTATGCAAGGTGGTCAATTGATCAATCTGTGGCAATCATCATAAAGATGTTCATTCATCAAGAACCATATTTTGATTATAGTTACGGGAGCTTCATTTTTGACGTACTTGAGCTATACCTTCATTAAAAATCATAAAATACATTTTTTTACTTACAATCTTAATTAGTGATCAATTTTTAGTTTCAGTGATCATCAATACTATATTTGGTCATCAACTATAGGTCAGAGGCAGTCAACACCTCTAAGATCTCATCCTGCTCATCTCACGAAGCAGCTTATCCCACCCCAAACATATCTATAAAGTTCACCCTAAGAAGATATGTTGATCCATAAACATATCTACGATGATCACTAAAACGATACATCGATCACCTCATCCTACACAAATTCTCGGCCTATTTGCGTTGCCACACACGCACAAATGTATGTATACGTGTATATATATATATATATATAAATATATGTATGAATCTATATATATGTATATATACACATACATATATATATATATATGTATATGTGTACGTACATACACATACGTACATATATATATGTATATGTACATATATATTTATATATATATATATATATATATATATATATATTTATATATATATACAAGCATTGATCTAAATATATATATATATATACAAATTAAAAATTAAAAATTTACAAAAAGATTTATGTTCGTTACAGACAAAAGATCTTGAGGTAGAAACAAAATTAGCATTAATAGAAAACAAACCTTCTTCTTCAAACGTTCAATCCGAAGATATCTCTACGGATCAATAATTTGTTTCAACTATTAATCAAATAAATTTTCAAAAATGGTGTATTCATATTACTCTTAAAATCAAAGATGGCTTTCAACTAAATACTATTACACTGCTAGATAGTGGTGCATATCAAAATTGTGTAAAAGAAGGATTAATTCTTCCTATATATTATAAAAAGACAAAAGAATAACTTCATAGCGCTAATGGTATGGCGTTACAAATTAAGCATAAATTATCAGATGCTTACATATGCAATCGAGGATATTGTTTCAAAAACGCATTCATTTTAGTACGAGATATAAGTCAAGAAGTTATTCCTAGAACTCCTTTCATTACTCAAATTTATCCATTTAAAGTAGATCAAATCGGTGTATATACAGAAATTATGGGAACAACAATATTATTCAAATTTATTACCCCTATTTATCAAGAAGATTTATCCTACATCACGACAAATCAATGTAATTGAATGTAACAATCCGAAATATTGGCACAAATTAGAGAGGCTTGAAGTCATTGAACGATTCAATAATGATAAAAGAGAATTGCAAGAAATAAATCAACGACTATAGGAACTAAACATTTTCTTTAGCAATTATATTACATCAACAGATTTCAATGAACTCTATATAAAATGGTTAAATGAACATTATCAATTAGTGTGTTAATGTCGTGATCTAGAAAAAAATCATAGAATATTGGAAAACTAATCTTAGAATACTCAATGCATGCATAGCTGAATATCAAATCATATAGCCTAAACCTATTCAATGCGGAGTAAACTATTTTCAAAAGAAAATTTTTTACAATATTTCAACTATGAGTTTTACCATTTCTGACAACAACTATATTTTATTTTCAGTCATTAACATGGACCAAGATAATAAGAAAGAAAGAAAAATTCAAACTTCTCAGCAATATGCCATGACACCTAATACTCAAACCCATCCTCAATATTCAATCCCTATTACGAACCAATCCCAAACCCTACCTTCTAAAGATTTTCCTCCATTAACCTATACTCAAACCTAAACTAAACCTCCTCCATCTTCCACTCAAACATCTTTTCTAGACTTATCAAAATGTTTCACCAAACCAATATGCAATCCTGTCGCATATACAAAATATCGAGAACCTCAATCTCTTCTGAACTCAATAAATTTGTTAAAGGTACTTTTCTTCCAAATCGCTAACATATTCCAGACTACCTGTTAAAAACACGACAATTTATGAACTTATCTTGGTAGATTCAAAATCTGTAGAAATTGAACATATTCCAGACAAACGTGCTCTAAATTTTATAGCGTATTCCAAACGTCCAATCCTCAAAGTTCTTACAGGAAAAGACTAGTCTACTGCATACACCACTAAATCTTTTTCTGTTCTATTCATTCCTTCAAGATATCACTATATTGATTATCAAAATGCTTGGTATGAAACATTTCTCTACTGACCATTCAATCATTCCTGGTTCATTAGCTTTGGTACAAGACCTGAAATTACATTTCCATTATGGTTTTATGAATGGTGGACTGTCTATGGTAGTCTTCAAAATATATGGCCGGAGGATGTCAAAAAATCATTCCAATTTCATTCTACATTCGTCACAAATTCTCCAGATCTCACAAAAATACTGTTTCACAAGAAATTTGGTATTCCATGGATCTTTTATTGGCCTTTCAGCATTATTCAATATTATCTGCCACCTGCATCATTCTCTCTCATTCAAGAATACAAAATCAAATGGTGAGAAGAATTTCCAGTTAACAAGTTTTGCTCCTTAGACGTTGTCCAAGCAAAAATGTTGTATACAACACAACAAGTGATTCCAGTAACACCATCAGCTCCTCAAATGAAGCAAGAGCGATCCTCAAAAGATAAAGGTAAAGCTACCTCATCCAATGAGCTTGCTGAACTCTAGTTACTCCGAAAGGAAATCAATTTACTAAAAAAACAAAAACAATTGTTGTTAATATCTAAAGACGTTTCATCAGATTCAACCTCATCTTCAGTGCATTCTAATTATGACCCATGGGATGGTCCTCGTGCTCAAGATCCCTATGAACATTAAGTAGATTTTCTACTCCTAGTATTATTCAAAAAAAAAACAAAGGTTCTATTACTAACGTGTTTTACAGGTTTCAATCATTTCCCACACCACTCAATCTCAAAACCCCGAGAGGGATGTTTAGCAATCACTCAATCCAAGCAATCAACATGCTCTGATACGAGGGATGTCTAGCAATCACTTAATCCAAGCAATCAACATCAAATGCAAATGCATCCAAAATACCATTATGATTCATGACCCATGAAAGTGTTCCTAGCCAACTCAATTATGATTTATTGTGACTCATCAACGTGTCAACATCAAAAGCAATGACTCAGCAAGACAAGCAATGACTCAGCAAGACAAGCAATTATGTAAGACTATGACTCATCGTCAGGATTTAAGCAACGTCACTATCAAGACAGCTCGTCAGGACAATAATTCAAGAACAGTCCAAAGACTATTATTACTCAATACTGTTTCACTTTTGACATGGTTCCACTCCAAGTTCAACACGAAGCATCAATAATTCAAGATTGTCGGCAGAAGTTATCAGCACAAGATTCCATTTTGTTATCCAATCTTTACCGTCCACATGTAAACATTTAATTCCATATTGTATTCTATAAATAGGTACTCCATAGTATTGTATTAGGCATCACGAGAAATCAGCAAACATTAGCAAGCATCATGAAAAATCACCTACGAGCTTGAAACACTTGCAAGCTTTCCTCAACCAATTCTCAGCCTCACCCCTTCTCTAAAATAGCCTTCTTCATCTCCCTTGTACTCCATTACCAAGTGCTTCAATACAAATCCTCACATCAAGTTTTATCAATTCAGCTAAAAGTAAGTTTTTATTAATCTGTTTTGCTCATTTTAATTTCATTATTTTCAATTTCGTTTTAATCATTATTTCAAAATTAATTTCTGCATGACATCAATTTGCTACTCTGCTCCCCTGCTGTGTTAATCTCACATCTAGGCCTTCACTTTTACCCACCTAGGTCGATCCTCTTCCCCCGATTGGTATCAAAGCCAAGTTTATCGATGTAGTTAGTGTCTAGTCATTGCTGGCGTTGGTCAGCTGTTGGTCAGCCCCGGTAAGTCCGGTGGTCAGCCGTATGTTAGGTGGTTCCAGTGGGGTGGTACCGGTAGAATGTACATGACTCCTACCTAAGTGTTAAAACGTAACTCAAATGGCCTCTTGGTTCAAAGGCCGTCTTAGTTTAGGTAGTAGTAAGAATTCTAATATGGTTAACAGCAAGGAAGTTAGTTGTCAAATTGATTTTTCTAATTGGAAAATTCTTAAACAAATAATAGAACAGTCTGATGGTAGAATACTAATAAGATTTAATTTAAGTAGAGAAAAAGATTCGTCTTCAAGATTTTCAAAAAATATGAAACTCCCTCGAACCTCATATTCAATGCCTTCTAGGTCATCTAATTATGATTATTTCAAAGATAATGAAGTAGAAGATACTCAAAAAATTTATTATAAAGCTCCAATAGTCGAGCCAATAGATGAAGCTAATTCTTCCATATACTCAACTATGCAACCCCCATCGTTTTCTTCAATTAATGTCATTTCAAGGCCCTTTGAAATTAATCAAGATTATTTACGATAAAATTTCAATTCAATAGAGAATAAGGCCAAAAGAGAATGGTTCCTTTCATACTTTGATTTAAATGCACAATCATTTATTAGACAAGAGTGGTATTCATTTATGGAAAGATATAAAATAAATGTATTTTTCTTTAATTGATGGGCTATATTTGCCTCTAATCCCGATCTTCCAGACCCATTTCATGTCAAAGAAATAAATACTAATATTAATTTTGCTAGAAAATGGACACTCAAAAATGGTCAAATAATTACCTCTTTTACTCCTCCATTAGAGGAAATTATATCAACTACCCCTGACGGTAATATTCAAGCAATTCCATTCAAAATAGGTAGAAATGATCCAAAAAATAGTCAAGTATTTTTAAGTGATATTAAAAAGGTATATCATCAAAATAATTATACAAACCAAGTATTACATATGATGTTTCAACATGTCAATATGGTCTCTACTCAAATTGAAACAATTGTTAAAAAACAGGAAATTGATTCATTAACTGAAAAATTAGAAAATTTAGATATTAATGACACTAAAAAGAATAAGCCAAACTTCTTAGATGATATTGCAAAACCCATATTTAAAATAAGACGTTCAAATACATTAGAACTACCAAATACTAGTACTCTTTTAATTGTAAAAATAGATAAGAAATTAAAAGAAGCAGAAACTTCAACTAACAATACAGTTAATATTTTAGAAAAAGATTTATCTCAATGAGATGATGATTTTCAAAATATTAATGAAATATAAAAAAAGGACCTTTCATATTATTCTAAGGAAACTCCTCCAGATCTTCATCTTAAAAGTGCTAGAACAATAATTACTGAAAATTTTACTGGTGATTCAATAGATGAATGGAATGTTGATGGTCGTAGCGACCACGAAACATTTATAATACTCCAAAGAATGTCAATTGCTTATACAGCTTATTCAACTAAACGTGCAACAGATTTACAAGCTTTTGATTTAATAACATTTGGATTCACTGGTATACTCAAAAATTGGTGGGAGGATTATATTTAAGAGGATGAACGTAATAAAATCAGAAATCACACAAATTCTCAAGGACAACCTGACAATATAGAAACATTAATTTACACAATTATTACTAATTTTTTTGAAAGTCCTAAAGATATTAATGCTGCAAAAAATATTCTTTTAACAAATTTAAGATGTTCAACTCTCGAAGATTACAATTGGTATAAAGATACATTTTTAACATGCCTATTAAAAGTAGAAGACTGTCGTCAAACTTATTAGAAAGAAAAATTCGTTTCTGGATTACCATCCGTATTTTCTCAAAGAATATTTTATAAATTAAGCGAAGTCATTGGTAAAGGTCCAATTTCATTCGAACAAATTACATTTGGTCAATTATTAAGTTTTATTTAAAAAGAAGGAATTTCATTATGCAATGAACTAAAATTACAAGCAAGATATTCAACAGATAAAGTCGCTAAACGAAAAGAATTATGTTCTTTTTGTGAAGCATTCTGCCCTCCAAAGTTAGAAGCTCCATCTGTCAAAAAACGAAGAAAAACTCAAATTAGTAAGAAGAAACAATACACTACAAGAAATCAAAATTAGAAAAAATTACGTCCTAAAAGGACTACTACAAAAAAGAAAATTAATAATACAAATACTTGTAATAAATGTGGCAAATCAGATCATTATACAAAAAATTATAAAGTTAAAAAGAAACTAAATGAAATATTTGCAGAACATCCAGATATTGAAGATAAATTAATTTCATTATTTGAACTCAAAGATACGCCTAGTCAATCAGAAAATTCATCGTCCTCATCTGATTATGACGACAATAATATCAATGAATTAGAAAGTGATTCAAGTGAATATTCATTAAGTAATGAGTCCTCAAGAATATGCTATAAGTGTATTAATGTCTTAACCACTAATAATAGTGAAAAGGAATTTTTATTAGATTTAATTGATCAAATTCAAGAGACAGAATTAAGAAAAGAGTATTTACAAAAATTCAAAGGTATCTTAATAAAAGAAGACTCTTTAGAACCTCCTCTTAAGGTAAGTATCAATAAAAATATTTGAAACACGTGAAATTCCAAATATTTTAAAAGTAGTTAATATTCAAGACTTAAAACTCGAAATTAATATTTTAAAAGAACAAATTAAAAATTTATAAAAAGATTTATGTTCATTACAGACAAAAGATCTTGAGGTAGAAACAAAATTAGCATTAATAGAAAACAAACCTTCTTCTTCAAACATTCAATCAGAAGATATCTCTACGGATCAACAATTTGTTTCAACTATTAATCAAATAAATTTTCAAAAATGGTATATTCATATTACTCGTAAAATCAAAGATAGCTTTGAGCTAAATACTATTACACTATTAGATAGTGGTGTAGATCAAAATTGTATAAAAGAAGGATTAATTCCCTCTATATATTACTAAAAGGCAAAAGAATGACTTCATAGCGCTAATAGTATGGAGTTACAAGTTAAGTATAAATTATCAGATGCTTACATACGCAATCAAGGATACTGTTTCAAAAATGCATTTATTTTAGTACGAGATATAAGTCAAGAAGTTATTCTTAGAACTCCTTTCATTACTCAAATTTATTCATTTAAAGCAGATCAAATCGGTGTGCATGCAGAAATCATGGGAACAACAATATTATTCAAATTTGTTACCCCTATTTATCAAGAAGATTTTTCTTACATCAAGACAAATCAATGTAATTGAATGTAACAATCCGAAATATTGGCACAAATTAGGAAGGCTTGAAGTCATTAAATGATTCAATAATGATCAAAGAGAATTACAAGAAATAAATCAACGACTACAGGAACTAAACATTATCTTACGCAATTATATTACATCAACAGATTTCAATGAATTCTATATAAAATGGTCAAATGAACATTATCAATTAGTGTGTCAACGTCGTGATCTAGAAAAAACCATAGAATATTGGAAAACTAATCTTAGAATGCTCAATGCATGCATAGCTGACTATCAAATCATATAGCCTAAACCTATTCAATGCGGAGTAAACTATTTTCAAAAGGTTTTAAAAGAAAATTTTTTACAATATTTCAACTATGAGTTTTATCATTTCAGACAACAACTATATTTTATTTTCAGTCATCAACATGGACCAAGATAATAAGAAAGAAAGAGAGATTCAAATTTCTCAGCAATATGCCATGACACCTAATACTCAAACCTATCCTTAATATTCAATCCCTATTATAAACCAATTCCAAACCCTGCCTTCTGAAGATTTTCCTCCGTTAACCTATGCTCAAGCGTCGACTAAACCTCCTCCATCTTTCACTCAAACATCTTCTCTAGACATATTAAAATATTTCACCAAACCAATATGCAACCCTATCGCATGTACTAAATACCGAGAACCTCAATCTCTTCTTAAACTCAATAAATTTGTTAAAGCTACTTTTCTTCCAGATTGCTATCATATTCCGGACTCGTCGTTAAAAACATGACAATTTATGAACTTATCTTGGTAGATTCAAAATCTGTAGAAATTGAACATATTCCAGACAAACATACTCTAAATTTTATAGCCTAGTTTAAATGTCAAATCCTCAAAGTTCTTACAGGAAAAGACTGGTCTACTACATATACCACTAAATTTTTTTCTGTTTCATTCAATCCTTCAGAATATCATTATATTGATTATCAAAATGCTTGGTATGAAACATTTCTCTACCGACTATTCAATCATTCCTGGTTTATCAGCTTTGATACAAAACCTGAAATTATATTTCCATTATGGTGTTATGAATGGTGGACTGTCTATGGTAGTCTTCAAAACATATGGCCGGAGGATGTCAAAAAATCATTCCAATTTCATTCCACATTCGTGACAAATTCTCCAGATCTCATAGAAATACTGTTCCACAAGAAATTTGGTATTCTATGGATCTTTTGTTGGCCTTTCAGTATTATTCAATATTATCCGCCACCAGCATCATTCTCTCTCGTCCAAGAATACAAAATCAAATGGTGGGAAAAATTTTCAGTTAACAAGTTTTGCTCCTTAGACGTTGTCCAAGCAAAAATGTTGCATACAATACAGCAAGTTATTCCAGTAACACCATCAGCTCCTCAAAAGAAGCAAGAGTGATCCACAAAAGATAAAGGCCAAGCTTCCTCATCCAATGAGCTTAATGAACTCTAGTTACTTCGAAACGAAATCAATTTACTCAAAAAACAAGAACAATTGTTGTTAATATAAAAGATGCTTCACCATATTCATCCTCATCCTCGGTGCATTCCATTTATGACCCATGGAGCGGTCCTTGTGCCCAAGATTCCTATGAACATTGAGTAGATTTTCTACTCCTAGTATTATTCACAAAAAAGGTTTTATTACTAACGTGATTTACAGGTTTCAATTATTTCCCACACCACTCAATCTCAAAACCCGGGGAGGGATGTCTAGCAATCACTCAATCCAAGCAATCAACATGCTCTGATACCAGGGATGTCTAGCAATCACTCAATCCAAGCAATCAACATCAAATGCAAATGCATCCAAAATACCATTATGATTCATGGCCCATCAAAGTGTTCCTAGCCAATTCAATTATGATTTATTGTGACCCATCAACATGTCAACATCAAAGGCAATAACTCATCAAGACAGTCAATGATTCAGTAAGACAAGCAGTTATGCAAGACTATGACTCATCGTCAGGATTTAAGCAATGTCACTATCATGACAACTCATCAGGACAATAATTCAAGAACAGTCCAAAGACCATTATTATCAATATTGTTTCACTTTTGACGTGGTTCCATTTCAAGTTCAACACGAAGCATCAATAATTCAAGATTGTCGGCAGAAGTTATTAGCACAAGATTCCATTTTATTATTCAATCTTTACCGTCCACATGTAAACATTTAATTCCATATTGTATTCTATAAATAGGTACTCCATAGCATTGTATTAGGCATCACGAGAAATCAGCAAATATCAGCAAGCATCACGAAAAATCACCTAAGAGCTTGAAACACTTGCAAGCTTTCCTCAACCAATTCTCAGCCTCACTCCTTCTCTCAAATATCCTTCTTCATCTCCCTTGTACTCCATTAGCAAGTGCTTCAATTCAAATCCTTGCATCCAGTTTTATCAATTCAAATAAAAGTAAGTTTTTATTCATCTGTTTTGTTCATTTTAATTTCATTATTTCTAATTTCGTTTTAATCATTATTTCAAAATTAATTTCTGCATAACATCAATTTGCTATTCTGCTCCCCTACTGCGTTAATCCCACATCTAGGCCTTCACTATTACCCGCCTAGGTCAATCCACGTCTCCCGATTGGTATCAGAGCCAAGTTTGTCTATTTAATTAGTGTCTAGCCGGTGCTGGAGCTGGTCAGCTGTTGGTCAGCCCCGGTAAGTCCGTTGGCCAGCCGTGTGTTAGGTGGTTTCAGTGGGTGTTCCCGATAGAATGTGCATGACTCCTACCTAAGTGTTCAAATGTAACTTAAATGGCCTCTTGGTTCAGAGGTTGTCTGGGTTTAGGTAGTAGTAAGAATTCTAATGTGGTTAACAGTAAGGAAGTTAATTGTCAAATTGATTTTTCTAATTGAAAAATTCCTAAACAAATAACAGAAGAGCCTGATGGTAGAATACTAATAAGATTTAATTCAAGTAGAGAAAAAAATTCATCTTCAAGATTTTCAGAAAATATGGAACTCCCTTGAACCTCATATTCAACGCCTTCTAGGTCTTTTAATTATGATTATTTCAATGATAATGAAGTAGAAGATACTCAAAAAATTTATTATAAAGCTCCAATGGCTGAGCCAATAGATGAAACTATTTCTTCCATATACTCAACTATGCAACCCCCATCGTTTTCTTCAATTAATGTCATTTCAAGGCCCTTTGAAATTAATAAAGATTATTTACGATAAAATTTCAATTCAATAGAGAATAAGGCCAAAAGAGAATGGTTTCTTTCACACTTTGATTTAAATGCACAATCATTTATTAGACAAGAGCGGTATTCATTTATGGAAAGACGTAAAATAAATGTTTCTTTCTTTAATTAGTGGGCTATGTTTGCCTCTGATCACGATCTTCCAAACCCATTCCATGTGAAAAAAATAAATACTAATATTAATTTTGCTAGAAAATGGAAACTCAAAAATGGTCAAATAATTACCTCTTTTACTCCTCCATTAGAGGAAATTATATTAACTACCCCTGACGGTAATATTCAAGCAATTTCATTCAAAATAAGTAGAAATGATCCAGAAAGTAGTCAAGTACTTTTAAGTGATATTTAAAAGGTATATCATCAAAATAATTATACAAACCAAGTATTACATACAGTGTCCCAACATGTCAATATGGTTTCTACTCAAGTTGAAACAATTATTAAAAAACAGAAAATTGATTCATTAACTGAAAAATTAAAAAATTTAGATATTAATGACACTAAAAAGAATAAGCCAAACTTCTCAGATGATATTGCAAAACCCTTATTTAAAATAAGACGTTCAAATACATTAGAACTACCAAATGCTAGTGCTCCTTTAATTATAAAAATAGATGAGAAATTAAAAGAAGTAGAAATTTCAACTAATAATACAGTTAATATTTTAGAAAAAGATTTATCTCAATCAGATGATGTTTTTCAAAATATTAATAAAATATAAAAAAGGAACTTCCATATTATTCCAAGCAAACCCCTCCAGATTTTCATCTTGAAAGTGCTAGAGCAATAATTATTGAAAATTTTGCTGGTGATTCAATATATGAATGGAATATTGATGGTCGTAGCGATTGCGGAACATTTGTAACACTTCAAATAATGTTAATTGTTTATACAACTTATTCAACTAAACGTGCAACAGATTTATAAGCTTTTGATTTATTAACCTTTGGATTCACTAGTATACTCAAAAATTGGTGGGAGAATTATATTCAAGAGGATGAACGTAATAATATCAAAAATCACATAAATTCTCAGGGACAACCTGACAATATAGAAACATTAATTTACACAATTATTACTAATTTTCTTGGAAGTCCTAAAGATATTAATGCTACAACAGATATTATTTAACAAATTTAAGATGTCCAACTCTCGAAGATTACAATTGGTATAAAGATACATTTTTAACATGCCCATTAAAAAGAGAAGACTGTCGTCAACCTTATTGGAAAGAAAAATTTATTTTAGGATTACCCTCCATATTTTCTCAAGGAATATTTAATAAATTAAGCGAAGTCATTGGTAAAGGTCCAATTCGATTCGAACAAATTACGTTTGGTCAATTATTAAGTTTTATAAAAAAGAAGGAATTTCATTATGTAATGAACTAAAATTACAAGCAAGATATTCAATACATAAAACCGCTAAATGAAAAGAATTAGGTTTTTTTGTGAAGCATTCTGCCTTCCAAAGTTAGAAGCTCCATCTATCAATAAACGAAGAAAAACTCAAATTAGTAAGAAGAAACAATATACTACAAGAAATCAAAATTAGAAAAAATTTAGTCCTAAAAAGACTACTACAAAAAGGAAAATCAATAATACAAATACTTGTTATAAATGTGGCAAACCATGTCATTATGCAAAAAATTGTAAAGTTAAAAAGAAACTAAATGAAATATATGCGGAACATCCAGTTATTCAAGATAAATTAATTTCATTATTTGAACTCAAAGATATGTCTAGTCAATCAGAAAATTCATCGTCCTTATCTGATTATGAAGACAATAATATAAATGAATTAGAAAGTAATTTAAGTGAATATTCATCAAGTAATGAGTCCTTAAGAATATGCTATAAGTGTATTAATGTCTTAACCACTAATAATAGTGAAAAGGAATTTTTATTGGATTTAATTGATCAAATTCAAGATACAGAATAAAGAAAAGAGTATTTACAAAAACTCAAAGGTATCTTAATAAAAGAAGACTCCTCAGAACCTCCTCATAAGGTAAGTATCAATGAAATATTCAAAACACGTGAGATTCCAAATATTTTAAAAGTAGTTAATATTCAATACTTAAAGCTCGAAATTAATGTTTTAAAAGAACAACTTAAAAATTTACAAAAAGATTTATGTTCATTATAGACAAAAGATCTTAAATTGGAAACAAAATTAGGTTTAATAGAAAACAAACCTTCTTCCTCAAACATTCAATCAGAAGATATCTCTACGGATCAACAATTTATTTCAACTATTAATCAAATAAATTTTCAAAAATGATATATTCATATTACTCTTAAATCAAAGATAGCTTCGAACTAAATACTATTACACTATTAGATAGTGGTGCAGATCAAAATTGTATAAAAGAAGGATTAATTCCCTCTATATATTACGAAAAGACAAAAGAACGACTTTATAGCGCTAATGGTATGGTGTTACAAATTAAGTATAAATTATCAAATGTTTACATATGTAATCAAGGATCTTGTTTCAAAAAAGCGTTCATTTTAGTACGAGATATAAGTCAAGAAGTTATTCTTAGAACTCCTTTCATTACTCAAATTTATCCATTTAAAGTAGATCAAATCGATGTGCATACAGAAATTATGGGAACAACAATATTATTCAAATTTGTTACCCTTGTTTATCAAGAAGATTTATCTTACGTCAAGACAGATCAATGCAATTGAATGTAACAATCCGAAATATTGGGACAAATTAGAAAGGCTTGAAGTCATTAAACTATTCAATAATGATCAAAGAAAATTGCAAGAAATAAATCAGCGACTACAGGAACTAAATATTATCTTACGCAATTATATTACATAAACAGATTTCACTGAATTTTACATAAAATGGTTAAATGAACATTATGAATTAGTGTGTCAACATCGTGATCTAGAAAAAAACCATAGAATATTGGAAAATTAATCTTGGAATACTCAATGCATGCATAGCTAAATATCAAATCAAATAGCTAAACCTATTTAATGCAGAGTAAACTATTTGCAAAAGGTTTTTAAAAGAAAAATTTTTGCAATATCTTAACTATGAGTTTTACAATTTCTGACAACAACTAAATTTTATTTTTAGCCACCAACATGAGCCAAGATAATAAGAAAGAAAGAGAGATTCAAACTTCTCAGCAATATGCCATGACACCTAATGCTCAAACCCATCCTCAATATTCAATCCCTATTACGAACCATTTTCAAACCCTACCTTCTGAAGATTTTCCTCCATTAACATATGCTCAAGCCTCAACTAAACCTCCTTCATCTTCCACTCAAACATCTTCTCTAGACTTATCAAAATATTTCATCAGACCAATACGTAATCCTGTCGCATATACTAAATACTAGGAACCTCAATCTCTTCTTGAACTCAATAAATTTGTTAAAGGCACTTTTCTTCCGGACCGCTATCATATTCCAGACTCCCCGTTAAAAATATGACAATTTATGAACTTATCCTGGTAGATTCAAAATCTGTAGAAATTGAATATATTCCAGACAAACATACTCTAAATTTTATAGCCTATTTCAAATGTCGAATCCTCAAAGTTCTTGCAGGAAAAGACTGGTCTGCTATATATACCACTAAATCTTTTTCTGTTCCATTCAATCCTTCAGGATATCGCTATATTGATTATCAAAATACTTAGTATGAAACATTTCTCCACCGACCATTCAATCATTCCTGGTTCATTAGCTTTGATATAAGACCTGAAATTACATTTCCATTATGGTTTTATGAATGGTGGACTGTCTATGGTAATCTTCAAAACATATGGCCAAAGGACGTCAAAAAATCATTCCAATTTCATTCCATATTCGTCACAAATTCTCCAGATCTCACAGAAATACTGTTCCACAAGAAATTTGGTATGCCATGGATCTTTTATTGTCCTTTCAGTATTATTCAATATTATCCACCGCCAGCATCATTCTCTCTCGTCTAAGAATACAAAATTAAATGGTGGGAAAAATTTTCAGTTAACAAGTTTTGCTCCTTAGGCGTTGTCCAAGCAAAAATGTTGCATACAATACAGCAAGTGATTCCAGTAACACCATCAGCTCCTCAAATGAAGCAAGAGCGATCCTCAAAAGATAAAAGCAAAGCTACCTCATCCAATGAGCTTGATGAACTCTAGTTACTCCGAAAGGAAATCAATTTACTCAAAAAACAAAAATAATTGTTGTTAATATCCAAAGACGCTTCATCATATTCATCCTCATCCTCGGTGCATTCCAACTATAACCCATGTGGTCCTTGTGCTCAAGATCCCTATGAACATTGAGTAGATTTTCTACTCCTAATATTATTCAAAAAAGAAGGTTTTATTACTAACGTGTTTTACAGGTTTCAATCATTTCCCACACCACTCAATCTCAAAACCCCGGGAGGGATGTCTAGTAATCACTCAATCCAAGCAATCAACATGCTCTGATACTAGGGATGTCTAGCAATCACTCAATCCAAGCAATCAACATCAAATGCAAATGCGTCCAAGTTCAACACGAAGCATCAATAATTCAAGATTGTCGGCAGAAGTTATCAGCACAAGATTCCATTTTATTATTCAATCTTTACCATTAACATGTAAACATTTAATTCCATATTGTATTCTATAAATAGGTACTCCATAGCATTGTATTAGGCATCACGAGAAATCAGCAAATATCAGCAAGCATCACGAAAAATCACCTAAGAGCTTGAAACGCTTGCAAGCTTTCCTCAACTAATTCTCAACCTTACTCCTTCTCTTAAATGGCCTTCTCCATCTCCCTTGTACTCCATTACCAAGTGCTTCAATTCAAATCCTTGCATCAAGTTTTATCAATTCAAATAAAAGTAAGTTTTTACTCATCTGTTATATTCATTTTAATTTCATTATTTCCAATTTCATTTTAATCATTATTTCAAAATTAATTTCTGCATAACATCGATTTGCTTCTCTACTCCCCTGCTGCATTAATTCTATATCTAGGCCTTCACTATTACCTTCCTAGGTCGATCCTCTTCCCCCGATTGGTATCAGAGCCAAATTTGTCTATTTAGTTAGTGTCTAGCCATTGCTGGCGTTGGTCAGCTGTTGGTCAGCCCCGGTAAGCCCGTTGGCCAGCCCTGTGTTGTGTGGTTCCAGTGGGGTGGTCCCGATAGAATGTGCATGACTCCTAACTAAGTGTTTAAACGCAACTCAACTGGCCTCTTGGTTCAGAGGTCGTCTTAGTTTAGGTAGTAGTAAGAATTCTAATGTGGTTAACAGTATAGAAGTTAGTTGTCAAATTGATTTTTCTAATTGGAAAATTCCTAAACAAATAATAGAAGAGCCTGATGGTAGAATACTAACACGATTTAATTCAAGTAGAGAAAAAGATTCGTCTTCAAGATTTTCAGAAAATACGGAACTCCTTCGAACCTCATATTTAATGCCTTCTAAATCATCTAATTATGATTATTTCAACGATAATCAAGTAGAAGATACTCAAAAATTTTATTATAAAGTTTCAATAGCTGAGCCAATAGATGAAGCTAATTCTTCCATATACTCAACTATGCAACCCCCATCATTTTCTTCAATTAATGTCATTTCAAGGCCCTTTTCAATTCAACAAAGAATAAGGCCAAAAGAGAATAGTTTTTTTCACACTTTGATTTAAATGCACAATCATTTATTGGACAAGAGTGGTATTCATTTATGGAAAAACATAAAATAAATATATCTTTCTTTAATTGGTGGGCTATATTTGCCTCTGATCACGATCTTCCAAACCCATTCCATGTCAAAGAAATAAATACTAATATTAATTTTGCTAGAAAATGGACACTCAAAAATGGTCAAATAATTACCTCTTTTACTCCTCCATTAGAGGAAATTATGTTAACTCCCCCTGACGGTAATATTCAAGCAATTCCATTCAAAATAGGTAGAAACGATCCAGAAAATAGTCAAGTACTTTTAAGTGATATTAAAAAGGTATATCATCAAAATAATTATACAAATCAAGTATACGGTGTCTCAACATGTTAATATAGTCGCTACTCAAGTTGAAACAATTGTTAAAAAAAGGAAATTAATTCATTAATTGAAAAATTAGAAAATTTAGATATTAATGACATTAAAAAGAATAAGCCAAACTTCCTTGATGATGTTGCAAAACCCTTATTTAAAATAAGACGTTCAAATACATTTGAACTACTAAATACTAGTGCTCCTTTAATTATAAAAATAGATGAGAAATTAAAAGAAGCAGAAACTTCAACTAACAATACAGTTAATATTTTAGAAAAAGATTTATCTCAATCAGATGATGATTTTGAAAGCATTAATAAAATATAAAAAAGCAACTTCCATATTATTCCAAGCAAACTCCTCCAAATCTTTATCTTGAAAGTGCTAGAGCAATAATTACTAAAAATTTTGCTGGTGATTCAATATATGAATGGAATATTGACGGTCGTAGCGACCGCAAAACATTTGTAATACTCCAAATAATGTTAATTGCTTATACAACTTATTCAATGAAACATGAAACATATTTATAAGCTTTTGATTTATTAACCTCTGGATTCACTGGCATACTCAGAAATTGGTGGGAGAATTATATTCAAGAGGATGAACGTAATAAAATCAGAAATCACACAAATTCTCAAGGACAACCTGACAATATATAAACATTAATTTACAGCATTATTACTAATTTTCTTGGAAGTCCTAAAGATATTAATGCTGCAACAGATATTATTTTAACAAATTTAAGATATCCAACTCTCGAAGATTACAATTAGTATAAAGATACATTTTTAACATGCCTATTAAAAAGAGAAGACTGTCGTCAACCTTATCGGAAAGAAAAAATTGTTTTAGGATTACCATCCGTATTTTCTCAAAGAATATTTAATAAATTAAGCGAAGTCATTGGTAAAGGTCCAATTTCATTCGAACAAATTACGTTTGGTCAATTATTAAGTTTTACAAAAAAGAAGGAATTTCATTATGCAATGAACTAAAATTACAAGCAAGATATTCAATAAATCAAACCGCTAGATGAAAATAATTAGGTTCTTTTTGTGAAGCATTCTGCCCTCCAAAGTTAGAAGCTCCATCTATCAATAAACGAAGAAAAATTCAAATTAGTAAGAAGAAACAACATACTACAAGAAATCAAAATTAGAAAAAATTTAGTCCTAAAAAGACTACTACAAAAAGGAAAATCAATAATACAAATACTTGCTATAAATGTGGCAAATCAGGTCATTATACAAAAAATTGTAAAGTTAAAAAGAAACTAAATGAGACATGTGCAAAATATTCAGATATTCAAGATAAATTAATTTCATTATTTGAACTCAAAGATATACCTAGTCAATCAGAAAATTCATCGTCCTTATCTGATTATGAAGGCAATAATATCAATGAATTAGAAAGTAATTCAAGTGAATATTCATCAAGTAATGAGTCCTCTAGAATATGCTATAAGAGTATTAATGTCTTAACCACTAATAATAGTGAAAAGGAATTTTTATTGGATTTAATTGATCAAATTCAAGATACAGAATTAAGAAATGACTATTTACAAAAACTCAAAGGTATTTTAATAAAAGAGGACTCTTTAGAACCTCCTCATAAGGTAAGTATCAATGAAATATCTGAAATACGTGAGATTCCAAATATTTTAAAAGTAGTTAATATTCAATACTTAAAGCTCGAAATTAATATTTTAAAAGAATAAATTAAAAATTTACAAAAAGATTTATGTTCATTATAGACAAAAGATCTTGAATTAGAAACAAGATTAGCATTAATAGAAAACAAACCGTGTTCTTCAAACATTCAATCAGAAGATATCTCTACGGATCAACAATTTGTTTCAGCTATTAATCAAATAAATTTTCAAAAATGGTATATTCATATTACTCTTAAAATCAAAGATAGCTTTGAACTAAATACTATTACACTATTAGATAGTGGTGCAGATCAAATTTCTATAAAAGAAGGATTAATTCCCTCTATATATTACGAAAAGACAAAAGAACGACCTCATAGCGCTAATGGTATGGCGTTACAAATTAAGTATAAATTATCAAATGTTTACATATGCAATCAAGGATCTTGTTTTAAAAAAGCGTTCATTTTAGTACGAGATATAAGTCAAGAAGTTATTTTTAGAACTCTTTTCATTACTCAAATTTATCCATTTAAAGTAGATCAAATTGATGTGCATACAGAAATTATGGGAACAACAATATTATTCAAATTTGTTACCCTTGTTTATCAAGAAGATTTATCTTACGTCAAGACAGATCAATGTAATTGAATGCAACAATCCGAAATATTGGCACAAATTAGAAAGGCTTGAAGTCATTAAACGATTCAATAACGATCAATGAAAATTGCAAGAAATAAATCAATGACTACAGGAACTAAACATTATCTTACGCAATTATATTACATCAACAGATTTCAATGAATTCTATATAAAATGGTTAAATGAACATTATCAATTAGTGTGTCAACATTGTGATATAGAAAAAACCATAGAATATTGGAAAACTAATCTTAGAATACTCAATGCATGCATAGCTAAATATTATATCATATAGCCTAAACCTATTTAATGTAGAGTAAACTATTTGTAAAAGGTTTTTAAAAGAAAAATTTTTTTAATATTTGAACTATGAGTTTTACAATTTCTGACAACAATTAAATTTTATTTTCAGCCACCAACATGAGCCAGGATAATAAGAAAGAAAGAGAGATTCAAACTTCTCAGCAAGATGCCATGACACCCAATACTCAAACCCATCCTCAATATTCAATCCCTATTACGAACCATTTTCAAACCCTACCTTCTAAAGATTTTCCTCCATTAACCTATGCTCAAGCCTCAACTAAACCTCCTTCATCTTCCACTCAAACATCTTCTCTAGACTTATCAAAATATTTCACCAAACCAATATGCAATCCTGTCGCATATGCTAAATACCGGGAACCTCAATCTCTTCTTGAACTCAATAAATTTGCTAAAGGTACTTTTCTTCCGAATCGCTATCATATTCCAGGCTCCCCGTTAAAAACACGACAATTTATGAACTAATCCTGGTAGATTCAAAATCTGTAGAAATTGAACATATTCCAGGCAAACATGCTCTAAATTTTATAGCCTATTCCAAATGTCGAATCCTCAAAGTTCTTACAGGAAAAGATTGGTCTACTACATATACCACTAAATCTTTTTCTATTCCATTCAATCCTTCAGGATATCACTATATTGATTATTAAAATGCTTAGTATGAAACATTTCTCTACCGACCATTCAATCATTCCTGGTTCATCAGCTTTGATACAAGACCTGAAATTACATTTCCATTATGCTTTTATGAATGGTGGACTGTCTATGATAGTCTTCAAAACATATGGCCAGAGGACGTCAAAAAATCATTCCAATTTCATTCCACATTCATCACAAATTCTCCTGATCTCACAGAAATACTGTTCCACAAGAAATTTGGTATTCCATGGATCTTTTGTTGGCCTTTCAGTACAATTCAATATTATCCGTCACCAGCATCATTCTCTCTCGTCCAAGAATACAAAATCAAATGGTGGGAAAAATTTTCAGTTAACAAGTTTTGCTCCTTAGACGTTGTCCAAGCAAAAATGTTGCATACAACACAGCAAGTGATTCCAGTAATACCATCAGCTCCTCAAATAAAGCAAGAGCGATCCTCAAAAGATAAAGGCAAAGCTACCTCATCCAATGAGCTTAATGAAGTCTAGTTACTCCGAAAGGAAATCAATTTACTCAAAAAACAGAAACAATTATCGTTAATACTCAAAGACGCTTCATCAGATTCATCCTCATCCTCAGTGCATTCTAGTTATGACCCATGGGGTGGTCCTTGTGCTCAAGATCCCTATGGACATTGAGTAGATTTTCTACTCCTAGTGTTATTCAAAAAAAAAAAAGAGGTTTTATTACTAACATGTTTTACAGGTTTCAATCATTTCCCGCATCACTCAATCTCAAAACGCTGGGAAGGATGTCTAGCAATCACTTAATCCAAACAATCAACATGCTCTGATACTAGGGATGTCCAGCAATCACTCAATTCAAGCAATCAACATCAAATGCAAATGCGTCCAAAATACCATTATGATTCATGACCCATCAAAGTGTTCCTAGCCAATTCAATTATGATTTATCGTCACTCATCAACGTGTCAACATCAAAGGCAATAACTCATCAAGACAGGCAATAATTTAGCAAGACAAGCAATTATGCAAGACTATGACTCATCGTTAGGATTTAAGCAACATCACTATCAAGACAGCTGATCAGGACAATAATTCAAGAACAGTCCAAAAACCATTATTACTTAATACTGTTTCACTTTTGATGTGGTTCCATTCCAAGTTCAACACGAAGCATCAATAATTCAAGATTGTCGACAGAAGTTATCAGCCCAAGATTCCATTTTATTATTCAATCTTTGCCATCCACATGTAAACATTTAATTCCATATTGTATTCTATAAATAGGTACTCCATAGCATTGTATTAGGCATCACGAGAAATCGGCAAATATTAGCAAGCATCACAAAAAATCACCTAAGAGCTTGAAACACTTGCAAGCTTTCCTCAACCAATTCTCAACCTCACTCCTTCTCTCAAATGGCCTTCTCCATCTCCTTTGTACTGCATTACCAAGTGCTTCAATTCAAATTCTTGCATCAAGTTTTATCAATTCAAATAAAAGGAAGTTTTTATTCATCTGTTTTGATCATTTTAATTTCATTATTTCTAATTTTGTTTTAATCATTATTTCAAAATTAATTTCTACACAACATCAATTTGTTCCTCTGCTCCCCTGCTGCATTAATCCCACATCTAAGCCTTCACTATTACCCCCTAGGTCGATCCTCTTTCGCCGATTGGTATCAGAGCTAAGTTTGTCTATTTAGTTAGTGTCTAGCCGTTGCTGGCATTGGTCAGCTGTTGGTCAGCCCCGGTAACTCCGTTGGCCAGCCGTGTGTTATATGGTTCCAGTGGGATGGTCCCAGTAGAGTGTGCATGACTCCTAGCTAAGTGTTCAAACGTAACTCAAATGGCCTCTTGGTTCAGAGGTCATCTTAGTTTAGGTAGTTAGTTGTCAAATTGATTTTTCTAATTGGAAAATTCTTAAACCAATAATAGAGAGCCTGATGGTAGAATACTAATAAGATTTAATTCAAGTAGAGAAAAAGATTCGTCTTCAAGATTTTCAGAAAATATGGAACTCCCTCGAACCTCATATTCAATGCCTTCTAGGTCATCTAATTATAATTATTTCAAAGATAATCAAGTAGAAGATACTCAAAAAATTTATTATAAAGCTCTAATAGCTGAGCCAATAGATGAAGCTAATTCTTCCATATACTCAACTGTGCAACCCCCATTGTTTTCTTCAATTAATGTCATTTCAAGGCCCTTTGAAATTAATAAAGATAATTTATGATAAAATTTCAATTCAATAGAGAATAAGGCCAAAAGAGAATGGTTCCTTTCACACTTTGATTTAAGTGCATAATCATTTATTAGACAAGAGTGGTATTCATTTATGGAAAGACATAGGATAAATGTATCTTTCGTTAATTGGTAGGCTATATTTGCCTCTGATCACGATCTTCCAGACCCATTCCATGTCAAAGGAATAAATACTAATATTAATTTTGGTAGAAAATGGACACTAAAAAATGATCAAATAATTACCTCTTTTACTCCTGCATTAGAGGAAATTATATTAACTACGCCTGGCGGTAATATTCAAGAAATTTCATTCAAAATAGGTAGAAATGATCCAAAAAATAGTCATTTACTTTTAAGTGATATTAAAAAGGTATATCATCAAAATAATTATACAAACCAAGTATTACATACGGTGCCTCAACATGTCAATATAGTCTCTACTCAAGTTGAAACGATTATTAAAAAACAGGAAATTGATTCATTACCTGAAAAATTAGAAAATTTAGATATTAATGACACCAAAAAGGATAAGCCAAATTTCTTAGATGATATTGCAAAACCCTTATTTAAAACAAGACGTTCAAATACATTAGAACTACCAAATACTAGTACTCCTTTACTTGTAAAAATAGATGAGAAATTAAAAGAAGCAGAAACTTCAACTAACAATACAGTTAATATTTTAGAAAAAGATTTATCTCAATCAGATGATGATTTTCAAAATATTAATAAAATATAAAAAAAGGAACTTCTATATTATTCCAAGCGAATTCCTACAAATCTTCATCTTGAAAGTGCTAGAATAATAATTACTGAAAATTTTGCTGGTGATTCAATATATGAATGAAATATTAATGGTTGCAGCGACCATGAAACATTTATAACGCTCCAAAGAATGTTAATTGCTTATACAGTTTATTCTACTAAACGTGCAACAGATTTACAAACTTTTAATTTAATAACCTCTGGATTCACTGGTATACTCAAAAATTGGTGGGAGAATTATAATCAAGAGGATGAACGTAATAAAATCAGAAATCACACAAATTCTCAAGGACAACCTAACAATATAGAAACATTAATTTACACAATTATTACTAATTTTTTTGGAAGTCCTAAAGATATTAATGCTGCAACAGATATTATTTTGATAAATTTAAGATGTCCAACTCTCGAAAATTACAATTGGTATAAAGATATATTTTTAACATGCCTATTAAAAAGAGAAGGCTATCGTCAACCTTATTACAAAGAAAAATTTGTTTCAGAATTACCATCCGTATTTTCTCAAAGAACGTTTAATAAATTAAGCAAAGTCATTGGTAAAGGTCCAATTTCATTCGAACAAATTACGTTTGGTCAATTATTAAGTTTTATAAAAAAAGAAGGAATTTCCATTATGCAATGAACTAAAATTACAAGCAAGATATTCAACAGATAAAACCGCTAAATGAAAAGAATTAGACTCTCTTTGTGAACCATTCTGCCTTCCAAAGTTAGAAACTCCATCTGTCAAAAAACGAAGAAAAATTCAAATTAGTAAGAAGAAACAATATGCTATAAGAAATCAAAATTAGAAAAAATTAAGTCCTAAAAAGACTACTGCAAAAAAGAAAATCGATAATACAAATACTTGTTATAAATGTGGCAAACCAGGTCATTATGTAAACAATTGAATGTGGCAAACCAGGTCATTATGTAAAAAATTGTAAAGTTAAAAAGAAACTAAGTAAAATATGCACAGAACATCTAGATATTCAAGATAAATTAATTTCATTATTTGAACTCAAAGATATGCCTAATCAATCAAAAAATTCATCGTTCTCCTCTGATTATGAAGACAATAATATCAATGAATTAGAAAGTGATTCAAGTGAATATTCATCAAGTAATGAGTCCTCAAGGATATACTATAAGTGTACTAATGCCTTAACCACTAATAATAGTGAAAAGGAATTTTTATTGAATTTAATTGATCAAATTCAAGATACAGAATGAAGAAAAGAGTATTTACAAAAACTCAAAGATATCTTAATAAAAGAAGACTCTTTAGAATCTCCTTATAAGGTAAGTATCGATAAAATATTTGAAACATGTGAGATTCCAAATATTTTAAAAGTAGTTAATATTCAAGACTTAAAACTCGAAATTAATAATTTAAAAGAACAAATTAAAAATTTACAAAAAGATTTATGTTCATTATAGATGAAAGATCTTGAATTAGAAATAAGATAAGCATTAATAGAAAACAAACCTTCTACTTCAAACATTCTATCAAAAGATATCTCTACGGATCAACAATTTGTTTCAACTATTAATCAAATAAATTTTCAAAAATGGTATATTCATATTACTCTTAAAAACAAAGATAGCTTTGAACTAAATATATTAAACTATTAGATAGCGGTGCAGATCAAAATTGTATAAAAGAAGGATTAATTCCCTCTATATATTATGAAAAGACAAAAGAACGACTTCACAGCGCTAAAGGTGTGGTGTTACAAATTAAGTATAAATTGTCAGATGCTTACATATGCAATCAAGGATATTGTTGCAAAAACTCATTCATTTTAGTACAAGATATAAGTTAAAAAGTTATTCTTGGAACTCCTTTCATTAATCAAATTTATCCATTTAAAGTAGATCAAATCGGCGTACAAACAGAAATTATGGGAACAACAATATTATTCAAATTTGTTACCCCTATTTATCAAGAAGATTTATCTTACATCAAGACAAATCAATGTAATTGAATGTAACAATCCGAAATATTGGCACAAATTAGAAAGGCTTGAAGTCATTAAACGATTCAATAATGACCAAAGAGAATTGTAGGAAATAAATCAACAACTACAGGAACTAAACATTGTCTTACGCAATTATATGACATCAACAAATTTCAATGAATTCTATATAAAATGGTTAAATCAACATTATCAATTAGTGTGTCAACATCGTGATCTAGAAAAAATCATAGAATATTGGAAGACTAATCTTAGAATACTCAATGCATGCATAGCTAAATATCAAATCATATAGCCTAAACCTATTTACTGCGGAGTAAACTATTTGCAAAAGGTTTTTGAAAGAAAAAATTTTACAATATTTCAACTATGAGTTTTACCATTTCTGACAACAACTAAATTTTATTTTCAGCCATCAACATGAGCCAAGATAATAAGAAAGAAAGAAAGATTCAAACTTCTCAGCAATATGCAATGACACCCAATACTCAAACCCATCCTCAATATTCAATCCCTATTACGAATCAATTCCAAACCCTACCTTCTGAAGATTTTCCTCCATTAACCTATGCTCAAGCCTCAACTAAACCTCCTTCATCTTCCACTCAAACATCTTCTCTAGACTTATCAAAATATTTCACCAAACCAATACGCAATCCTATCGCATATACTAAATACCGAGAACCTCAATCTCTTCTGAACTCAATAAATTTATTAAAGGTACTTTTCTTCCAAATCGCTAACATATTCCAGACTCCCTGTTAAAAACACGGCAATTTATGAACTTATCCTGGTAGATTCAAAATCTATGGAAATTGAACATATTCCAGACAACATACTGTAAATTTTATAGCCTATTCCAAATGTCGAATTCTCAAAGTTCTTACAAAAAAAGACTGGTCTACTACATATACCACTAAATCTTTTTCTATTCCATTCAATCCTTCAGGATATCACTATATTGATTATCAAAATGCTTGGTATGAAACATTTCTCTACCGACCATTCAATCATTCCTGGTTCATCAGCTTTGATACAAGACCTGAAATTACATTTCCATTATGGTTTTATGAATGGTGGACTGTCTATGGTAGTCTTCAAAACATATGGCTAGAGGACGTCAAAAAATCATTCCAATTTCAGTCCACATTCGTCACAAATTCTCTAGATCTCACAGAAATACTGTTCCACAAGAAATTTGGTATTCCATGGATCTTTGGTTGGCCTCTCAGTATTAGTCAATATTATCCGCCACCAACATCATTCTCTCTCGTCCAAGATTACAAAATCAAATGACGGGAAAAATTTTCAGTTAACAAGTTTTGCTCCTTAGACGTTGTCCAAGCAAAAATGTTGCATACAACATAGCAAGTAATTCCAGTAGCACCATCAGCTCCTCAAATGAAGCAAGAGCAATCCTCAAAAGATAAAGGCAAAGCTACCTCATCCAATGAGCTTGATGAACTCTAGTTATTCTGAAAGGAAATCAATTTACTCAAAAAACAAAAATAATTGTGGTTAATATCCAAAGACGCTTCATCAGATTCATGCTCATCCTCGGTGCATTCCAATTATGGCCCATGGGGTGGTCCTTGTGCTTAAGATTCCTATGAACATTGAGCAGATTTTCTACTCCTAGTATTATTCAAAAAAAAAAAAAAGAGGTTTTATTACTAACGTGTTTTACAGGTTTTAACATTTCCAACACCACTCAATCTCAAAAGCCCGGGAGGGATGTCTAACAATCACTCAATCCAAGCAATCAACATGCTTTGATACCAAGAATGTCTAGCAATCACTCAATCCAAGCAATCAACATCAAATGCAAATGCGTCCAAAATACCATTATGATTCATGACCCATCAAAGTGTTCCTAGCCAATTCAATTATTATTTATCATAACTCATCGACGTGTCAACATCAAAGGCATTAACTCATCAAGACAGATAATGATTCAGCAAGACAAGCAATTATGCAAGACTATGACTCATTGTCAAGATTTAAGCAACATCACTATCAAGACAGCTCATCAGGATAATAATTCAAGAACAGTCCAAAGACCATTATTACTCAATACTGTTTCACTTTTGACGTGGTTCCACTGCAAGTTCAACACGAAGCATCAATAATTTAAGATTGTCGGCAGAAGTTATCAGCACAAGATTTCATTTTATTATTCAATCTTTACCGTCCACATGTAAACATTTAATTCCATATTGTATTCTATAAATAGATACTTCATAGCATTATATTAGGCATCACGAGAAATCAAGAAATATCAGCAAGCATCACGAAAGATCATCTAAGAGCTTGAAACACTTGCAAGCTTTCCTCAACCAATTCTCAACCTCACTCCTTCTCTCAAATAGCCTTCTCCATCTCCCTTGTACTCCATTACCAAGTGCTTCAATTCAAATCCTTGCATCAAGTTTTATCAATTCAAATAAAAGTAAGTTTTTATTCATCCGTTTTGTTCATTTTAATTTCATTATTTCCAATTTCGTTTTAATCATTATTTCAAAATTAATTTTTGCATAACATCAATTTGCTCCTCTGCTCCCCTGCTGCATTAATCCCATATCTAGGCCTTCACTATTGCCTGCCTAGGTCGATCCTCTTCCCCCGATTGGTATCAGAGCCAAGTTTGTCTATTTAGTTAGAGTCTAGCCGTTGCCGGCGTTGGTCAGCTGTTGGTCAGCTGTTGGTCAACCCTGGTAAGTTCGTCGGCCAACCGTGTGCTATGTGGTTCCAGTGGGATGGTCCCGGTAGAATGTGCATGACTCCTAGCTAAGTGTTCAAACATAACTCAACTAGCCTCTTGGTTCAGAGGTCGTCTTAGTTTAGGTAGTAGTAAGAATTCTAATGTGGTTAACAGTATGGAAGTTGATTGTCAAATTGATTTTTCTATTTGGAAAATTCCTAAACAAATAATAGAAGAGCCTGATGGTAGAATACTAGTAAGATTTAATTCAAGTAGAGAAAAAGATTTATCTTCAAGATTTTTAGAAAATATGGAAATCCCTTGAACCTCATATTCAACGCCTTCTGGATCATCTAATTATGATTATTTCAAAGATAATCAAGTAGAAGATACTCAAAAAATTTATTATAAAGCTCCAATAGCTGAGCCAATAGATGAAGCTAATTCTTCCATATACTCAACTATGTAACCCCCATCGTTTTCTTCAATTAATGTCATTTCAAGGCCCTTTGAAATTAATAAAGATTATTTACGATAAAATTTCAATTCAGTAGAGAATAAGTGTAACACCCCTCTATTCCAGAGAGACGTTACACCACCAGGATCCCCTGAAGGAGACCCCTAAGGCTGTCGTGACTGAAGATCTCCTTATATAATCACATAACCCTAGGTTAGCTAAGGAATTCCTGGAGCGAAACTGCAAGAGTTCTGCCTAAAACTGCAACGTTTATAAAATTTTAGACACAAGCTGAGGGGTACCAGGAGACATTATACTAATTAATTTACAAAAAAACAAGAGTCCTCCACAGGGCACACCCCTGGGACTAAGGCTTATGCCCTTACAACATTCATACAGATCGTTACATGGTTCGCGGCTAGACAAGAGCCAACTACATGTTTACCATTTACATTACATCAACCAAAAGGAAGGAAATGGCAGCTTCATCACACAGCAGCATAGGAACACTTCCAGGAAGACTGGATGCCCATAAGCAAGTAGCAAGCATAATCTTTCATTCATTACCTGGGGGGAAAAGGGGAAAGGAAATGGAGTGAGTCACCACGTGCTCAATGAGTGCCCCCTCTACTCCCTAAAGCAGACCCTTTATAAGTACTATGACCTCTAGTATTCATTCGGTGACATTTACATGGTATTCAAGTTGTGATGAGCTATGTGATACGCATTAGGGGCACTTGACCATATTATTAAACATAAAAGTGTTCTTAATGCGAAGAATGTTGGCATGTTAAGGATTTACTAGCTTAGAAGACACCATCAAGACATGAATGTTTGATGCATTAATACTTATTCATTTGATATGCACTTTCTAAAGTATAGCTACTTAACGCAAACATAATGACTTGATGCAAACATAACTATCTGAAGCAAACATGAGAACTTGACCACACATTACTTGAGATCACATATCACCATACTTTGAAATCCCTTCCTGTCTTATGAAGAAACCATCCTTCTTTTTTTTTTTTGGGTCCCTTGAGGCTTTCATTCATATAAAACAAAAGCATTTCATTCATATTAGTCGTATTACGACTCACAGAAACTGCTCATCTTTCTTTCAATCGACCACTAGATGGCCCTTAACCTTTCTTTTCATAAAACATTTAAGACGGCAATTGCCAACTGCGTTTCTCATTCGTAAGGAAAATACTTGTGGCATAAGATCATTACAGGGTGCTGATTGGGTGAGATCTATTCTCGAACCCCATAGTGAGACCTAACGCTCACACATAAGCTCTTACTCCCGGGATGGCTACATAAACATATTGGACCATTACCCTCCTCAGGGTCTTCTAAGGTTTCCTAGTACCAGGACATAATCCCTAGGCAGTCATCATTCATAACATAGTGTCCACAGCACATTATCTTAGCCAAGGAAAGCGTACGGTCATAACGACTAGTAGTTTGCAGTTTCTTGCGATGAAATCATTTGTCTTGCAACTTACACCATTTCTAAAACATTTTAGGGATTCCCCCTAAACATTGTTTGAATAGCTAGAATAGGCCATTACTCGCTACTAGACATGGCTATTATTCATTTAAAACACATGAAAGGTCATTTGCCAAAATATCATCTTTACGCACATATGTTACATCTTAATCATACAAAGAAAAGGGGATACACATATCACATTTAAACACTTTGTATTCATTTCAACACAATGAGCCACACATGGCCTCGCAATCCACATGATTACGGTCAATTCACAACCCGAACTCCCTCCTCACAAGCACTGTACCACAAGGACGTCGGACCACTCATAGTTCTACCTCAAGCCATCCAACTGTCATCTCGGTTTTATATTTCATAATCTAGCATCCTAATCATTATGACATACTGAAAAGCGATACATAAACTCATGAAACTTACCAATGCTGGACTTACCGATTAACCAACTAATAATTAGTAGTGCGCTGCAACCAACGGTTATAACCATACACTCATACATATATAACAGGCATTCATACGATCTTAACTTGAAACGGACGTTTAGCAAGCTAAGTTAATCCAACTAAGCACGAAACACGATTATATTCATATATTTCAGTAAAGGGATATAAACATGCGTAGTTCATCATTCAAATATTATTTTCAGAGCTATTTCATAAGCGTAATTCAATCAAATAGACAAGTATCGATTTGAAGTTACCTTTAAGCCTATTCATGTCATTCAAGCTTAACTATTCATGCCCTTCAAGCTTAACATGAATCAAGTCTCTATTTAAACATAAAATGATTCACTTCGAAGTTCATATATGATTATGATTCATATATGATTATGACATGACTAATCATATATACGTTAATTCTAAGCGCTTATAATTCATTTCGAATAACATCTTCAGGCATGCATTAAGTAAATAAATTCGAATCTAGGCTAAACATACTTGCCTTACTTCGAATTAAAACTTTCAGCTTGAATCAACTAAATTAATTTGAATCGAAGCTAAGCATACATAATTCATTTCGAATTAATATTTCAGTCATAATCTACGTCAATTAATTCGAATTGATGCCAAATATATATAAACTACCTAGAATTAACATTTCAAGCATAATTCACCTAAATTGATTCGAATCGAAGCTAAACATATATAATTCGTTTCAAAATACAATTTCTGGCAACACATTTCTAGCAAATTTGGCTAGCCTAATCTGACATGCAAGACCCAATCTGGAAAACATTCGTGAAATTAGTAATAGCTTAGGAGGAGAGAAACACTTACCTGGATTAGCCTAATTTCAACCTTAAACAGCAAATACCAGATGCCCCACTCTGCTAAACCCGAACCCTGGCCCGTTAGCTTGAAAATCCGAACCCTAGATCTCGATTTGTTGGCGTTTTTGGTCGCATTTGAGGGTGTTTGCGGTCGAATCCGAGCCCCAGACTTATAGAGGAGGCCGAATCCGATGTGGGTGATCGGATTCGGGCACGTGGGTGGCGGAATTAGGGTGGCTGACGCGTGGGTCTCGAATTTGGCTTGGTTGTGCGACATGGGGGAAGGAGAATTGGTGGTTTTTGGCGATTGGCAACGCATGGATGAGGGTCGGACGGGCTCCTTCTCTCGCCAGCGACACGTGATGGCCGACGGTGACGCCAGGCAGCGACCAGTGACCCGCAAGAGAGAGAGAGAGAGAGAGAGAGAGAGAGAGAGAGCGAAGTAGAGAGAGGGAGTGTGAGAAGGAGAGGGGGTCGGGGTCTCGGGTTCTCCTTGCCCAAAATGTCGATCCCCCCCCTTTTACTCATTTAGTTGTTCCTTTTTTTTGATTTAACTAATACAATAACTGCGGGGTTCTAATCTCCAAACTTGTTAACGATTTACACTAAACTCAAGTTGAAATGTCCTACAACTGGCTTTTAAATCTAATTCGAAAATCGATTAAAATTAACGATTAACGTTTTTGAAGGGCAATAGTTTGAATTGATTCTAAAGACGTTGCAAACTACTAACGTTAATAGCAATAATAATGGAATAACGATGTTTCATTTTAGTAAACCTTATGGTTAAACACACACAATCACAACATAAAATGCTTAATAAAAACAGTTAAAATCTAACTCGACGATCTTAGCAACGAAACCAGTTAGGCGACAATATAGAGAAAGTGTGGTTCTTACACTCTCCCCACCTTAAAGGAATTTCGTCCCCGAAATTTGCTTAACTGCTAGAAATAATGTTGGGTATTGTTTGCGCATTTTGCTTTCTAATTCCCAGGTTGCTTCTGCCACTTTGTGGTGTTTCCATAGCACCTTAACATACGGGATGCTTCTATTCCTAAGCTTTCTCTCCGTTCTTTCGAATATTCGAACGGGTTCTTCCTCATAGGTAAGATTCTCTTTAATCTGCAGGGCTTCGTATCGAATAATGTGATCTGGATCTGGAATATATTTTCGAAGATTGGACACATGAAATACATCGTGAATGCCTTGCAGTGAGGGCGGTAAGGCCAGTTGGTACGCCACTGATCCCACTTTCTGCAGAATCTCAAATGGTCCGATGAATCTTGGGCTGAGTTTTCCTTTTTGTCCAAACCTTATGCTTCCTTTAAGCGGAGATACCTTCAGGAATACATGATCGCTAACCTCAAATTCCAATGTTTTCCTTCGAACATCTGCATAGCTCTTTTGCCTACTCTGGGTAACTTGCAGTCTTTTGCAGATTGCTTTGATTATCTCGATCATCTGTTCGATTAATTCTACCATGGGGGGTTCTCTTTCTCCTACTTCATCCCAACAAATAGGGGTTCTGCGACGTCTACCATATAATGCCTCGAACGGGGCCATACCTATACTAGCATGGCAACTGTTATTATATGCAAATTCAACCAGAGGCAGGTTATGATCCCAAGTTCCAGCAGAATCGAGTGCACAGGCTCTTAACATATCCTCCAGGGTTTGAATAGTTCTTTCCGATTGCCCGTCAGTCTGAGGGTGGAAGGCTGTGCTTAAATGTAGTTTAGTGCCCGTTGCTCTTTGGAAACCATGCCAGAAGTGGGACACAAATTTAGTGTCACGGTCTAACACGATACTAAGCAGCACACCATGCAACCTAACTATCTCTATGATGTACAGGTTAGCCAACTACTCAGAGGTGAAAATGGCCTTAATGGCTAAGAAATGCACGGCCTTGGTCAGCCTATCCACTATGACCTAAATACTATCGCGCTGCTTGATAGTTTTAGGCATTCCAACCATAAAATCCATGGTGATGTGTTCTCATTTCCACTCCGGGATCGATAATGGTTGCAGTAATCCTCTAGGCTTCTGATGCCCAGTTTTCATCCTTTGACAGGTAAGACATCGGGCCACGAAGTCCGCGATGTCCTTCTTCATTCCATTCCACCAATAATGGGTCTTCAAGTCATGGTACATCTTTGTACTTCCAGGGTGAGTAGTGAGGGTGAAATTGTGCGCTTCTGCTAACAACTCTTTCTTGAGAGCTATTATGTTTGGTACACAAAGTCTATTCCCATGCCAAAGGACTTCATTTTGAACTAAGAATTCCTTATTCTTTCCTTCGTCTACCCCCTTTCTTATCTTCATAAGTTCGGGGTCATCTTTTTGATGTTGCTTGATTCGTTCAACCAAGGACGATGAGATTTGAAGCACTGCTATGTAACTTTGATTCCCTAGTAGTACCACTGCTACTTGTAACACATTGAGCTCTCTTAGGAGCCTCTTTTCTTATGTGAGTGAGTAGGCTACTGTTCCAGTAGACTTCCCACTTAATGCGTCGGCCACCACGTTGGCTTTACCAGGGTGGTACTTCACCTCCATATCATAATCTTTCAGGAGTTCTAACCATCTTCTTTGTCTCATATTCAACTCTTTCTGAGTAAAGATATATTTCAAGCTCTTATGGTCGGTGTATACCTTGCACTTCACCCCATAGAGGTAATGTCTCTAGATCTTTAGGGCGAACACGACTGCAGCCAATCCTAGGTCGTGTGTTGGATAATTTTCTTCATAAGGCTTCAGTTGGCACGAGGCATAAGCAATAACTCTGCCCTTTTGCATTAATGCACATCCCAGTCCCTTCTTGGATGCATCACTGTAGATTACAAACCCTTCATTGCCTTTAGGTATTACTAATATTGGTGCAGACACCAAACGTTTCTTTAGCTCCTGAAAGCTATCTTCACATTTTGGGGTCCATTCAAATTTAGTGGTCTTCCGAAGTAGTTTGATAATAGGCAAAGCCAGTTTAGAAAATCCTTCTACAAATCTTCAATCATAGCCAGCCATGCCTAGAAAACTTCGTACTTCTGAGACCTCTGTGGGTCTTGGCCAATTTACAATGGCCTCCACCTTTGCTGGATCTACCGAGATACCTTCCTTAGGCACTATATGCCCCAAAAATTGCACCTTTCTTAACCAAAACTTGCACTTTTTAAACTTGGCATACAGCTTGTGCTCTTCTAGGGTTTTCAACACCGTTCGTAAGTGGTCGGCATGTTCTTCCCTAGTCTTGGAGTATACTAGGATGTCATTAATAAATACCACTACAAATTTGTCGAGGTATGGCTTAAAAACTCTGTTCATTAAGTCCATAAAGAAAGCAGGAGCATTAGTTAATCCAAATGGCAACACTAAGAACTCATAGTGCCCGTATCGAGTGCGGAAGGCGGTTTTGGGTACATCTTCTTTCTTGATCGTCAGCTGATGGTACCCCGACCTTAAGTCAATTTTTGAGAACACCGAGGCGCCAGCTAGTTGATCAAATAAGTCATCGATTCTAGGAAGTGGGCATTTATTCTTCACTATTACCTTATTCAACTCTCGATAGTCGATACATAATCTTAAACTTCCATCCTTTTTCTTCATGAAGAGCACTGGTGCTCCCCAGGGTGAGACACTAGGCTGAATCAGCCCCTTATCTAGCAATTCCTGCAACTGAGTTTTTAGTTCCATCAGCTCAGCAGGTGCCATTCGATAAGGCGCCTGGGATATTGGGCTCGTTCCAGGCATGAGTTCAATGGTAAACTCGATTTCTCGGTCCGGTGGTAACCCGGTACTTCTTGAAACACCAGCGGGAATTCCCTTGCTACTGGGATCTCACTCAGATTCATATCTTGGTGTTCTGTGCCCTCAATCGCACACAGATAGCCCTGGGATCCCTTCCTCAGCATTCTAAGTGCTTGCATAGTAGATACGATTCGAGTAATCACCGAGGGGCCACTTCCCTTGAAGGTTATCCTTTCTCCGTCATGGGTCGAAAAGGTAGCCAGCTTCTTTTCACAATCAATGGTCACTTTATGCGTGGTTAACCAATCCATTCCTAGAATAACATTCCAACCTTGTATATCTAACTGTACTAAGTCCGCAGGGAGGATTCTCCCTTCCAAGTGAATGGCACAGTTTTTGAAAATAACATCAGTGTAATAAGTAGAGCCCAAAGGAGTGGTTACATGTAGTTGCACATCCATCTCATCAGGCTTGCTAGCAAGCTTCTTTGCGAAGATGGGATTTACAAAAGAATGCGTGGCACCCGAATCAAATAAAACATGAGCATAAGGATGATTGATGAGGAGAGTACCTGAGACGGTGTTAGTAGGGTCCTCAACCTCGTCTCCTTCTAAACAAAACATGCGGCCACCTGCCTGTGGCCTTTTTCCTCCTCGCTGGCCTTCTGCAGCTGTATTCGTAGGAGAACAACCTCTTTGTATGACAGGATTAGCCCCCATGTTTGAACGTTGTATGTCTCTCTGTCGGCTCCACATCCTTTTCGGGCAATCAGCGATCTTATAGTCCGTAGTGCCGCATCCGTAACATTCTCCTGTGCTGTATCTACATGAGCCAGAGTGCATGTGCCCACATTGGTTGCAGGGTCCTACAGTTTTCCCTGTTGCAACTTGCTTGCCTTTACCTTGGTTTGTTGCAACATTAAAGTCTCTGTATCTCTTGTTCCTTGGATCATTTGATCCACCTGGGCTAAATTTTCTCTTGGCTTGGCCCAATTGTCGGCTTTCAGCTTCGGTTTCTTCTATAACCCGGGCTATTTTCACCCCCCGTTGGTGCATCTCTTGGAAACTGGTGAAAACGTGGCCAGCTATCAACCGTTTAATCGATCCTTTCAACCCTTGCTCAAAGTGATCCATTTTCATTTCTTCCGTTGTGACCTGGTTAGGTGCAAAGCGGCTTAATTCATTAAACTTTGCCGCGTATTCTACCACGCTCATCTGTCCTTATTTCAGACGCAGGAATTCTTGCTCTTTTGCTCTCTTCATGTCTCGGGGGTAATACTGGGCGTCCATCAGAGCCTTCAACTGTTCCCAAGTTAGAGCCGGTTCCCCGGCTCGGGGTTTCACCATTCCCCACCAGAACTCAGCCTCCTTTTCGAACTGATGGGTAGCGAGGCGCACCTTGGAACCTTCAGGACAGTTCATTACTTCAAATAGGTTTTCCATTCGCCTCAACCATTCTTCATAAGTGAGAGGATCTGTCCTGCCCCCAAACTTGGGTGGCTTCAATTTATTGAATTCACAAATCGTTTCTAAGGCAGTTGTCTCCGCCATCTGTTCTTTGCAGGGAGGCATTGCTACACAACTGTTTATGCAAAGTTGCTTAGTTTTATATGAAAATAGATTATCAAAGGCAGTTAAAAGTATAGTACAACATCAAATAGCATTTATAAATTTTGAATCATTAGTGCGATCCTACTCAGGTCGCACAAACATCTCCTTTTCCTTATTATAACATCCATTTACATTGTACAAGGCAAAAAGGGTGATGCCCCTGCCAAAATTATTCATTTTCGAGCGTACACTAGCTATATTTTATTTAAAAACAATGAACACATTGGCGACTCCAGGCTACATACAACCTTAATTACCACCTGAGGAACCCTCCTCAGGGGGATCATCTACCACTGGTTCATTCGAGCCCTCTGACTCAACTGGGGCTAGTAAGTTCCATAGCACGAATGGTGAGAAGTATTCCACATTAGGCGCCCCATCCACCAGTTCTCTCATCCTCAGCATTGTGGCCTGCCAGCCCCAGGGGTATTGCGACACCGAAGGAATCTATCCATCGTGCCCACAGTGTGGCTACTCGCTTGTATCATTTTGTCTGAGGGTTTTCTGCGAACAGAAGTCTCATTTGACGATGTTCGATCTGATTTCTCTCTGCTATTGTGATTGGTAGTTGTTGGGTAGCGGCAGGAGTAATTAAAGCCGTGTTGATCAGTTGCATGGCAGCATCGCTCTTTCCTAAGGGGTTATTTTCTAAGGAATCCACCCGCCCTTCTGCTAATATTAGGAAATCCACCAACCCTTTAAAAGTGAATGGTGTATAAGCTCCCCTATGTACATGGAAGAGGCGGAGGATGGAGGTGACTTCGGCCCACCTTCCTATATATGGCATCGCTCTGATGAACTTATAAGTCCAATGGTTCTGTGTGACTCGTGTGAGTCTCCACTAGTTGGTCTTAATCATTGCTTCCCAAAATATGACCGCGCTCCATGTAGCCAACCAGAAGGGTAGATACTCAAAATCATCAATGCTAAGCACCATCCTACATCACCACACTGGGTTAGGAATGACACTATCAAGCACGTATTTGTTTAGGAGTCCTAAGCCATGTTCTAGTTCGTGCACACAAGTATGCAAAACAAGCACATAGTAAGCTCAAGTAAACACTTTAAGGCACATACTTTCACACATTGGTATACCTAAGGTAACATCTATATGCATATGCAACCTATGGCTCTGATACCACCTAATGTAACACCCCTCTATTCCAGAGAGATGTTACACCGCCAGGATCCCCTGAGGGAGACCCCTAAGGCTGTCGTGACTAAAGATCTCCTTATATAATCACCTAACCCTAGGTTAGCTAAGGAATTCCTGGAGTGAAACTACAAGAGTTCTGCCTAAAACTGCAACGTTTATAAAATTTTAGACACAAGCTGAGGGGTACCTAGAGATATTATACTAATTAATTTACAAGAAAACAAGAGTCCTCCACGGGGCACACCCCCGGGACTAAGGCTTATGCCCTTATAACATTCATATTGATCGTTACATAGTTCGCGGCTAGACCAGACCCAACTACATGTTTACCATTTATATTACCTCAACCAAAAGGAACGAAATGGCAGCTTCATCACACAGTAACATAGGAACACTTCTAGGAAGACTGGACGCCCGTAAGCAAGTAGCAAGCATCATCTTTCATTCATTACCGGGGGGGAAAGGGAAAAGGAAATGGAGCGAGTCACCACGTACTCAATGGGTGCCCCCTCTATTCCCTAAAGCAGACCCTTTACAAGTACTATGACCTCTAGTATTCATTCGGTGACATTTACGTGGTATTTAAGTTACGATGAGCTATGTGATACGCATTAAGGGCACTTGACCGTATTATTAAACATAAAGTATTCTCAATGCAAAGAATGTTGGCATGTTAAGGATTTACTAGCTTAGAAGACACCATCAAGACATGAATGTTTGATGCATTAATACTTATTCATTCGATATGCTCTTTCTAAAGTATAGCTACTTAACGCAAACATAATGACTTGATGCAAACATAACTATCTGAAGCAAACATGAGAACTTGACCACACATTACTTGAGATCGCATATCACCATACTTTGAAATCCCTTCCTGTCTTATGAAGAAACCATCCTTCTTTTTTTTTTTTTTGGGTCCCTTGAGGATTTCATTCATATAAAACAAAAGCATTTCATTCATATTAGTCGTATTATAACTCATAGAAACCGCTCATCTTTCTTTCAATCGACCACTAGATGGCCCTCAACCTTTCTTTTCATAAAACATTTAAGACGGCAATTGCCAATTGCGTTTCTCATTCGTAAGGAAAATACTTGTGGCATAAGATCATTATAGGGTGCTGATTGGGTGAGATCTCTTCTCGAACCCCATAGTGAGACCTAACCCTCACACATAAGCTCTTACTCCCGGGATGGCTACATAAACATATTAGACCATTACCCTCGTCAGGGTCTTTTAGGGTTTCCTAGTACCAGGACGTAATCCATAGGCAATCATCATTCATAACATAGTGTCCACAGCACATTATCTTAGCCAAGGAAAGCGTATGGTCATAGCGATTAGTAGTTTGCAGTTTCTTGCGATGAAATCATTTGTCTTGCAACTCACACGATTTCTAAAGCGTTTTAGGGATTCCTCCCAAACATTGTTTGAATAGCTAAAATAGGCCATTACTCGCTACTAGACATGGCTATTATTCATTTAAAACACATGAAAGGTCATTTGCCAAAATATCATCTTTACACACATATGTTACATCTTAATCATACAAAAGAAAGTGGATACACATATCACATTTAAACACATTGTATTCATTTCAACACAATGAGACACACATGGCCTCGCAATCCACATGATTACGGTCAATTCACAACCTAAACTCCGTCCTCACAAGCACCGTACCACAAGGACCTCGAACCACTCATAGTTCTACCTCAAGCCATCCAACTACCATCTCGATTTTATATTTCACAATCTAGCGTCCTAATCATTATGACATACTGAAAAGCGATACATAAACTCATGAAACTTACCAATGCTGGACTTACCGATTAACCAACTAACAATTAGTGGTGTGCTGCAACTAACGGTTATAACCATGCACTCATACATATATAATAGGCATTCATACGATCTTAAATTGAAACGGACGTTAAGCTAAGTTAAGCCAAGTAAGCATGAAACGCGATTATATTCATATATTTCAGTTAAGGGGCATAAACATGCATAGTTCAGCATTCAAATATTATTTTCAGAGCTATTTCATAAGCGTAATTCAATCAAATAGACAAGTATCAATTTGAAGTTACATTTAAGCCTATTCATGTCATTCAAGCTTAACTATTCATGCCCTTTAAGCTTAACATGAATCAAGTTTCTATTTAAACATAAAATGATTCACTTCGAAGTTCATATATGATTATGATTCATATATGATTATGACACGACTAATCATATATACGTTAATTCTAAGCGTTTATAATTCATTTCGAATGACATCTTCAGGCATGCATTAAGTAAATAAATTCGAGTCTAGGCTAAACATACTTGCCTTACTTCAAATTAAAACTTTCAGCTTGAATTAACTAAACTGATTTGAATCGAAGCTAAGCGTACATAATTCATTTCGAATTAATATTTCAGTCATAATCTACGTCAATTAATTCGAATTGATGCTAAACATATATAAACCACCTAGAATTAACATTTCAAGCATAATTCACCTAAATTTATTCAAATCGAAGCTAAACATATATAATTCGTTTCAAAATTAAATCTCATGCATGAATTAACGAAATTGATTCAATTCGAAGCTAATCATGTATGATTCATCTCAAATTACAATTTCAGGCAACACATTTCTAGCAAATTTGGCTAGCCTAATCTGACATGCAAGACCCAATCTGCTAAAACATTCGTGAAATTAGTAATAGCTTAGGAGGAGAGAAACACTTACCTGGATTAGCCTAATTTCAACCTTAAATAGCAAATACCAGATGCCCCACTCTGCTAAACCCGAACCCTGGCGGGGCAGCTTGAAAATCCGAACCCTAGCTCTCGATTTGGTGGTGTTTTTGGTCGCGTTTAAGGGTGTTTGGGGTCGAATCCGACCCCCAGATTTATAGAGGAGGTCGAATCCGATGTAGGTGATCGGATTCCGGCACGTGGGTGGCGGAATTAGGGTGACTGACGCGTGGGTCTTGAATTTGGCTCGGTTGTGCGACGTGGGGAAGGAGAATTGGTGGTGTTTGGCGACCGGCAACGCGTGGACGAGGGTCGGACGGGTTCCTTCTCTCGCCGGTGACACGCGACGGCCGGCGGTGACGCCAGGCAATGACAGGTGACCCGCGAGAGAGAGAGAGAGAGAGAGACAGCGAAGTAGAGAGAGGGAGTGCGAGAAGGAGAGGGGGTCGGGGTCTCGGGTTCTCCTTGCCCGAAATGCCGATCCCCCCCTTTTACTCATTTAGTTGTTCCTTTTTTTTAATCAACTAATACAATAACTGTTGGGTTCTAATCTCTAAACTTGTTAACGATTTACACTAAACTCAAGTTGAAATGTCCTACAACTAGCTTTTAAATCTAATTCGAAAATCGATTAAAATTAACGATTAATGTTTTTGAAGCGCAAGAGCTTGAACTGATTCTAAAGACGTTGCAAACTACTAACGTTAATAGCAGTAATAATGGAATAACGATGTTTCATTTTAGTAAACCTTATTGTTAAACACACACAATCACAACATAAAATGCTTAATAAAAACAGTTAAAATCTAACTCGACGATCTTAGCAACGAAACCAGTTAGGCGACAATATAGAGAAAGTGCGGTTCTTACACTCTCCCCACCTTAAAGGAATTTCGTCCCCGAAATTTGCTTAACTGCTAGAAATAATGCTGGGTATTGTTCGCGCATTTTGCTTTCTAATTCCCAGGTTGCTTCCGCCACTTTGTGGTGTTTCCATAGCACCTTAACATACAGGATGCTTCTATTCCTAAGCTTTCTCTCCGCTCTTTTGAATATTCGAACGGGTTCTTCCTCATAGGTAAGATTCTCTTTAATCTGCAGGGCTTTGTATCTAATAATGTGATCTGGATCTGGAATATATTTTCGAAGATTAGACACATGAAATACATCGTGAATGCCTTGCAGTGAGGGCGGTAGGGCCAGTTGGTACGCCACCGATCTCACTTTCTGCAGAATCTCAAATGGTCCGATGAATCTTGGGCTGAGTTTTCCATTTTGTCCAAACCTTATGCTTCCTTTAAGCGGACATACCTTTAGGAATACATGATCGCCAACCTCAAATTCCAATGGTTTCCTTCTAACATCTGCGTAGCTCTTTTGCCTACTCTGGGCAACTTGCAGTCTTTTGCGGATTGCTTTGATTATCTCGATCGTCTGTTCGATTAATTCTACCATGGAGGGTTCTCTTTCTCCTACCTCATCCCAACAAATAGGGGTTCTGCAACGTCTACCATATAATGCCTCAAACGGGGCCATACCTATACTAGCATGGTAACTGTTATTGTACGTAAATTCAACCAGAGGCAGGTTATGATCCCAAGTTTCAGCAGAATCGAGTGCACAAGCTCTCAACATATCCTCGAGGGTTTGAATAGTTCTTTCCGTTTGCCCGTCAGTCTGAGGGTGGAAGGCTGTGCTTAAATGTAGTGTAGTGCCCATTGCTCTTTCGAAACCATACCAGAAGCGGGACGCAAATTTAGTGTCACGGTCCAACACGATACTAAGCAGCACACCATGCAACCTAACTATCTCTATGATGTACAGGTTAGCCAACTACTCAGAGGCGAAAATGGCCTTAATGGCTAAGAAATGCGCGACCTTGGTCAGCCTATCCACTATGACCCAAATACTATTGTGCTGCTTGATAGTTTTAGGCATTCCAATCATAAAATCCATGGTGATGTGTTCCCATTTCCACACCGGGATCGGTAATGGTTGCAGTAATCCTCCAGGCTTCTGATGCTCAGTTTTCATCCTTTGACAGGTAAGACATCGGGCCACGAAGTCCGCGATGTCCTTCTTCATTCCATTCCACCAATAATGGGTCTTCAAGTCGTGGTACATTTTTGTACTTCCAGGGTGACTAGTAAGGGTGGAATTGTGCGCTTCTGCTAACAACTCTTTCTTGAGAGCTGTTATGTTTGGTACACAAAGTCTATTCCCATGCTAAAGGACTTCATTTTGAACTAAGAATTCCTTATTCTTTCCTTCGTCTACCCCCTTTCTCATCTGCATAAGTTCAGGGTCATCTTTGTGATGTTGCTTGATTCGTTCAACCAAGGACGATGAGATTTGAAGCACTGCTATGTAACTTTGATTCCCTGGTAGTACCACTGCTGCTTGTAACACGTTGAGCTCTCTTAGGAGCCTCTTTTCTTGTGTGAGTAAGTAGGCTACTATTCCAGTAGACTTCCTACTTAATGCGTCGGCCACCACGTTGGCTTTACTAGGGTGGTACTTCACCTCCATATCATAATCTTTCAGGAGTTCTAACCATCTTCTTTGTCTCATATTCAACTCTTTCTGGGTAAAGATATATTTCAGGCTCTTATGGTCGGTGTATACCTCGCACTTCACCCCATAGAGGTAATGTCTCCAGATCTTTAGGTCGAACACGACTGCAGCCAATTCTAAGTCGTGTGTTGGATAATTTTCTTCGTAAGGCTTCAGTAAGTGCGAGGCATAAGCAATAACTCTGCCCTTTTGTATTAATACACATCCCAGTCCCTTCTTGGATGCATCACTGTAGATTACAAATCCTTCATTGCCTTCAGGTATTACTAATATTGGTGCAGACACCAAACGTTTCATTAGCTCCTGAAAGCTATCTTCACATTCTGGGATCCATTCAAATTTAGTGGTCTTCCGAAGTAGTTTGGTAATAGGCAAAGCCAGTTTAGAAAATCCTTCTACAAATCTTCGATAATAGCCAGCCATGCCTAGAAAACTTCATACTTCTGAGACCTTTGTGGGTCTTGGCCAATTTACAATGGCCTCCACCTTTGCTGGATCTACCGAGATACCTTCCTTAGTCACTACATGCCCCAGAAATTGCACCTTTCTTAACCAAAACTCGCACTTTTTAAACTTGGCATACAGCTTGTGCTCTTTTAGGGTTTTCAACTTCGTTCGTAAGTGGTCTACATGTTCTTGCCTAGTCTTGGAGTATACTAGGATGTCATCAATAAATACCACTATGAATTTGTCGAGGTATGGCTTAAAAACTCTGTTCATTAAGTCTGTAAAGAAAGCAGGAGCATTAGTTAATCCAAATGGCAACACTAAGAACTCATAGTGCCCGTATCGAGTGTAGAAGGCGGTTTTGGGTACATCTTCTTTCTTGATCTCCAGCTGATGGTACCCCGACCTCAAGTCAATTTTTGAGAACACCGAGGTGCCAGCTAGTTGATCAAACAAGTCATCGATTCTAGGAAGTGGGTATTTATTCTTCACTGTTACCTTATTCAACTCTCGATAGTTCATATATAATCTTAAACTTCCATGCTTTTTCTTTACGAAGAGCACTGGTGCTCCCCAGGGTGAGACACTAGGCTGAATCAGCCCCTTATCTAGCAATTCCTGTAACTGAGTTTTTAGTTCCCTCAGCTCAGCAGGTGCCATTCAATAAGGCGCCTGGGATATTGGGCTCGTTCCAGGCACGAGTTCAATGGTAAACTCGATTTCTCGCTCCGGTGGTAGCCCCAGTACTTCTTGAAACACCTGTGGGAATTCCCTTGCTACTGGGATCTCACTCAGATTCAGATCTTTATGTTCTGTGCCCTCAATCGCGCACAGATAGCCCTCGCATCCCTTCCTCAGCATTCTAAGTGCTTGCATAGCAGATACGATTGGAGTAATCACCCGGGGGCCACTTCCCTTGAGGGTTATCCTTTCTCCGTCAGGGGTCAAAAAGGTAGCCAGCTTCTTTTCACAATCAATGGTCACTTTATGCGTGGTTAACCAATACATTCCTAGAATAACATCCCAACCTTGTATGTCTAACTATACTAAGTCCAAAGGGAGGATTCTCCCTTCCAAGTGAATGGCACAGTTTTTGAAAATAACATCAGTGTAATAGGTAGAGCCCAAAGGAGTGGTTACATATAGTTGCACATCCATCTCGTCAGGCTTGCTAGCGAGCTTCTTTGCGAAGATGGGATTTACAAAAGAATGCGTGGCACCCAAATTAAATAAAACATGAGCATAAAGATGATTGATGAGGATAGTACCTGAGACGGTGTTAGTGGGGTCCTCAACCTCGTCTCCTTCTAAACAAAACACGTGGCCACCTGCCTGTGGCCTTTTCCCTCCTCGTTGGCCTCCTACAGCTGTATTCATGGGAGGACGACCTCTTTGTATGGCAGGATTAGCCCCCATGTTTGAACGTTGTGTGTTTCTCTATCGGCTCCACACCCTTTTTGGGCAATCAGTGATCTCATGGTCCGTAGCGCCGCATCCGTAACATTCTCCTGTGCTGTATCTATATGAGCCAGAGTGCATGCACCCACATTGGTTGCAAGGTCCTACAGTTTGCCCTGTTGCAACTTGCTTAACTTTGCCTTGGTTTGTTGCAATGTTAAAGTCTCTGTATCTCTTATTCCTCGGATCATTTGATCCACCTGGGCCAAATTTTCTCTTGGCTTGGCCCAATTGTCGGCTTTCAGCTTCGGTTTCTTCTATAACCCGGGCCATTTTCACCGCCCGTTGGTACATCTCTTAGAAGTTGGTGAAAACGTGGCCTGCTATCATCCGTTTAATCGGTCCTTTCAACCCTTGCTCAAAGTGATCCATTTTCATTTCTTCTGTTGCGACCTGGTTAGGTGCAAAGCGGCTCAATTCATTAAACTTTGCCGCGTATTCTACCACGCTCATCTGTCCTTGTTTCAGACGCAGGAATTCTTGCTCCTTTGCTCTCTTCATGTCTTAGGGGTAATACTGGGCGTCCATCAGAGCCTTCAACTGTTCCCAAGTTAGAGCCGGTTCCCCGGCTCAGGGTTTCACCATTCCCCACCAGAACTCAGCCTCCTTTTCGAACTGATGGTAGCGAGGCGCACCTTGGAACCTTCAGGACAGTCCATTACTTCAAATAGGTTTTCCATTCACCTCAACCATTCTTCATAAGTGAGAGGATCTGTCCCGCCCCCAAACTTGGGTGGCTTCAATTTATTGAATTGACAAATCGTTTCTAAGGCGGTTGGCTCCGCCATCTGTTCTCTGCGGGGAGGCATTGCTACACAACTGTTTATGCAAAGTTGCTTAGTTTTATATGAAAATAGATTATCAAAGGCAGTTAAAAGTATAGTACAACATCAAATAGCATTTATAAATTTCGAAGCATTAGTGCGATCCTACTCAGGTTGCACAAACATCTCCTTTTCCTTATTATAACATCCATTTACATTGTACAAGGCAAAAGGGGTGATGCCCCTGCCTAAATTATTCATTTTTGAGCGTACACTAGCTATATTTTATTTAAAAACAATGAACACATTGGCGACTCTAGGCTACATACAACCCTAATTACCACCTAAGGAACCCTCCTCAGGGGGATCATCTACCACTGGCTCATTAGAGCCCTCTGACTCAACTGGGGCTAGCAGGTTCCATAGCGCGAATGGTGGGAAGTATTCCACATCAGGCGCCTCATCCACCAGTTCTCTCATCCTCAGCATTGTGGCCTGCCAGCCTCGGGGGTATTGTGCACCGAAGGAATCTATCCATCGTGCCTACAGTGTGGCTACTCACTTGTATCATCTTGCCTGAGGGTTTTTTTGCAAACAGAAGTCTTATTTGACGATGTTCGATCTGATTTCTCTCTGCTGTTCTGATTGGTAGTTGTTGGGTAGCGACAGGAGCAATTAAAGCCTTGTTGATTAGTTGCATGGCGACATCACTCCTTCCCAAGGGGGTATTTCCTAAGGAATCCACCCGCCCTTCTGCTAATATTAGGAAAACCACCAACCCTCTAAAAGTGAATGGTGTATAAGCTCCCCTATGTACATGGAAGAGGCAGAGGATAGAGGTGACTTCGGCCCACCTTCCCATATATGGGATCGCTCTGATGAACTTGTAAGTCCAGTGGTTCTGTGTGACCCGTGTGAGTCTCCACTAGTTGCTCTTAATCATTGCTTCCCAAAATACGACTGCACTCCATGCAGCCAACCAGAAGGGTAGATACTCAAAATCATCAATGCTAAACACCATCCTACATCACCACACTGGGTTAGGAATGGCACTATCAAGCACGTATTTATTTGGGAGTCCTAAGCCATGTTCTAGTTCGTGCACACAAGTATGCAAAACAAGCACATAGTAAGCTCAAGTAAACACTTTCAGGCACATACTTTCACACATTGGTATACCTAAGCTCACATCTATATGCATATGCAACCTATGGCTCTGATACCACCTAATGTAACACCCTTCTATTCCGGAGAGATGTTACACCACCAGGATCCCCCGAGGGAGACCCCTAAGGCTGTCGTGACTGAAGATCTCCTTATATAATCACCTAACCCTAGGTTAGCTAAGGAATTCCTGGAGCGAAACTGCAGGAGTTCTGTCTAAAACTGCAACATTTATAAAATTTTAGACACAAGCTGAGGGGTACCTAGAGACATTATACTAATTAATTTACAAAAAAACAAGAGTCCTCCACGGGGCACACCCCCGGGACTAAGGCTTATGCCCTTACAACATTCATATAGATCGTTACATGGTTCGCGGCTAGACCAGAGCCAACTACATGTTTACCATTTATATTACGTCAACCAAAAGGAAGGAAATGGCAGCTTCATCACACAGCAGCATAGGAACACTTTCAGGAAGACTGGACGCCCGTAAGCAAGTAGCAAGCATAATCTTTCATTCATTACCTGGGGGGGAAGGGAAAAGGAAATGGAGTGAGTCACCACGTACTCAATGAGTGCCCCCTCCATTCCCTAAAGCAGACCCTTTACAAGTGCTATGACCTTTAGTATTCATTCGGTGACATTTACGTGGTATTCAAGTTGCGATGAGCTATATGATACGCATTAGGGGCACTTGACCATATTATTAAACATAAAGTGTTCTCAATGCGAAGAATGTTGGCATGTTAAGGATTTACTAGCTTAGAAGACACCATCAAGACATGAATGTTTGATGCATTAATACTTATTCATTCGATATGCACTTTCTAAAGTATAGCTACTTAACGCAAACATAATGACTTGATACAAACATAACTATCTGAAGCAAACATGACAACTTGACCACGCATTACTTGAGATCACCATACTTTGAAATCCCTTCCTGTCTTATGAAGAAACCATCCTTCTTTTTTTTTTTTTGGGTCCCTTGGGGCTTTCATTCATATAAAACAAAAGCATTTCATTCATATTAGTCGTATTACGACTCACAGAAACTGCTCATCTTTCTTTTAATCGACCACTAGATGGCCCTCAACCTTTCTTTTCATAAAACATTTAAGACGGCAATTGCCAACTGCGTTTCTCGTTCATAAGGAAAATACTTGTGGCATAAGATCATTACAGGGTGCTGATTGGATAAGATCTATTCTCGAACCCCATAGTGAGACCTAACGCTCACACATAAGCTCTTACTCCCGGGATGGCTACATAAACATATTAGACCATTACCCTCGTCAGGGTCTTCTAGGGTTTCCTAGTACCAGGACGTAATCCCTAGGCAGTCATCATTCATAACATAGTGTCCACAGCACATTATCTTAACCAAGGAAAGCGTATGGTCATAGCGATTAGTAGTTTGCAGTTTCTTGCGATGAAATCATTTGTCTTGCAACTCACACCATTTCTAAAGCGTTTTGGGGATTCCTCCCAAACATTGTTTGAATAGCTAAAATAGGCCATTACTCGCTACTAGACATGGCTATTATTCATTTAAAACACATGAAAGGTCATTTGCCAAAATATCATCTTTACACACATATGTCACATCTTAATCATACAAAGGAAAGGGGATACACATATCACATTTAAACACTTCGTATTCATTTCAACACAATGAGCCACACATGGCCTCGAAATCCACACGATTGCGGTCAATTCACAACCCGAACTCCTCCTCACAAGCACCGTACTACAGGGACCTTGAACCACTCATAGTTCTACCTCAAGCCATCGAACTACCATCTCGGTTTTATATTTCACAATCTAGCATCCTAATCATTATGACATACTGAAAAGCGATACATAGACTCATGAAACTTACCAATGCTGGACTTACCGATTAACCAACTAACAATTAGTAGTGCGCTGCAACTAACGGTTATAACCATGCACTCATACATATATAATAGGAATTCATACGATCTTAACTTGAAACGGGCATTTAGCAAGCTAAGTTAATCCAACTAAGCATGAAACACGATTATATTCATATATTTCAGTTAAGGGACATAAACATGCGTAGTTCGTCATTCAAATATTATTTCCAGAGCTATTTTATAAGCATAATTCAATCAAATAAACAAGTATCGATTTGAAGTTACATTTAAGCCTATTCATGTCATTCAAGCTTAACTATTCATGCCCTTCAAGCTTAACATGAATCAAGTCTCTATTTAAACATAAAACAATTCACTTCGAAGCTCATATATGATTATGATTCATATATGATTATGACACGACTAATCATATATATGTTAATTCTAAGCGTTTATAATTCATTTCGAATGACATCTTCAGGCATGCATTAAGTAAATAAATTCGAATCTAGGCTAAACATACTTGCCTTACTTCGAATTAAAACTTTCAACTTGAATTAACTAAATTGATTTGAATCAAAGCTAAGCGCACATAATTCATTTCGAATTAATATTTCAGTCATAATCTACGTCAATTAATTCGAATTGATGTTAAACATATATAAACCACCTAGAACTAACATTTCAAGCATAATTCACCTAAATTTATTCGAATCGAAGCTAAACATATATAATTCGTTTCGAAATTAAATCTTATGCATGAATTAACAAAATTGATTCAATTCGAAGCTAATCATATATGATTCATCTCAAATTACAATTTCAGGCAACACATTTCTAGCAAATTTGGCTAGCCTAATCTGACATGCAAGACCCAATCTGCTAAAACATTCGTGAAATTAGTAATAGCTTAGGAGGAAAGCAACACTTACCTAGATTAGCCTAATTTCAACCTTAAACAGCAAATACCAGATGCCCCACTCTGCTAAACCCGAACCCTGGCCTGTTAGCTCGTAAATCCGAACCCTAGCTCTCGATTTGGTGGCGTTTTTGGTCACGTTTGAGGGTGTTTGGGGTTGAATCCGACCCCTAGATTTATAGAGGAGGCCGAATCTGATATGGGTGATCGGATTCCGACACGTGGGTGGAGGAATTAGGGTGGCTGACACATGGGTCTCGAATTTGGCTCGGTTGTGCGACGTGGGGGAAGGAGAATTGGTGGTGTTTGGTGACTGGAACGCGTGGACGAGGGTCGGACGGGCTCCTTCTCTCGCCGGCGACATGTGACGGCCAGCGGTGACGCCAGACGGCGACCGGTGACCCACGAGAGAGAGAGAGAGAGAAAGAGAGAGCGAAGTAGAGAGAGGGAGTGCAAGAAGAAGAGGGGGTCGGGGTCTCGGGTTCTCCTTGCCCGAAATGTCGATCCCCCCCTTTTACTCATTTAGTTATTCCTTTTTTTTTTGATTCAACTAATACAATAACTGTTGGGTTCTAATCTCCAAACTTGTTAACGATTTACGCTAAACTCAAGTTGAAATGTCCTACAACTGGCTTTTAAATCTAATTCGAAAATCGATTAAAATTAACGATTAACGTTTTTGAATGACAAGAGTTTGAATTGATTCTAAAGACGTTGCAAACTACTAATGTTAATAGCAGTAATAATGGAATAACGATGTTTCATTTTAGTAAACCTTATTGTTAACCACACACAATCACAACATAAAATGCTTAATAAAAACAGTTAAAACGCAACTTGACGATCTTAGCAACGAAACCAGTTAGGCGACAATATAGAGAAAGTACGGTTCCTACAATAAGGCCAAAAGAGAATGGTTCCTTTTACACTTTGATTTAAATGCACAATCATTTATTAGACAAGAGTGGTATTCATTTGTGGAAAGACATAAAATAAATGTATCTTTCTTTAATTGGTGGGCTATATTTGCCTCTGATTATGATCTTCCAGACCCATTCCATGTTAAAGAAATAAATACTAATATTAATTTTGCTAGAAAATGGACACTCAAAAATGATCAAATAATTACCTCTTTTACTCCTCCATTAGAGAAAATTATATTAACTACCCCTGACGGTAATATTCAAGCAATTCCATTCAAAATAGGTAGAAATGATCCAAAAAATAGTCAAGTACTTTTAAGTGATATTAAAAAGATATATCATCAAAATAATTATACAAACCAAGTATTACATACGGTGTCTCAACATGTCAATATGGTCTCTACTCAAGCTGAAACAAAAAAAACAGGAAATTGATTCATTAACTGAAAAATTAGAAAATTTAGATATCAATGACACTAAAAAGAATAAGCCAAACTTCTTAGATGATATTGTAAAACCCTTATTTAAAATAAGACATTCAAATATATTAGAACTACCAAATATTCGTACTCCTTTAATTGTAAAAATAGATGAGAAATTAAAAGAAGTAGAAACTTCAACGAACAACATAGTTAATATTTTAGAAAAAGATTTATCTCAATCAGATGATGATTTTCAAAATATTAATAAAATATAAAAAAAGAAACTTCCACATTATTCCAAGCGAACTGGTCCAGATCTTCATCTTGAAAGTGCTAGAACAATAATGACTGAAAATTTTACTGGTGATTCAATATAATGAATGGAATATTGATGGCCTCAGCGACCACAAAACATTTATAACACTCCAAAGAATGTTAATTGTTTGTACAGTTTATTCAACTAAATGCGCAACAGATTTACAAGCTTTGGATTTAATAACCTCTGGATTCACTGGTATACTCAAAAATTGATGGGAGAATTATATTCAAGAGGATGAACGTAATAAAATCAGAAATCACACAAATTCTCAAGGACAACCTGACAATATAGAAACATTAATTTACACAATTATTAGTAATTTTTTTGGAAGTTCTAAAGATATTAATGCTGCAACAGATATTATTTTGACAAATTTAAGATATCCAACTCTCGAAGATTACAATTGGTACAAAGATACATTTTTAACATGCCTATTAAAAAGAGAAGACTATCGTCAACCTTATTAGAAAGAAAAATTTGTTTCAGGATTACCATCCGTATTTTCTCAAAGAATGCTTAATAAATTAAGTGAAGTCATTGGTAAAGGTCCAATTCCATTCGAACAAATTACGTTTGGTCGATTATTAAGTTTTATAAAAAAGAAGGAATTTTCATCATGCAATAAACTAAAATTACAAGCAAGATATTCAACAAATAAAACCGCTAAATGAAAAGAATTAGGTTCTTTTTGTGAACCATTCTACCTTCCAAAGTTAGAAGCTCCATCTATCAAAAAACGAAGAAAAAATCAAATTAGTAAGAAGAAACAATATGCTACAAGAAATCAAAATTAGAAAAAATTAAGTCCTAAATAGACTACTACAAAAAAGAAAATCGATAATACAAATACTTGTTATAAATATGGCAAACCAGGTCATTATGCAAAAAATTGTGGAGTTAAAAAGAAACTAAATAAAATATGTGCAGAACATCCTGATATTCAAGATAAATTAATTTCATTATTGGAACTCAAAGATACGCCTAGTTAATCAGAAAATTCATCGTCCTCCTCTGATTATGAAGACAATAATATCAATGAATTAGAAAGTGATTCAAGTAAATATTCATCAAGTAATGAGTCCTCAAGAATATACTATAAATGTATTAATGTCTTAACCACTAATAATAGTGAAAAGGAATTTTTATTGAATTTAATTGATCAAATTCAAGATACAGAATTAAGAAAAGAGTATTTACAAAAACTCAAAGATATCTTAATAAAAGAAGAGTCTTTAGAATCTCCTTATGAGGTAAGTATCAATAAAATATTTGAAACACGTGAGATTTCAAATATTCTAAAAGTAGTTAATATTGAAAATCGATAATACAAATACTTGTTGCAAATGTGGCAAACTAGGTCATTATGCAAAAAATTGTAAAGTTAAAAAAAAACTAAACGAAATATGTGCAGAACATCCAGTTATAGCTAATCAATAAGAAAATTCATTGTCCTCCTCTGATTGTGAAGACAATAATGTCAATGAATTAGAAAGTGACTCAAGTAAATATTCATCAAGTAATGAGTCCTTAAGAATATGCTATAAGTGCATTAACGTCTTAACCACTAATAATAGTGAAAGGAATTTTTATTAGATTTAATTGATCAAATTCAAGATACAGAATTAAGAAAACAGTATTTACGAAAATCAAAGGTATCTTAATAAAAGAAGACTCTTTAGAACCTCCTCATAAGGTAAGCATCAATAAAATATTTGAAACACGTGAGATTTCAAATATTCTAAAAGTAGTTTATATTCAAGACTTAAAACTCGAAATTAATATTTTAAATGAACAAATTAAAAATTTACAAAAAGATTTATGTTCATTACAGACAAAAGATGTTAAATTAGAAACAAGATTAGCATTAATAGAAAACAAACCTTCTTTTTCAAACATTCAATCAGAAGATATCGCTACGGATCAACATTTTGTTCGAACTACTAATCAAATAAATTTTCAAAAATGGTATATTAATGTTACTCTTAAAATCAAAGATAGCTTTGAACTAAATATTATTACACTATTAGATAGTGGTGCAGATCAAAATTGTATAAAAGAAGGATTAATTCCCTCTATATATTATGAAAAGACAAAAGAACGACTTCATAGCGCTAATGGTGTGGCGTTACAAATTAAGTATGAATTATCAGATGCTCACATATCTAATCAAGGATATTGTTTCAAAAACTGATTCATTTTAGTACGAGACATAAGTTAAGAAGTTATTTTTGGAACTCCTTTCGTTACTCAAATTTATCCATTTAAAATAGATCAAATTGGTATGCATACAGAAATTACGGGAACAACAATATTATTCAAATTTGTTACCCCTATTTATCAAGAAGATTTATCTTACATCAAGACAAATCAATGTAATTGAATGTAACAATCCAAAATATTGGCACAAATTAGAAAGGCTTGAAGTCATTAAACGATTCAATAATGATCAAAGAGAATTGCAAGAAATAAATCAACGACTACAGGAACTAAACATTATCTTACACAATTATATTACATCAACAGATTTCAATGAATTCAATATAAAATGGTTAAATGAACATTATCAATTAGCGTGTCAACGTCGTGATCTAGAAAAAACCATAGAATATTGCAAAACTAATCTTACAGTACTCAATGCATGCATAGCTGAATATCAAATCATATAGCCTAATCCTATTCAATACGGAGTAAACTATTTTCAAAAGGTTTTTAAAATAAAATTTTTTACAATATTTCAACTATGAGTTTTACCATTTCTGACAACAACTGCGTTTTATTTTCAGCCATCAACATGGACCAAGATAATAAGGAAGAAAGAAAGATTCAAACTTCTCAGCAATATGCCATGATACCAAATACTCAAACCCATCATCAATATTCAATCCCTATTACGAACCAATTCCAAACCCTACCTTCTAAAGATTTTCCTCCATTAACCTATGCTCAAGCCTCAACTAAACCTCCTTCATCTTCCACTCAAACATCTTCTCTAAACTTATTAGAATATTTCGCCGAACCAATATGCAATCCTGTCGCATATACTAAATACCGAGAACCTGAATCTCTTCTTGAATTCAGTAAATTTGTTAAAGCTATTTTTCTTCCAGATTGCTATCATATTCCAGACTCCCCGTTAAAAACACAACATATTTATGAACTTATCCTGGTAGTTCAAAATCTGTAGAATTTTGAACATATTCTAGACAAACATACTCTAAATTTTATAGCCTATTCCAAATATCGAATCCTCAAAGTTCTTACAGAAAAAGACTAGTTTACTACATATACTACTAAATCTTTTTCTATTCCATTCAATCCTTCAGGATATCACTATATTGATTATCAAAATGCTCGGTATGAAACATTTATTTACTGATCATTCAATTATTCCTGGTTCATCAGCTTTGATATGAGACCTGAAATTACATTTTCATTATGGTTTTATCAATGGTGGACTATCTATGGTAGTCTTCAAAACATATGGCTAGAGGACGTCAAAAAATCATTCCAATTTCATTCCATTCACTACAAATTCTCCAGATCTCACGGAAATACTGTTCCACAAGAAATTTGGTATTCCATGGATCTTTTGTTGGTCTTTCAGTATTATTTAATATTATCTGCCACCAGCATCATTCTCTCTCGTCCAAGAATACAAAATCAAATGGTTGGAAAAATTTGCAGTTAACAAGTTTTGGTCGTTAGACGTTGTCCAAGCGAAAATGTTGCATATAACACAGCAAGTGATTCCAGTAACACCGTCAGCTCCACCAAAGAAACAAGAGCGATCCTCAAAAGATAAAGGCAAAGCTACCTCATCCAATGAGCTTAATGAACTCCAGTTACTCCAAAAGGAAATCAAATTACTCAAAAAACAAAAACAATTGTTGTTAATATCCAAGGCTGCTTCATCAGATTCATCCTTATCCTCAGTGCATTCCAATTAGAACCCATGTGGTGGTCCTAGTGCTCAAGATCCCTATGAACATTGAGTAGATTTTCTACTCCTAGTATTATTCAGAAAACAAAAGGTTTTATTACTAACGTGTTTTGTAGGTTTCAATCATTTTCCACACCACTCAATCTCAAAATCCCGGGAGGGAAGTCTAGCAATCACTCAATCCAAGCAATTAACATGCTCTGATAGCAGGGATGTCTAGCAATCACTCAATCCAAGCAATCAACATCAAATGCAAATACGTCCAAAATACCATTATGATTCATGACCCATCAAAGTATTCTTAGCCAATTCAATTATGATTTATCGTGACTCATCAACATGTCAACATCAAAGGCAATGACTCATCAAGACAGGCAATAATTCAGCAAGACAAGCAATTATGCAAGATTATGACTCATCGTCAGGATTTAAGTAACGTCACTATCAAGACAGCTCATCAGGACAATAATTTAAGAACAGTCCAAAGACCATTATTACTCAATACTATTTCACTTTTGACGTGGTTCCACTCCAAGTTCAAGACAAAGCATAAATAATTCAAGATTGTCAGCAGAAGTTATCAGCACAAGATTTCATTTTATTATTGAATCTTTACCGTCCACATGTAAACATTAAATTCCATATTGTATTTTATAAATAAGTACTTCATAGCATTGCATTAGGCATCATGAGAAATCAGCAAATATAAGCAAGCATCACGAAAAATCACCTAAGAGCTTGAAACGCTTACGAGCTTTCCTCAACCAATTCTCAACCTCACTCCTTCCCTCAAATAGCCTTCTCCATCTCCCTTATACTCCATTACGAAGTGCTTCTGTTAAGTCAAAAATCATGCATTATTTTAATAATTATTTCGATTATATTATATATATTGTTTCGTCTAATTTACTTTATTTTATATATTTTTCAGGATTAGCATTAATTAAATAAAGAGGAGAAGAGAGGATGTCGAAGTTCGGGTTTTACACACTTGGCTATCAAGACGGTCTAAAAATAATAATTTATGAAAAATATTATTTTCATAATTATTTATTTGAGCTAGGGTTACAAGAGTTGGAGAGAAGCTAAAAGACTTGGAGGAGAAGGAGTCTAAGGAAAAAAAACCCTAGCTACCTTTCCCACCATAAAATCATGCATCATCACCATCTCATGAGACATGAAGCCACGGCACAATCCCACACACGCCTAACCCTAAAAACCAAGACCCACGGCACACCTTCTTCTCCTTAAAAATAAGAGACCTCATGCCTTAACCCTTCACCAGGAGCCACGGCAGCCAATAATCCCCCACTTCTCATCATCTTCACCATAATCATCCCACCCTCTCACCTACACGCCTCTACCAACATCATATATTATCTCCATCAACCTCATCATCACCAACGTTCATTCCATCGTCGCGATCATCACCATCAATCATCATCATCATCTGAGAGAAATAAGCCATGGCCTCACGCACCCTATTATTTTCCTCTTTCTATTTTTACTTTGATATTTTTTTGTGTTTAGTTTATTATTAAACATGAAGTATTTGGGTAATTTGTGGAATTTTATTTTTAATATGAGTGAGTAATTTTCTTGTACTTAGTATAATCTTCTTGAAACCATGCTAAATTTACTATTTTGAAACAAGTTTTATACTTTATTGCCTAGTTGATTCATATTCATGATTCTATAACGATTAGCGTTTATCGTTTATAATATGCGTGCTAAATTAATTAGAATGCATGCTAGTTAGTTTAATACAATTTCAATTGATAGTTTAGAAGACTATAATACGTAAAAGTTATAGTCTTTTATGCTTAAGTATCACCCTAATTAATCATGGATGGCTCAAACTCATCTCTTTTAATTAAATAATCACTTTAGATCTTTATTAAATCAATTTGCTGGTAAATTGGTTACAAAGTATTAAATGATATTTTTCTAATTCTTAATACTCTAGTTTGATTAAAGTCTTGTGCTGATGTGAGGATTATCAAAACTAGTAGGGTTTATATTAGGGCTGGACCTAATTAAACTAGAATATAAGGAAAAACGGGGAAGAACCGCTGGTGGATGTCTTCTGCAGTTTAACTCATGAATGAAATTAACTTGTGTGTTAATGATAAATATTAATTTGCATGGTGGATTGAGATTATACTAAGTATCCTTCATGAATTTGACAATTTTTGATCATTATTTGTTGCTTAGAATTAATTTGATTAGTTTGTTCTATTTTTATTAACTTCAATATAATTTCAATCGAACCGCCCCCCAAAGTGTAGTCTTTTAGGAGTCTCTAGGTAATTTTAGATAGTTTAGGTGTTGATTATTAGAGTAGTTATAATTTTAGATTGATTTATACTCAATTTTAGTATTTCATTACCGGTTTGTTAGAAATTAGACTAAAAATAGTTATTTTTGTTCTTTTTCAATTTTTATCAGTTCCTAGAGTGTATATAGTGTCCTAATCTGCCCATATTTAATTCCGCAATTTTTGAAAGTTATTTGATAATTTTCCAGAATTATTTTGTGAATTGGATATATGCCGGTTTTTAGGTCATTAATTCTGAAAATTTTGATTTAAATTGTTAATTCACGATTATTAGGTATTGTTAAGCCCAGAAAATTGTGTCTTAGAATTAGGGTAATTTTTTTGATTATTTTGGTATTTATTTTTTTGCAGATTATGTTATTTCTAATTTCAGATTTAATATTCTGCATTGATTTTCTGTGGTAGCTTTCTGATTTGCTTTTTCTGAAATTATATGGATACAATTGAGGAGTTATAAGCTTATATACCTGAAGAATAATATTTCAGGTTACTGTTTGACATTTTTAATATTTATCTTCTGATTATTATTTGTTGTTTTGGTTTTTAATTAGAATTTCAGTTACTATTCTATTCTTATTTTTCTAGATTATTCAAGGAAGCTTTTTACTGTTTTCTTTTCAGAATATAACCCAAAATATTAAGGAGCATCATTGGATATTTTTCCAAATTTTTATTCATTAGATTTTAATTATTTCAAAATTATTAAGATTAGATTTAATAAATTAGATTAGTACAATCATTTAGGATTAAGCTAGCTTTTTAAAACAATCTTTCCTCGTGGATCGATCCTTACTTCCCTATGCTATAAAAAATATTTAATAACCGAAGTAGTGGTTAAATTTATAGCTCTCGACAAGCTTTACAAATTTTAGCGCCGTTGTCGGGGAAAGAAAATTAAATTGCTAGTTTACTTCTATTTGACTTGCTAATTTTATTAGTTTTGTTTTAACTCTAGTATTTTAATTTTATTTTTTTAGATTTCTCGAAGTGTATGAAATTAAGAAGTGGTAAGGAAATTAGATAGGACAAGGAACAGGCATTGAAAGCTGAAAACAAAAAGAGTCAGCCTAACCCACTAAGTGTTAGGGTTAAAGAGGTAAGCATGTCTATTCTTCAAGAACTTGCTGCTCCTTACTTAGAAACTCAACCAATGTCCATTACTTATGCTGTTTTAGATAAGTCTTTGAAATTAAACTCAGGATTTATTAATTTATTACCTAAGTTTCATAGATTAGCTGGAGAGGATCCCTATAGACACATTAGTGAATTCCTCATTACCTGCTCTGCTATGGTGCCTAAAGGAATTCCTGAGGACCAAATTAGACTAAGAGCTTTTCCCTTTTCTTTGCTTGGTAATGCTAAGGACTGGTTATATTATATGCCTGCTGGATCTTTTTCTACATGGACTGCATTGCATAAATCGTTTCTAGAAAAGTTTTTTCCTACATCCCGTATTGGATCTATTAGGAAAGAAATACGTGGAATCAAACAAATGAATGGGGAAACCTTTTGTGAGTATTGGGAAAGATTTAATAAGTTATGTGCTAGTTGTCCCCAACATCAAATAATTGAACAACTAGTGATTCAATATTTTTATGAGGGTTTACTTCCTATGGACCGTAATATGGTTGATGCTGTGAGTGGGGGGGGCTCTGGTTAATAAAACCCCAGTTGATGCTAGAAATCTATTTAATTTAATGGCCCAAAACACTCAACAATTTGGTACTAGGGACTCACAAGTTAAAAGGGTAAATGAGATAGGTTCTAGTTCATCTCTAGAGAATCAGTTATCTTACATTACTGCTATGTTAAATAAGATTGTTACTGGGAGTATTCAAAAAGTAGTAATATGTGGTATTTGTTATCTAGAGGGGCATCCTATTGATGCATGTCCTACTCTACAAGAAGGTAATGTTAATGCTCTTTATTCTAACTAAAATCAAAGGAGGTATGATCCCTATTCGAATACTTATAATGAAGGATGGAGAGACCACCCTAACCTTAGGTATGGCCCTGAGCCTAATCGACCTGGTTTTGACCAACCCTCTTGTCAACCTTTTAATCAAGATAGGACCAATTTCCTCCTATAATAAGTCTTTAAGAAAATGGATGATAGGTTTCAGAGTATGGAAACCACTCTTAAGTAAGTTCAAGAGAGACAAACAGCGACTGATACCATAGTTAGCAACTTGCAGGCTCAATTGTAAAATAGGTTGCCATCTCAACCTTACCCTAACCCCAAGGAGAATGTTAGCTCCATAACACTTAGAAGCGGGAAAGAGTTAAAGGAACCTATGAAGAATAGAGAAGTGGAACCCGAGTTAGAAGTAAAAGGGGCTGAACCAGAACTAGATACAGAGTCTAATCAAACTACTAAGGAATTAGGAGAAAAGAAAAGAGAACCTTACAAGCCAATTCCACCTTTCCCTAGTAGATTTAGGACCCCTGCCTCTAAGGTAAATGAGGCTAACTAAGAAATTTTAGAGACTTTTAGGAAGGTAGAAATTAATATACCTCTCCTTGATGCTATTAAACAGGTACCTCGTTATGCTAAGTTCTTAAAAGAATTATACACTACCGAGAGAAAGCTTATTGGTAATGAGAAGATAAGTGTGGGGGAAAATGTGTCTGCTGTTTTTCAAAAGAAACTTCCCCCTAAGTGTCAAGACCCTGGTGTGTTTTCTATTCCTTGCAAAATAGGAAACCGTTGCTTTGATAAAGCTATGCTTGATTTGGTTGCTTCCATTAATGTCATGCCTAGGTTTGTTTATGACAAACTGAACTTAGGGGAGTTAAAAAAAACTGGTGTAGTGCTTCAGTTAGCTGATAGGAGCAGTATTTACCTAGATGGAGTGTTAGAGGATGTCTTAGTCCAAGTGAATGAACTTGTATTTTCTGCTGATTTTTATGTGATGAACATGGGTGATGCATGTCATGATATTCCCATCTTACTTAGTAGGCCATTTTTGAAAACAGCTAGGACTAAAATTGATGTGCATGAAGGAACATTAACCATGGAATTTGATGGTGAAGTGATTAAATTTAATATTTTTAATGCCATGAGATTCCCTGCTGATGTGAATTACGTGTATGCACTTGATGTTATTGATGAGTTGTCCCAAGATATTTATGACTTATCCAATGAAGATGAATTTTTGACTGTGCTTACTAAGAGTCTTGATCATGCTGAGTTTCAAAAAGTGCCTTACCAGATTAATGCTGAATTATTGGAAGAGATCCAACTAGAGGATCCAGGAGTTTCATGAAGTCGAGCCAACGACTATAAATAAAGGCGCTGGTTGGGAGGCAACCCAACATTTTTAGGGAAGTACCTATTTACTTTTGTTTTTGTTTTCATTATTTCTATCTTTTTGCATGTATTAGGGACTATGCATGAATTAAGTGTGGGGGGTGCATCCTACATTTAATTCCTGCAGTATTTATTCTTGAAAAAAAAGAAGAAAAAAAAATCGAAAAAAAAAAATTTTTTTCCTTATAAATAATGCATGATATGAGTTTATGCTAGGCTCGCTTGCTTAGAAAATTTTTGTTTTATTAGCTATTTTTTAGTTTATTCTTTTATGAGTGAAGACTTCTAAGCAAGCTAATTATCCTTCAGAGAAGTTTGAGTTGATCCTCATATATATTTTTAATGAGTAATTATCATGATTATCCATCTTATTTTATCATGTTATATAGGCGTATAGAGAAAATAAAATGACCTACCCATCTCCTAGACTATTGAATTAGTTGAATAACTCATTAAAATTATGACTTTTCTTGTCTGTTTTTTATCCTAAAAAAAAAGGTTAGATTACCAACATGGGTTGGAATAGGTGGCTCGGCACCTTTTTCCCCTTAAGTTTAGGTCTCAAGTGAACCTTATGTATGGAGTGCCCCATGATTGGGAGATTCATGCCCCTTTTTGGGCCGATCAATGACTCGCCAAAACTAACAGTCAAAAAAAAAAAAAAACGAAATAAAGTTGAGAATGAATTATTTGCTCCAGCACCTCTATTCGGGTGAGTATGAGATAGGGAGCGTTAAATTTCTAAGACCCTATATGGGCCTCGAATATATGCGCAAGTGGAGTTTGAAAAAAAAAGGGGGGGGAAAGAGAGATAAGTACAAGGCAAGTTAGAATCAGTTCAATGAGTTATTCTACCTAGTTCAATTGTCTCTATAGCCATACCCTGCCTAAATCTTTCTATCTTAAATTTTTTTTAGACCTCTTGATCGGTGTATGCATATTTAAAAGAGATGGATAATTATTGATCTTGTTATTTCATTAAGGAAATGTTATAAGGTTGATGAATAAGCTCTTTAAGGGCAGTTGGATGTCTAGTAATTATTCACTTATAGGAGGAAAAACTAATTAATTTCCAATAAAACTGTTTTTAAAGCAAGCCAAGGCTTGGTATGAATATCATAGTTATGCATGACTTTATAAGAAAGAAAGAGGGTAAGTTTTTAGGTTGAGTCTAAGATTTCTTTGCACGAGGACGTCCAAAGTCTAAGTGCGGGGGAATTTATTAAGTCAAAAATCATGCATTATTTTAATAATTATTTCGATTATATTATATATATTGTTTCGTCTAATTTACTTTATTTTATATATTTTTCAGGATTAGCATTAATTAAATAAAGAGGAGAAGAGAGGATGTCGAAGTTCGGGTTTTACACACTTGGCTATCAAGACGGTCTAAAAATAATAATTTATGAAAAATATTATTTTCATAATTATTTATTTGAGCTAGGGTTACAAGAGTTGGAGAGAAGCTAAAAGACTTGGAGGAGAAGGAGTCTAAGGAAAAAAAACCCTAGCTACCTTTCCCACCATAAAATCATGCATCATCACCATCTCATGAGACATGAAGCCACGGCACAATCCCACACACGCCTAACCCTAAAAACCAAGACCCACGGCACACCTTCTTCTCCTTAAAAATAAGAGACCTCATGCCTCAACCCTTCACCAAGAGCCACGACAGCCAATAATCCCCCACTTCTCATCATCTTCACCATAATCATCCCACCCTCTCACCTACACGCCTCTACCAACATCATATATTATCTCCATCAACCTCATCATCACCAACGTTCATTCCATCGTCGCGATCATCACCATCAATCATCATCATCATCTGAGAGAAATAAGCCATGGCCTCACGCCACCCTATTATTTTCCTCTTTCTATTTTTACTTTGATATTTTTTTGTGTTTAGTTTATTATTAAACATAAAGTATTTGGGTAATTTGTGAAATTTTATCTTTAATATGAGTGAGTAATTTTCTTGTGCTTAGTATAATCTTCTTAAAGCCATGCTAAATTTACTATTTTGAAACAAGCTTTATACTTTATTGCTTGATTCATATTCATGATTCTGTAGCGATTAGCGTTTATCGTTTATGATATTCATGTTAAATTAATTAGAATGCATGCTAGTTAGTTTAATACAATTTCAATTGATAGTTTAGAAGACTATAATACGTAAAAGTTATAGTCTTTTATGCTTAGGTATCACCCTAATTAATCATGGATGGCTCGAACCCATCTCTTTTAATTAGGTAATCACTTTAGATCTTTGTTAAATCGATTTGCTGGTAAATTGGTTACAAAGTGTTAAATGATGTTTTTCTAATTCTTAATGCTCTAGTTTGATTAAATTCTTGCGCTGGTGTGAGGGTTATCAAAACTAGTAGGGTTTATATTAGGGCTAGACCTAATTAAACTAGAATCTAAGAAAAAACGGAGAAGAAGCGCTGGTGGATGTCTTCTACAGTTTAACTCATGAATGAAATCAACTTGTGTGTTAATGATAAATATTAATTTGCATGGTGGATTGAGATAATACTAAGTATCCTTCATAAATTTGACAATTTTTGATCATTATTTGTTGCTTAGAATTAATTTGATTAGTTTGTTATATTTTTATTAACTTCAATATAATTTCAATCGAACTGCCCCCCAAAAGTGTAGTCTTTTAGGGGTGTCTAGGTAATTTTAGATAGTTTAGATTTTGATTATTAGAGTGGTTATAATTTTAGATTGATTTATACTCAGTTTTAGTATTTCATTACCGGTTTGTTAGAAATTAGACTAAAAATAGTTATTTTTGTTCTTTTTCAATTTTTATCAATTCCTAGAGTGTATATAGTGTCCTAATATGCCCATATTTAATTCCACAATTTTTGAAAGTTATTTGATAATTTTCCAGAATTATTTGGTGAATTGGATATGTGCCAGTTTTTAGGTCATTAATTATAAAAATTTTGATTTTAATTGTTAATTCACGATTATTAGGAATTGTTAAGCCCAGAAAATTGTGTCTTAGAATTAGGGTAATTTTCTTGATTATTTTCGTATTTATATTTTTACAGATTATATTATTTCTAATTTCAGATTTAATATTCTGCATTGATTTTCTGTGGTAGCTTTCTGATTTGATTTTTCTGAAATTATTTGGATACAATTGAGGAGTTATAAGCTTATATACTTGAAGAATAATATTTCAGGTTACTGTTTGACATTTTTAATATTTATCTTCTGATTATTATTTGCAGTTTTGGTTTTTAATTAGAATTTCAGTAACTATTCTATTCTTATTTTTCTAGATTATTTCGGAAAGCTTTTTATTGTTTTCTTTTCAGAATATAACCCAAAATATTAAGGAGCATCATTGGGTGTTTTTTCAGATTTTTAGTCATTAGATTTTAATTATTTTAAAATTATTAAGATTAGATTTAATAAATTAGATTAGTAAAATTATTTAGGATTGAGCTAGCCTTTTTAAAATAATCTTTCCTTGTAGATCGAACCCTACTTCCCTATGCTATAAAAAGTATTTAATAACCAAAGTAGTGGTTAAATTTGTAGCTCTCGACAAGCTTTGCAGCTTCAATTCAAATCCTTGTGTCAAGTATTGTTAATTCAAATAAAAGTAAGTTTTTATTCATCTGTTTTGTTCATTTCAAATTCATTATTTCCAATAATCATTATTTCAAAATTAATTTCTGCATAACATCAATTTGCTACTTTACTTCCCTGCTGCCTTAATCTCACATCTAGGCCTTTACTATTACCCGCCTAGGTCGATCCTCTTCCCCCGGTTGGTATCAGAGCCAAGTTTGTCTATTTAGTTAGTGTCTAGCCGTTGCTAGCGTTGGTCAACAGTTGGTCAGCGCCGGCAAGTCTGTTGGTCAGGTGGTTCCAGTAGGGTGGTCCTAGTAGAATATGTATGACTCCTAACTAAGTGTTCAAACGTAACTTAATCGTCTTAGTTTAGGTAGTAGTAAGAATTTTAATATGGTTAACAGTAAGGAAGTTAGTTGTCAAATTGATTTTTCTAATTGGAAAATTCCTAAGCAAATAATAGAAGAGCCGGATAGTAGAATACTAATAAGATTTAATTCAAGTAGAGAAAAAGATTAATCTTCAAGATTTTCAGAAAATATGAAACCCCCTCGAACCTCATGTTCAATGCTTTCTAGGTCATCTAATTATGATTATTTGAAAGATAATCAAGTAGAAAAAACTTAAAAAATTTATTATAAACCTCCAATAATTGAACCAACAGATGAAGCTAATTCTTGTATATACTCAACTATGCAACCCCCATCGCTGTCTTCAATTAATGTCATTTCAAGGCCCTTTGAAATTAATAAAGATTATTTGCGAGAAAATTTCAATTCAAGAGAGAATAAGCCCAAAAGCGAATGGTTCTTTTCACACTTTGATTTAACTGCACAATCATTTATAAGACAAGAGTGGTATTCACTTATGGAAAGACATAAAGTAAATGTCCATTTCTTTAATTGGTGGTCTATATTTGCCTCTGATCATGATCTTCCAAACCCATTCCATGTCAAAGAAATAAATGCTAATCTTAATTTCGCTAGAAAATGGACACTCAAAAATGATCAAATAATTACCTCTTTTGCTCCTTCATTAGAAGAAATTATACTAACTATCTCTGAAGTTAATATTCAAGCAATTCCATTTAAAATAGGTAGAAATCATCCAGAAAATGGTCAAGTACTTTTAAGTGATACTAAAAAGGTATATCATCAAAATAATTATACAAACCAAGTATTATATACGGTGTTTCAACAAGTCAATATGGCCTCTACTCAAATTGAAACAATTGTTAACAAACAAGAAATTGATTCATAAACTGAAAAATTAGAAAATTTAGAAATTAATGACACTAAAAAGAATTAGCCAAACTTCTTAGATGATATTATAAAACCGTTATTTAAAATAAGATGATCAAATACATTAGAACTACCAAATACTAGCACTGCTTTAATTATAAAAATAGATGAGAAATTAAAAGAAGCAGAAACTTCAACTAACAATACAGTTAATATTTTAGAAAAAGATTTATCTCAATCAGATGATAATTTTCAAAATATTAATAAAATATAAAAAAGGAACTTCCATATTATTCCAAGCAAATTCCTTGAGATCTTCATCTTGAAAGTGCTAGAGCAATAATTACTGAAAATTTTGCTGGCGATTCAATATATAAATGGAATATGCGACCGCGAAACATTTGTAACACTCCAAATATGTTAATTGCTTATACAACTTATTCAACTAAATGTGTAATAGATTTATAAGCTTTTGATTTATTAACCTCTGGATTCGCTGGTATACTCAGAAATTGATGGGAGAATTATATTCAAGAAGATGAACGTAATAAAATCAGAAATCACACAAATTCTCAAGGACAACCTGACAATATAGAAACATTAATTTACACAATTATTACCAATTTGCTTGGAAGTCCTAAAGATATTAATGATGCAACATATATTCTTTTAACAAATTTAAGATGTCCAGCTCTCAAAGATTACAATTGGTATAAAGATACATTTTTAACGTGCCTACTAAAAAGAGAAGACTGTCATTAACCTTATTAGAAAGAGAAATTTGTTTCAAGATTACCATCCGCATTTTCTCAAAGATTATTTAATAAATTAAGTGAAGTCATTGGTAAAGGTCCAATTTTATTTGAACAAATTACGTTCGGTCAATTATTAAGTTTTATTAAAAAAGAAGGAATTTCATTATGCAATGAACTAAAACTACAAGCAAGATATTCAACAGATAAAGCCGCTAAACAAAAAGAATTAGGTTCTTTTTGTGAAGTATTCTGCCTTCCAAAGTTAGAAGCTCCATCTGTCAAAAAACGAAGAAAAACTCAAATTAGTAAGAAGAAACAATATACTACAAGAAATCTAAATTAGAAAAAATTAAGTCCTAAAAAGACTGCTACAAAAAAAAATCGATAATACAAATACTTATTATAAATGTGGCAAACCAGGTCATTATACAAAAAATTGAAAAGTTAATAAGAAACTAAGTGAAATATGTGCAGAACATCCAGATATTCAAGATAAATTAATTTCATTATTTGAACTCAAAGATATGCCAAGTCAATTAGAAAATTCATCGTCCTCCTCTGATTATGAGACAATAATATCAATGAAGTAGAAAGTGATTCAAGTGAATATTCATCATGTAATAAGTCCTCAAGAAAATGCTATAAGTGTATTAATGTCTTAACCCCTAATAATAGTGAAAAGGAATTTTTATTGGATTTACCTGATCAAATTCAAGATACAGAATTAAAAAAAGAGTATTTACAAAAACTTAAAGGTATCTTAATAAAAGAAGGCTCTTTAGAACCTCTTCATAAGTTAAGTATCAATAAAATATTTAAAACACGTGAGATTCCAAATATTTTAAAAGTAGTTAATATTCAAGATTTAAAACTTGAAATTAATATTTTAAAAGAACAAGTTAAAAATTTACAAAAAGATTTATGTTCATTACGAACAAAAGATCTTGAATTAGAAACAAGATTAGCAATAATAGAAAACAAACCTTCTTCTTCAAACATTCAATCAGAAGATATCTCTATGGATCAACAATTTGTTTCAGCTATCAATCAAATAAATTTTCAAAAATGGTACATTCATATTACTCTTAAAATCAAAGGAGGCTTTGAACTAGATACTATTACGCTATTAAATAGTGGTGCAGATCAAAATTATGTAAAAGAAGGATTAATTCCCTCTATATATTATGAAAAGACAAAAGAATGACTTCATAGCACTAATAGTGTGGCGTTACAAATTAAGTATAAATTATCTGATGCTTACATATGCAATCAAGGATATTGTTTCAAAAACTCATTCATTTTAGTGCGAGATATAAGTTAAGAAGTTATTCTTGGAACTCCTTTCATTACTCAAATTTATCCATTTAAAGTAGATCAAATCATCGTGCATACAAAAATTATGAGAACAACAATATTATTCCAATTTGTTACCCCTGTTTATCAAGAAGATTTATCTTATATCAAGACAAATCAATGTAATTGAATGTAACAATCCGAAATATTGGCACAAATTAGAAAGGCTTGAAGTCATTAAACGATTCAACAATGATCAAAGAGAATTGTAGGAAATAAATCAATGACTATAAGAACTAAACATTATTTTACGTAATTATATTACATCAACAGATTTCAATGAATTTTATATAAAATGGTTAAATGAACATTATCAATTAGTGTGTCAATGTCGTGATCTAGAAAAAATAATTGAATATTGGAAAACTAATATTAGAATACTCAATGCATGCATAGCTAAATATCAAATCATGTAGCCTAAACCTATTTAATGCGGAGTAAACTATTTGCAAAAGGTTTTTTAAAGAAAAATTTTTACAATATTTCAACTATGAGTTTTACCATTTCCGACAACAACTATATTTTATTTTCAGCCATCAACATGAACCAAGATAATAAGAAAGAAAGAAAGATTCAAACTTCTCAGCAATATACCGTGACACCTAATACTCAGACCCATCCTCAATATTCAATCCCTATTACGAACCAATTCCAAACCCTACCTTCTGAAGATTTTCTTCCATTAGCCTATGCTCAAGCCTCAACAAAACCTCCTTCATCTTCCACTCAAACATCTTCTCCAGACTTATTAAAATATTTCTCCAAACCAATACGCAATCTTATTGCATATACTAAATACCGAGAACCTCAATCTCTTCTTGAACTCAATAAATTTGTGAAAGCTACTTTTCTTCCAGATTGCTATCATATTCCAGACTCTCCGTTAAAAACACGACAATTTTATGAACTTATCTTTGTAGATTCAAAATCTATAGAAATTGAACATATTCCAGACAAACATACTCCAAATTTTATAGCCAATTCCAAATGTCGAATCCTAAAAGTTCTTACAGGAAAAGACTGGTCTACTACATATACCACTTAATCTTTTTCTGTTCCATTCAATCCTTCAGGATATCACTATATTGATTATCAAAATGCTTGGTATAAAACATTTCTCTACCGACCATTCAATCATTCCTGGTTCATCAGCTTTGATACAAGATATGAAATTACATTTCCATTATGGTTTTATGAATGGTGGACTGTCTATGGTAGTCTTCAAAATATATGGCCAGAGGACGTCAAAAAATCATTCCAATTTCAATCCACATTCGTCACAAATTCTCCAGATCTCACACAAATACTGTTCCACAAGAAATTTGGTATTCCATGGATCTTTTGTTGGCCTCTCAGTATTAGTCAATATTATCCGCCACTAGCATCGTTCTCTCTCGTCCAAGAATACAAAATCAAATGGTGGGAAAAGTTTTTAGTTAACAAGTTTTGCTCCTTAGATGTTGTCTAAGCAAAAATGTTGCATACAACACAGTAAGTGATTCCAGTAACACCATCAGCTCCTCAAAAGAAGCAAGAGCGATCCACAAAAGATAAAGGCAAAGCTATCTCATCCAATGAGCTTGATGAACTGCAGTTACTCCGAAAGGAAATCAAATTACTCAAAAAACAAAAATAATTGTTGTTAATATCCAAAGCTGCTTCATCACATTCATCCTCATCCTCGGTGCACTCCAATTATGACCCATGGGGTGGTCTTTGTGCTCAAGATCCCTATGAACATTGAGTAGATTTTCTACTCCTCATATTATTTAAAAAAAAGGTTTTATTACTAACGTGTTTTGCAGGTTTCAATCATTTCCAACACCACTCAATCTCAAAACCCCAGGAGGGATGTCTAGCAATCACTCAATCGAAGAAATCAACATGCTCTGATACCAGGGATGTCCAGCAATCACCTAATCCAAGCAATCAACATCAAATGCAAATGCGTCCAAAATACCATTGTGATTCATGACCCATCAAAGTGTTCCTAGCTAATTTAATTATGATTTATCGTGACTCATCAACATGTCAACAACAAAGGCAATGACTCATCAAGACAGGCAATGATTCATCAAGACAAGCAATTATGCAAGGCTATGACTCATCGTCGGGATTTAAGCAACGTCACTATCAAGACAGCTCATCCGGATAATAATTCAAGCGCAGTCCAAAGACCATTATTACTCAATATTGTTTCACTTTTGACGTAGTTCCACTCCAAGTTCAATACGAAGCATCAACAATTCAAGATTGTCGGCAGAAGCTATCAGCATAAGATTCCATTTTATTATTCAATCTTTACCGTCCATATGTAGATATTTAATTTCATATTGTATTCTATAAATAGGTACTCCATAGCATTGTATTAGGCATTACGGGAAAACAGCAAATATCAGCAAGCATCACGAAAAATCACCTAAGAGCTTGAAACACTTACAAGCTTTCCTCAACCAATTCTCAACCTCACTCCTTCTCTCAAATAGCCTTCTCCATCTCCCTTATACTCCATTACCCAGTGCTTTAATTCAAATCTTTGTATCAAGTTTTATCAATTCAAATAAAAGTAAGTTTTTATTCATCTGTTTTGTTCATTTCAATTTCATTATTTCCAATTTCGTTTTAATCATTATTTCAAAATTAATTTCCGCATAACATCAATTTGCTACTCTGCTCTCCTGCTGCATTAATCCCACATCTAGGCCTTCACTATTACCCGCCTAGGTCGATCCTCTTCCCCTGATTGGTATCAGAGCCAAGTTTGTCTATTTAGCTAGTGCCTAGTCGTTGCTAGTGTTGGTCAGCTGTTGGTCAGCCCCGGTAAGTCCGTTGGTCAGCCGTGTGTTAGGTGGTCCCGGTCTCGGTAGTCCCGGTAGAATGTGCATGACTCCTACCTAAGTGTTCAAATGAAACTCAAATAGCCTCTTGGTTCAGAGATCGTCTTAGTTTAGGTAATTGTAAGAATTCTAATGTGGTTAACAGCAAGGAAGTTAGTTGTCAAATTGATTTTTCGAATTGAAAAATTCCTAAACAAATGATAGAAGAGCCTGATGGTTGAATACTAATAAGATTTAATTCAAGTAGAGAAAAAGATTCATCTTCAAGATTTTCAAAAAATATGAAACTCCCTCGAACCTTATATTCAATGCCTTCTAGGTTATCTAATTATGATTATTTGAAAGATAATCAAGTATAAGATACTCAAAAAATTTATTATAAAGCTCTAATAGCTGAACCAATAGATGAAGCTAATTCTTCCTTAGGTTCGCCAACTTACTCAACTATGCTACCTCCATCGTTTTCTTCAATTAATGTCATTTCAAGGCCCTTTGAAATTAATAAAGATTATTTATGATAAAATTTCAATTCAATAGAGAATAAAGCCAAAAGAGAATGGTTCCTTTTACACTTTGATTTAAATGCACAATCATTTATTAGACAAGAGTAGTATTCATTTATAGAAAGACATAAAGTAAATGTCCCCTTCTTTAATTGGTGGGCTATATTTGCCTATGATCATGATCTTCTAGATCCATTCCATGTCAAAGAAATAAATACTAATATTAATTTTGCTAAAAAATGAACAATCAAAATGGTCAAATAATAACCTCTTCTACTCCTCCATTAGAGGAAATTATATTAACTACCCCTGAAGGTAATATTCCGGCAATTCCATTCAAAATAGGTAGAAGTGGTCCAGAAAATAGTCAGGTACCTTCAAGTGATATTAAAAAGGTATATTATCAAAATAATTATACAAACCAAGTATTACATATGGTGTCTCAACAAGTTAATATGTTCTCCACTCAAATTGAAACAATTGTTAAAAAATAGAAAATTGATTCATTAACTGAAAAATTAGAAAATTTAGATATTAATGACACTAAAAAGAATAAGCCAAACTTCTTAAATAATGTTGCAAACGTCTTATTTAAAATAAGACATTCAAATACATTAGAACTATCAGATACTAGCACTCCTTTAATTGTAAAAATAGATGAGAAATTAAAAGAAGCAAAAACTTCAACTAACAATATCACTAATATTTTAGAAAAAGACTTATCTCAATCAGATGATGATTTACAAAATATTAATAAAATATATAAAAAGGGACTTCCATAGTATTCTAAGCAAACTCCTCTAGATCTTCATCTTGAAAGTGCTAGAACGATAATTACTAAAAATTTTGCTGGTGATTCAATATATGAATGGAATATTGATGGTCGTAGCGACCACGAAACATTTGTAACACTGCAAAGAATGTTAATTGCTTATACAATTTATTCAACTAAACGTGCAACAGATTTACAAGCTTTTGATTTATTAACCTCTGGATTCACTAGTATACTCAAAAATTGGTGGGAGAATTATATTCAAGAGGATGAAGGTAATAAAATCAGAAATCACACAAATTCTTAAGGACAACCTGACAATATAGAAATATTAATTTACACAATTGTTACTAATTTTCTTGGAAGTCCTAAAGATATTAATGCTGCAACAGATATTCTTTTAACAAATTTAAGATGTCCAACTCTCGAAAATTACAATTGGTATAAAGATATATTTTTAACATACCTATTAAAAAGAGAAGACTGTCGTCAACCTTATTGGAAAGAAAAATTTGTATCAGGATTACCATCTTTATTTTCTCAAAGAATATTTAATAAATTAAGCGAAGTCATTGGTAAAGGCCCAATTCCATTCGAACAAATTACGTTTGGTCAATTATTAAGTTTTATTAAAAAGAAGGAATTTCATTATGCAATGAACTAAAATTACAAGCAAGATATTCAACAGATAAAGCCGCAACACGAAAAGAATTAGGTTCTTTTTGTGAAGCATTCTGCCTTCCAAAATTAGAAGTTCCATTTGTCAAAAAATGAAGAAAAGCTCAAATTAGTAAGAAAAAATAATATACTACAAGAAATCAAAATCACAAAAAATTAAGTCCTAAAAAGACTACTACAAAAAAGAAAATCGATAATACAAATACTTGTTATGAATGTGCCAAACTAGGTCATTATGCCAAAACAATTGTAAAATTAAAAAGAAACTAAATGAAATATGTACAGAATATCCAGATATTCAAGATCAATTAATTTTATTATCTGAACTCAAAGATGCACCTAGTCAATCAAAAAATTCATCGTCCTCCTCTGATTATGAAGACAATAATATCAATGAACTAGAAAGTGATTCAAGTGAATGTTCATCAAGTAATGAGTCCTCAAGAATATGCTATAAGTGCACTAATGTCTTAACCACTAATAATAGTGAAAAGGAATTTTTATTGGATTTAATTGATCAAATTCAAGATACATAATTAAGAAAAGAGTATTTACAAAAACTCAAAAGTATCTTAATAAAAGAAAACTCTTTAGAACCTCCTCATAAGGTAAGTATCAATAAAATATTTGAAACACGTGACATTTCAAATATTTTAAAAGTAGTTAATATTCAAGACTTAAAACTCGAAATTAATATTTTAAAAGAACAAATGAAAAATTTACAAAAAAATTTATGTTCATTACAGACAAAAGATCTTAAATTAGAAACAAGATGAGCATTAATAGAAAACAAATCTTCTTCTTCAAACATTCAATTAGAAGATATATCTACGGATCAACAATTTGTTTCAACTATTAATCAAATAAATTTTCAAGAATGGTATATTCATATTACTCTTGAAATCAAAAATAGCTTTGAACTAAATACTATTACACAATTAGACAGTGGTGCAGATCAAAATTGTATAAAAGAAGGATTAATTTCCTCTATGTGTTATGAAAAGACAAAAGAACGACTTCATAGCACTAATGATGTGGCATTACAAATTAAGTATAAATTATCAGATGCTTACATATGCAATCAAGGATATTGTTTCAAAAACTCATTCATTTTAGTATGAGATATAAGTCAAGAAGTTATTCTTGGAACTCCTTTCATTACTCAAATTTATCCATTTGAAGTAGATCAAATCGGTGTGTATGCAGAAATTATGGGAACAACAATATTATTTAAATTTGTTACCCCTGTTTATCAAGAAGATTTATCTTATATCAAGACAAATCAATGTAATTGAACGTAATATTGGCATAACTTAGAAAGGCTCAAAGTCATTAAATGACACAATAATGATCAAAGAGAATTGCACGAAATAAATCAATGACTAGAGGAACTAAACATTATCTTACGCAATTATATTACTGTAGAAGGCAAAAATTCTATGACGAATCAGATGATGCCACATGTAAAAAATGGACCAACCATAAAATGCCACGTGTCATGTTGACTTTGGTGGGCCGTTTGGTTAAAATTAAGTGCAGCCAATCAAAAGCCGCCACGTGTCATCGATGATGCAGAAATTAGTAATTATTGTCTTTATTTAAAAATAAGAAAATAATTACTGAGCATAGGCCCAAAACCCGGCTCTAACCCTAACCGGCAGAGCCTATAAATAGGGGTTCTCCCCCCCATTTTAGGGAGAGCTCAACATTCAACATCCCACAGGCTCCAGAGCTCAGACTGCAGACAACATCCAACTATCAAGCAACAAGGATCAAAGTCAGCTAGCTCAATATCTTCTGCAACCTCAAATTGAAGTCTACTTCAGAGTTCTTCATCCAGTTTATCGATCGAGATCAAGCAACCTCGCCCTCGCATCGATTAATCTATCCAACAATATTCAACATTCAACATTGGCATAATTCAGAGCTCAGACAGCAAGGAGCATCCAGCTACCAAGCGAGAAGGATCAAGACTTGCAGAGTTTCAGAAGCCACAATCAGCCACTTGCAGATCAAAATCAAGAACAACCTTCAAAGTTCTTCAGCTGATTTGCATCAACCGAGATCAAGCATTAAGCCCTCGGAATACTCAAGTCATTAGGAGATCGAATCAGAGGATCAGTTTTATTGTATTAAATTCAGAGATTGTACCCATATACAAAATCAATACAAAATTCAATTTGTTGCTGAATTTCTTGTCTAATTTATTTTAGGCGCGAAATTTGCGTTTACAAATTTGGCACGCCCGGTGGGACTTCTCTACCTCTCATCTCTTTCTCCAAGTAAACAACTTCACTTCTTTGAAGAAAATATGACTCCCAAGAATGTCATCCTTCAACCTTCAAAGAAAAAGACTATCGAATCTACATCTGAAGGATCTGCAAAGGCTAGTATTGCATCTAACAATCGAAGCACCAGGGCGATGACTAGGAGCATGACCAAAGCTGCTGCCTCCATCACCTTAAAGCAACAAGCAGTGGCTCCAACTTTGCAGTCACGCAAAACTCAAAACTTTGGCTTCAACTTGCCTGCTGATGGAGTCAATCAAACTGCTTGTCTTCCTAATTTGAAGCTAAAGACTCTTGCTATCTTCAATATAAAGAATGCTCTACCATGTGGACTGGAAAAATTCCAAACCTACATCAATCCTATCTTCCAACCTATCAGTGAGGAGGATGAGGATTTTGGTAGCAGCAATTCTTCACCAACATCTTCAGGAGATTCAGTTTTCTCACAGGTTGAAGTCGAATCCTCTGACACTGTTATCATGCCAGTCATGGTGACAGAGGCTGTCAACTTGAAGGAACAACTAGCAGATATGAAGGACACCCTCGATAGACTCTCAAAGGAAAATGCGAAAAAGGATGCTCAAATCAAGCGTCAAAGCAAACAGATTGCTGATTTGACAAAGAAGCTGGGGAAGCGGACGTCTGAAGCTTTCAATAAATGCTCACGCAGTGAAGATTCTAACAAAGAGTCTAACCACATTGAGGAGTCTGACGATCGACACAAACTAAAGAACGATTCATCCTTCGACTTAATGTCAGTTGAGCAAATTCAAAATTTGATAGCTAAAGCAGTCAAGGCTCAGTTGGGAGAGTCTCACAAGAGTCACTTGTATTCAAAGCCTTATACGAAGAGGATAGATGCTCTTCGCATGCCCCATGGCTATCAGCCTCCCAAGTTCAACCAGTTTGATGGCAAAGGTAACCCCAAGCAGCACATCGCTCATTTTATCGAAACCTGTAGCAACGCTGGCACTGAAGGTGATCGATTGATGAAATAGTTCGTGCGATCCCTCAAGAGAATTGCATTTGACTGGTATACAGACCTTGCCCCTGAGTCCATTGATAGTTGGGGGCAAATGGAAAGTGAATTCTTAAATCGCTTCTATAACGCACGCCGCGTAGTCAGCATAAGTGAGTTGACTAACACTAGGCAAGGGGATAAAGAGCCAGTCATAGACTATATCAATCGTTGGCGTACCCTCTCATTGAAGTGCAAGGATCGCTTGCCGGAGTCTTCTGCTGTTGAAATGTGTGCCCAAGGGATGGATTGGGATATACTTTATGCTTTGCAAGTGAACAAGCCCAAAACATTCTAAGAATTGGCAACACGAGCTCATGATATGGAACTTACAATTACCTACTATGGAAGACGGCTCAATGATGATGAATTAGTGGCATTGTTAAAAAATGAAAGCTCCATACTTAGAGACTCCGAAGAGAAAGAATGTCCTTATTCTGAGTCTGATGTGCCAGAAATGCTTGACAAACTTCTCGAGAAAGGACTTATAGAACTCCCAGAGTCAAGTCATCTTGAAGAAATTGGAAGAACTAATGATCCTAAATATTGCAAGTATCATAGGATCATCAGTCATCCAATAGAGAAGTGCAAAGCATTCGGAAGACAAGTCCTGCAACTTGTAAAAGAAGGAAAAATCATATTAGACGAAGACGACACTGAAGAATCTGATTGATCATTCATTATGTTCATATTAGAAAGTGTTTTGGAAGAGAGCGACCCAAAATTAGCATTTAGGGAGCAGACTTCCAAGTCAACCTCTATAGACTCTTAAGTCATCAAAGAATTTACAGACTTTCAAGTCACTTCTTGTAGAGACTCGAAGACTCTCAAGTCACTCATGTTAGACTGTTAAGTCATCTAAACTCTAAGACTTCTAAGTCAACCTTTACGGGCTTTTGAGTTGAGAAGCACTAAGACTTACAGGTAAGCTTCTACAAACACCTCAGCCATCAAATTCTGAGAACTCGAAGTCGATCCTGCCGAACTTCAAAGTCCGGCTTGACAGACTCTAAAGTCATCAAATCTCATGGACCTCCAAGTCAAACTTTTAAGACTCCGAAGTCATCCAACTCTTACAAACAAAATTCTTGGCTCTCAAGTTATCAAAGAATTTTAAGTCAACTTTACAGGCCTTCAAGTCATTGATGCCACAGACTACCAAGTCGTCAAAGTTTCAGAGTCTTAAGTTAGCAAAGTAAGAGACTATCAAGTCATTCAAATTCAAAGACTCCAAAGTCATCAAATTTTATCAACTCCCAGGTTGTCACATTAGAAGATTTTCAAGTCATTCATATTAAATTTTCAAGTCAACAAACTCCAAAACTTCTAAGTCAATGTAACTATATGATTGATGAAGACTTCCAAGTCACTTTTAAAGACTGCTAAGTTACAAGAAACTATGACTCTCAAGTCACCCTTAAGACTTTCAAGTCCAAACTTCTAAACTCTCAAGTTAGCACAGACTATCAAGTTACCCACATGATACTCAAGTCATCAAAATCAAGGACTTCCAAGTCGCCTAAAGATTATCAAGTCGAGAAAATTGTAAGCTTTGAAGTGAATTCAACGACTCTCAAGTCATCAATAGCTTTGACTCTCAAGTGACCCTTAAGACTTCCAAATCCAAACTTCTAAACTCTCAAGTCAGCACAGACTATCAAGTCACCCACATGATACTCAAGTCATCAAAATCAAGGACTTTCAAGTCGTCTAAAAATTATCAAGTCGAGAAAATTGTAAGTTTTGAAGTGAATTCAACGACTCTCAAGTCATCAATAGCTTTGACTCTCAAGTCACCCTTAAGACTTCCAAATTCAAACTCGTAGACTCTCAAGTCAGCACAGGCTATCAAGTCATCCACAGGATACTCAAGCCGTCAAAATCAAAGACTTTCAAGTCACCAAAAGTCCATCAAGTCAACAAAATTACAAACTTTGAAGTGAATTCTATGACTCTCAAGTCATCGACATGGTAGACTCTCAAGTCATCAACGACATAAGCTTTCAAATAAATAAAGTTTAAAAATTCTCAAGTCATCTAAGTTGTAGACTCACAAGTCAAACAGAATTGTTGACTCTTAAGTTATCGAAGACTTTCAAGTGAATCTTACGGACCTTCAAGTTCTGGATGTAATAGATTTCTAAGTCATCAAATCGCCAAGACTCAAAGTCATAAAACTCTCTGACTTTCAAGTCAATCTTAGCAGGCTCCCAAGTCACCAAATCTCGTAGACTTCGAAGCCGATTTTTTTAAGGCTTCAAAGTGTTTTTTTTTTTCAGGACCTCTAAGTCAACAAAATTATTGACTCCCAAGTCACGAAGTTGACTCTCAGGTCATCAAAGTTCAAGTCTCTCAAGACATCAAAATTAAAAGACTACCAAGTCATCAAAGCTCAAGACTCCAAAGTCAAGACATTTCTAAGCTCCGAGTTATCAAATTTGATGACTCTCAAGTCTCTAAAATTTAAGACTCCTAAGTCAACAAATTTATTGACTCCCAAGTCACTAAACAAACTCCCAAGTCATCGAGTTCAAGACTCTTAGTCATCAAAGTAAAAGACTGTCAAGTTATTTTATCGAAGGTGTTGCCTTGTAAGTCACTCAACACATTCTCAAACCATATAAACAGACTTCAAATGGCTACCAAATTGCTGCAAACTTTTAGAAGCCTTCAAGTTGGGGGCAAAAGTAAGATCGCATCATCCTTCGCATTAACGATACATGCGTCTTCCTTTAAGATTGGTCGTCTTTTCCTTCAAGTCGGGCACTGGCAATTTGCAAAGTCAAGCTTTCAGGGTCTGATTGGAAGGGCCATGTCTTTCACGTCTGACCGGAAGAGTCAAGCCTCTGTCTGCTCAAAGAGGTTAAGTCTGCACTTTCTGATTGGAGAAGTCACATTCGCTGTCTGATTGGACAAGTGATGCCTTATCTGTCTGAATCAACGAGCCAAGGTGTTGCTTTCTGATCGGGATAATTGCGTTTGCTGTCTGATCGAATGAGCCAAGCCTTCTCTTTCTGATCAGAAGAGTCGCCTTATCTGTCTGATTCAACAAGTCCAGATGTTGCTTTCTGATCGGGATAATTGCGTTCACTGTCTGATCGAATGAGCCAAGCCTTCTCTTTCTGATCAAAAGAGTCACCTTTGCTGTCTGATTAGATGAGCCAAGCCTTCACTTTCTGATCGGAAGAGTCGCTTTTGCTGTCTGATGGAAGAAGCGAAGTCTCTGCTGCCTGATTAGAGGAATCTAAATGCCTTTCCTCTCTGATCGTATAAGTCAAGCCTTTGTTATCTAGACAGAGGAGCCAAGCCTTCACTTCCTGATTGGAAGAACATGTTTTGACTATCTGATGGGAGAGGGCACACCTTCATTGTCTGAATGTCTTTGTTGCCTGAGCGGACGAGTAGTGTCCTCGCTATCTAACCGGAGAAGTTCTACCTTCACTATCTGAGTGGAGAAATCCCTGCCTTTGCAAAATCTGGAAGCAAGGAAGAAATTCAAGTCGACCCCAATTAGATTAAGTGACGGAGTCGCCTGCGAAGAATCGAATCTACTAGGAGAAACGATTCCTCGTCTTAGAAGTCGACCTCACTTCGCGATCTAATTGGAGGAGTCGTGGCTGGAAGAAAGAGATTCAAGTCGACCCCAATTAGATTAAGTGAGGGAGTCGCCTGCGAAGAATCGAATCTACGGAGAGAAACGATTCCTCGTCTTAGAAGTCGACCTCACTTCGCGATCTAATCGAAGGAGTCATGGTTGGAAGAAAGAGATTCAAGTCGACCCCAATTAGATTAAGTAAGGGAGTCGCCTGCGAAGAATCGAATCTACGGGGAGAAACGATTCCTCGTCTTAGAAGTCGACCTCACTTCGCGATCCAATCAGGGGAGTCGTGGCTGGCAGAAAGAAATTTAAGTCGATTCAGCAGCTTCCTGAAAAAAAAAAAAAGAGAACATAAATTTAAGTTCTTCAACAAAAAGCAAAAAAAAGGTGACAAAAAAAAAATTTCACCCAAAAAAAAGGGTGACAAAAAAATTCACCCAACAAAAAAGAAAAAAGCAAAACAAAAAAGGGGAACCAGGGAGTCGTTCTCGGTGAACACCACCAGGAAGAACACAAAATCATGGCGAAATTACAATGAGATGTTAGTCTCATCGGGATCAACACTCTAAGGCAATTGGCCACTAATTTGCAAAAAAAACGAACTGCACAGAGGCACAGACACTGCTCTTCGTTCTCCCTGTTCTTTCTCTCTCTCCTCCATCTGCCATGGCTGCCAAGCGAGGAAAAAAAAGGGGGGGTTCATGGAGATTGGACAATAGAAGCATTGCAAGGCTGAAGAGTTAGTCAGTTCCAGATCCCAAGCTTCAAAAAAAAAAAAAATATACCAAAAAAAATTCCAGAGCCTCCAGAACAAGAATCAGAAGAGAAAAATGCGCGAAGAACAACTGGTGGAGAAGGATAACGCAGCGTGCAAGGTAGCGAACATTGGCTTGGACTTGGGGTTGGATGCTTTGGTTCACTATACATCATGTGAAGATGCACAAGACATAGCAGAGAGACAGACTTTTGGTTTTGAAGTTGGGAGATTCACTAGCTTGACTTCGACGACAGGCCAAAAGGTGTTCTGAAGGCAGATTTGAGAGAAAAAAAGGAAGGGCGAAGACGAGACGATGAATTGACAGCAATGCAAAAAGCGAATTTATAGTAGTTGTCAGAAAAATTGTTGATAGAATTTTATCCAAATTTGTGGATAAAATTCTATCCTTTTGGATTGTTGATAGATTTTTATCATTCAAATTACTGATAAAATTTATCACAAATTATTGATAAAATTCTATCCCTGACATTATTGATAGATTTTATCACAAGTTGTTGATAAAATTTTATCACAAATTTACAAGCGTAATTATTTTCAAAAAAAATCAGTATGGATTATCTACCAAGTCGGCAAGTCATTTGTCTAAACAAAGGGAGAGGTGGCCCACCCAAAAAAAAAAAGCTCCAACTTTAAGCATCTTTCAAGTTTTCGAGACTCAGCCGCTTCAAACACTCAAAATTCATGTACGCGGCCAACTCTCGAGGGGGCATTTGTAGAAGGCAAAAATTCTATGACGAATCAGATGATGCCACATGTAAAAAATGGACCAACCATAAAATGCCACGTGTCATGTTGACTTTGGTGGACCGCTTGGTTAAAATTAAGTGCAGCCAATCAAAAGCTGCCACGTGTCATCGATGATGCAGAAATTAGTAATTATTGTCTTTATTTAAAAATAAGAAAATAATTACTGAGCATAGGCCCAAAACCAGGCTCTAACCCTAACCGGCAGAGCCTATAAATAGGGGTCCTCCCCCCTCATTTTAGGGAGAGCTCAACATTCAACATCCCACAGGCTCCAGAGCTCGGACTGCAGACAACATCCAACTATCAAGCAACAAGGATCAAAGTCAGCTAGCTCAATATCTTCTGCAACCTCAAATTGAAGTCTACTTCAGAGTTCTTCATCCAGTTTATCGATCGAGATCAAGCAACCTCGCCCTCGCATCGATTAATCTATCCAACAATATTCAACATTCAACATTGGCAGAATTCAGAGCTCAGACAGCAAGGAGCATCCAGCTACCAAGCGAGAAGGATCAAGACTTGCAAAGCTTCAGAAGCCACAATCAGCCACTTGCAGATCAAAATCAAGAACAACCTTCAAAGTTTTTCAACTGATTTGCATCAACCGAGATCAAGTATTAAGCCCTCGGAATACTCAAGTCATTAGGAGATCGAATCAGAGGATCAGTTTTATTGTATTAAATTCAGAGATTGTACCCATATACAAAATCAATACAAAATTCAATTTGTTGCTGAATTTCTTGTCTAATTTATTTTAGGCGCGAAATTTGCGTTTACAATTACATCAACAGATTTCAATGAATTCTATATAAAATGGTTAAGTGAACATTATCAATTAGGGTGTCAACGTCGTGATCTAGAAAAAACCATAGAACATTGGAAAATGAATCTTAGAATACTTAATGCATGCATAGCTGAATATCAAATCATATAGCCTAAACCTATTCAATGCGGAGTGGACTATTTTCAAAAGGTTTTTAAAAGAAATTTTTTGACAATATATCAACTGTGAGTTTTTCCATTTCTGACAACAACTATATTTTATTTTCAGCCATCAACATGAACCAAGATAGTAAGAAAGAAGAAAGTTTCAAACTTCTCAGCAATATGCCATGACACCTAATACTCAAATCCATCCTCAATATTCAATCCTTATTACGAACCAATTCCAAACTCTACCTTGCGAAGATTTTCCCCCATTAACCTATGCTCAAGCCTCAACTAAACCTCCTTTATCTTCCACTCAAACATATTCTCTAGACTTGTCAAAATATTTCACCAAACAATACGCAATCCTGACGCATATACTAAATATCGAGAACCTCAATCTCTTCTTGAACTCAATAAATTTGTTAAGCTACTTTTCTTCTAAATTACTATCATATTCTAGACTCCCCGCTAAAAACACGACAATTTTATGAACTTATCCGGGTAGATTCAAAATCTATAGACATTGAACATACTCTAGACAAACATAGTCCAAATGTTATATTCCTATTACTCTTAAAATCAAAGATAGTTTTGAACTAATTTGAACTAAATACTATTACACTATTAAGTAGTGGTGTAGATCAAAATTGTATAAAAGAAGGATTAATTCCCACTAAATATTATGAAAAGACAAAAGAATGACTTCATAGCACTAATGGTGTGGCGTTACAAATTACGTATAAATTATCAGATGCTTAGATATGCAATCAAGGATATTGTTTTAAAAACTCATTCATTTTAGCACGAGATATAAGTCAAGAAGTTATTCTTGGAACTCCTTTCATTTTTCAAATTTATCCAAATAAAGTAGATCAAATCGGTGTGCATATAGAATTATGAGAACAACAATATTATTCAAATTTATCACCCCTCTTTATCAAGAAGATTTATCTTATATCAAGACAAATCGATGTAATTGAATGTAACAATCCGAAATATTGGTTCAAACTAGAAAGGCTTGAACTCATTAAATGACTCAATAATGATCAAAGAGAATTGCAGGAGATAAATCAATGACTAGAAGAACCAAACATTATCTTACGTAATTACATTACATCAATGGATTTTAATGAATTCTATATAAAATGGTTAAATGAACATTATCAACTAGTCTGCCAACGTCGTGATCTAGAAAAAAACCATAGAACATTGGAAAACTAATCTTAGAATACTCAATGCATGCATAGCTGAATATCAAATCTTATAGCCTAAACCTATTCAATGCGGAGTGAACTATTTTCAAAAGGTTTTTAAAAGAAAATTTTTTACAATATTTCAATTATGAGTTTTACCATTTCTGACAACAACTATATTTTACTTTCAGCCATCAACATGAACCAAGATAATAAGAAAGAAAAAAAGATTCAAACTTCTCAGCAATATGCCATGACACCTAATACTCAAACCCATCCTCAATATCCAATCCCTATTACGAACAAATTCCAAACTCTACCTTCTGAAGATTTTCCTCCATTAACCTATGCTCAAGCCTCAACTAAACCTCCTTCATCTTCCACTCAAACATCTTCTCTAGACTTATCAAAATATTTCACTAAACCAATACGCAATCCTGTCGCATATACTAAATACCGAGAATCTCAATCTCTTCTTGAACTCAATAAATTTGTTAAAGCTACTTTTCTTCCAAATTGCTGTCGTATTCCAGACTCCCCATTAAAAATACGACAATTTTATGAATCTACTTATCCTAATAGATTCAAAATTTATAGAAATTGAACATATTCCAGACAAACATGCTCTAAATTTTATAGCCTATTCTAAATGTCGAATCCTTAAAGTTCTTACAGGAAACGACTGGTCTACTACATATACCACTAAATCCTTTTTTGTTCCATTCAATCCTTCAGGATATTACTATATTGATTATCAAAATGCTTGGTATAAAACATTTCTCTACCGACCATTCAATCATTCCTAGTTCATCAGCTTTGATACAAGACCTGAAATTACATTTCCATTATGGTTTGATGAATGGTGGACTGTCTATGGTAGTCTTCAAAACATACGGCCAGAGCATGTAAAAAAATCATTCCAATTTCATTCCAAATTCGCCACAAATTCTCCAGATCTCATAGAAATACTATTCCGTAAGAAATTTGAGATTCCATGGATCTTTTGTTAGCGTTTCAGTATTATTCAATATTGTCTGCCACCGGCATCATTCTCTCTCGTCCGAGAATACAAAATCAAATGGTGGGAAAAATTTGTAGTTAACAAGTTTTGCTCCTTAGACGTTATCGAGGCAAAAATGTTGCATACAACACAACAAGTGATTCCAGTAACACCATTAGCTCCTCAAAAGAAGCAAGAGCGATCCTCAAAAGATAAAGGCAAAGCTACCTCATCCAATGAGTTTGATGAACTCCAGTTACTCTGAAATGAAATCAAATTACTCAAAAATCAAAAATAATTGTTATCAATATCCAAAGCTGCTTCATCAGATTCATCCTCATCCTCGGTGCATTCCAATTATGACCTATGGGGTGGTCCTTGTGCTCAAGATGCCTATGAACATTGAGTAGATTTTCTACTCCTAGTATTATTCAAAAAAAAGGGGGTTTTACCACTAACATATTTTGCAGGTTTCAATCATTTCCCACACCACTCAATCTCAAAACCCCGGGAGGGATGTCTAGCAATCACTCAATCTAAGCAATCAACATCAAATACAAATGCACCCAAAATACCATTATGATTCATGACCCATCAAAGTATCCCTGGCCAATTCAATTATGATTTATCGTGACTCATCAACGTTTTAACATCTTCAATTATGATTTATCGTGACTCAACAACGTGTCAACATCAAAGATAATGACTCATCAAGACAGGCAATGATTCAGCAAGACAAGCAATTATGCAAGGCTATGACTCATCGTCAGGATTTAATCAACGTCACTATCAAGACAGCTCATTATGACAATAATTCAAGAATAGTCCAAAGACCATTATTACTCAATACTGTTTCACTTTTGACGTGGTTCCGCTCCAAGTTCAACACGAAGCACCAACAATTCAAGATTGTCGGCAGAAGCTATCAGCACAAGATTCCATTTTATTATTCAATCTTTACTGTCCACATGTAAACATTTAATTCCATATTGTATTCTATAAATAGGTGCTCCATAGCATTGTATTAGGCATCACGAGAAATCAAGAAATATCAGCAAGCGTCACGAAAAATCACCTAAGAGGTTGAAAAACTTGCAAGCTTTCCTCAACCAATTCTCAACCTCACTCCTTCTCTCGAATAGCCTTCTCCATCTCCCTTGTACCCCATTACCAAGTGCTTCAATTCAAATCCTTGCATCAAATTTTATCAATTTAAATAAAAGTAAGTTTTTATTCATCTGTTTTGTTCATTTCAATTTCATTATTTCCAATTTCGTTTTAATCATTATTTCAAAATTAATTTATGCATAACATCAATTTGATACTCTGTTCTCCTGCTGCATTAATCCCACATCTAGGTTTTCACTATTACCCGCCTAGGTCGATCCTCTTCCCCCGATTGGTATCAGAGCCGAGTTTGTCTATTTAGTTAGTGTCTAGCTGTTGCTAGCGTTGGTCAGCACCGGTAAGTCCATTGGACAGCCCCGGTAAGTCCGTTGGTCAGCAGTGTGTTAGGTGGTCCCGGTGGAGTGCTCCCAGTAGTTTTAGTAGAATGTGCACGACTCCTAGCTAAGTGTTCAAACGTAACTCAAATGGCCTCTTGGTTCAGATATCGTCTTAGTTTAGGTAGTAGTAAGAATTCTAATGTGGTTAACAGCAAGGAAGTGAGTTGTCAAATTGATTTTTCGAATTGGAAAATTCCTAAACAAATAATACAAGAGCCTGATGGTAGAATACAAATAAGATTTAATTCAAGTAGAGAAAAAGATTCATCTTCAAGATTTTCAAAAAATATGGAACTCCCTCGAACCACATATTTAATACCTTCTAGGTCATCTAGTTATGATTATTTGAAAGATAATCAAGTAGAAGATACTCAAAAAATTTATTATAAAGCTCTAATAGCTGAGCCAATAGATGAAGCTAATTCTTCCATAGGTCCAACTTACTCAACTATGCAACCCCTATAGTTTTCTTCAATTAATGTCATTTCAAGTCCCTTTGAAATTAATAAAGATTATTTACGATAAAATTTCAATTCAATAGAGAATAAAGCCAAAAGAGAATAGCTCCTTTTACACTTTCATTTAAATGCACAATCATTTATTAGACAAGAGTAGCATTGATTTATGGAAAGACATAAAGTAAATGTCCCTTTCTTTAATTGGTGGCTATATTTGCCTCTGATCATGATCTTCCAGGCCCATTCCACGTCAAAGAAATAAATGCTAATATTAATTTTACCAAAAAATGAACACTCAAAATGGGCAAATAATTACCTCTTTTACTCCTCCATTAGAAGAAAGTATATTAACTATCCCTGAAGGTGATATTCCAACAATTCCATTCAAAATCGGTAGAAGTGATCCAGAAAATAGTCAAGTACCTTAAAGTGATATTAAAAAGGTATTTTATTAAAATAATTACACAAACCAAGTATTACATACGATATCTCAACAAGTCAATATGGTCTCTACTCAAATTGAAACAATTGTTAAAAAACAGGAAATTGATTCATTAACTGAAAAATTAGAAAATTTAGATATTAATGATAATAAAAAGAATAAGCCAAACTTCTTAGATGATATTGCAAAACCCTTATTTAAAATAAGACGTTTAAATACATTAGAACTACCATATACTAGTACTTCTTTAATTGTGAAAATAGGTAAGAAATTAAAAGAAGCAGAAACATCAACTAACAATACAGTTAATATTTTAGAAAAAGACTTATCTCAATCAGATGATGATTTACAAAATATTAATAAAATATATAAAAAGGAACTTCCATATTGTTCCAAGCAAACTCCTCCAGATCTTCATCTTGAAAGTGCTAGAACAATAATTACTAAAAATTTTGTTGGTGATTCAATATATGAATGGAATATTGATGGTCATAGCGACCACGAAACATTTGTAACTCTCCAAAGAACGTTAATTGCTTATACAACTTATTCACCTAAACGTGCAATAGATTTACAAGCAGTTGATTTGCCAACCTCTGGATTCACTGGTATACTCAAAAATTGGTGGAAGAATAATATTCAAGAGGATGAACGTAATAAAATCAGAACTCATAAAATTTCTCAAGGACAACCTGACAATATAGAAACAGTAATTTATACAATTGTTACTAATTTTTTTGAAAGTCCCAAAGATATTAATGCTGCAATGGATAATCTTTTAATAAATTTAAGATGTACAACTTTCGAAGATTGCAATTGGTATAAAAATTACATTTTTAACATACCTATTAAAAAGAGAAGACTGTCGTCAATCTTATTGGAAAGAAAAATTTATTTCAGGATTACCATCCTTATTTTCTCAAAAAATATTGAATAAATTAAGCAAAGTCATTGGTAAAGGTCCAATTCCATTCGAACAAATTGTGTTTGGTCAATTATTAAGTTTTATTAAAAAAGAAGGAATTTCATTACGCAGTGAACTAAAATTGCAAGCAAGATGTTCAACAGATAAAGCCGCTAAACGAAAAAAATTAGGTTCTTTTTGTGAAGCATTCTGCCTTCCAAACATAGAAGTTCCATCTGTCAAAAAACGAAGAAAAACACAAATTAGTAAGAAGAAACAATATACTACAAGAAATCAAAATTAGAAAAAATTAAGTCCTAAAAAGACTACTACAAAAAAGAAAATCGATAATACAAATACTTGTTATAAATGTGGCAAGCTAGGTCATTATGCAAAAAATTGTAAAGTTAAAAAGAAACTAAATGAAATATGTGCAGAACATCCAGATATTCAAGATAAATTAATTTCATTATTTGAACTCAAAGATGCGCCTAGCCAATCAAAAAATTCATCATCTTCCTCTGATTATGAAGATAATAATATCAATGAATTAGAAAGCAATTCAAGTGAATATTCATCAAGTAATGAGTCCTCAAAAATACGCTATAAGTGTGTTAATGTCTTAACCACTAATAATAGTGAAAAGGAATTTTTATTGGATTTAATTAATCAAATTCAAGATACAGAATTAAGAAAAGAGTATTTACAAAAACTCAAAGGTATCTTAATAAAAGAAGACTCTTTAAAACCTCCTCATAAGATGAGCATCAATAAAATATTTGAAACACGTGAGATTCCAAATATTTTAAAAGTAGTTAATATTCAAGACTTAAAACTCGAAATTAATATTTTAAAGGAACAAATTAATAGTTTATGAAAAGATTTATGTTCATTACAAACAAAAGATCTTGAATTAGAAACAAGATTAATATTAATAGAAAATAAACCTTTTTCTTCAAACATTCAATCAGAAGATATCTCTACAGATCAACAATTTATTTCAACTATTAATCAAATAAATTTTCAAAAATGGTATATTCATATTACTCGTGAAATCAAAGGTAGCTTTGAACTAAATACTATTACACTATTAGGTAGTTGTGTAAATTAAAATTGTATAAAAGAAGGATTAATTCCCTCTATATATTATGAAAAGACAAAACAACGACTTCATAGCACTAATGGTGTGGCGTTGCAAATTAAGTATAAATTATCAGATGCTTACATATGCAATAAAGGATATTGTTTCAAAAACTCATTCATTTTAGTACGAGATATAAGTCAAGAAGTTATTCTTGGAACCCCTTTCATTCCTCAAATTTATCCATTTAAAGTAGATCAAATTGGTGTGCATACAGAAATTATGGGAACAACAATATTATTCAAATTTGTTACCCCTGTTTATAAAGAAGATTTATCTTATATCAAGACAAATTAATGTAATTGAATGTAACAATCCGAAATATTGGCTCAAACTAGAAAGGCTTGAAGTCATTAAACGATTCAATAATGATCAAAGAGAATTGCAAGAAATAAATCAACGACTATAAGAACTAAATATTATCTTACGCAATTATATTACATCAATAGATTTCAATGAATTCTATATAAAATGGTTAAATGAACATTATCAATTAGTGTGTTAATGTCGTGATCTAGAAAAAATCATAGAATATTGGAAAACTAATCTTAGAAGACTCAATGCATGCATAGCTAAATATCAAATCATATAGCCTAAACCTATTTAATGCAGAGTAAACTATTTTCAAAAGGTTTTTAAAAGAAAAATTTTTACGATATTTCAACTATGAGTTTTACCATTTCTGACAACAACTATGTTTTATTTTCAGCCATCAACATGAACAAAGATAATAAGAAAGAAAGAAAGATTTAAACTTCTCAGTAATATGCTCAAACCCATCCTCAATATTCAATTCCTATTACGAACCAATTCCAAACCCTACCTTTTGAAGATTTTCCTCCAGTAACCTATGCTCAAGCCTCAACTAGACCTCCTTCATCGTCCACTCAAACATCTTCTATAGACTTATCAAAATATTTCACCAAACTAATACGCAATCCTGTCGCATATACTAAATACCAAGGACCTCAATCTCTTCTTAAACTCAATAAATTTGTTAAAGCTGCTTTTCTTCCAGGTTGCTATCATATTCCAGACTCCCCATTAAAAACGTGACAATTTTATGAACTTATCCTGGTAGATTCAAGATCTGTAGAAATTGAACATATTTCAGACGAACGTACCCCAAATTTTATGGCCTATTCCAAATGTCGAATCCTCAAAGTTTTTACAGGAAAAGACTAGTCTACTACATATACCACTAAATCTTTTTTTGTTCCATTCAATCCTACAGGATATCACTATATTGACTATCAAAATGCTTGCTATGGAACATTTCTCTATTGACCATTCAATCATTCCTAGTTCATCAACTTTAATACAAGATCTGAAATTACATTTCCATTATTGTTTTATGAATGGTGGACTGTCTATGGTAGTCTTCAAAACACATGGCCAGAGGATTTAAGCAATGTTACTATCAAGACAGCTCATCAGGATAATAATTTAAGAACATTCTAAAAACCATTATTACTCAATACTGTCTCACTTTTGACATGGTTCCACTCCAAAAGTTCAACACGAAACATCAATAATTCAAGCTTGTCGGTAGAAGTTATCAGCACAAGAATTCATTTTATTATTTAATCTTCACCGTCCATATGTAAACATTTAATTCCATATTGTATTCTATAAATAGGCACTCCATAGCATTGTATTAGGCATCACGAGAAATCAGCAAATATCAGCAAGCGTCACGAAAAATCACCTAAGAGCTTGAAAAACTTACAAGCTATCCTCAACCAAATCTCAACCTCACTGCTTCTCTCAAATAGCCTTCTCCATCTCCCTTGTACTCCATTACCTAGTGCTTCAATTCAAATCCTTGTATCAAGTTTTATCAATTCAAATAAGAGTAAGTTTTTATTCATCTATTTTGTTCATTTTAATTTCATTATTTCCAATTTCGTTTTAATCATTATTTCAAAATTAATTTTTGCATAACATCAATTTGCTACTCTGCTCCCCTGCTGCATTAATCCCACATCTAAGCCTTCACTATTACCCGCCTAAGTCGATCCTCTTCCCCCGATTGGTATCAGTGCCAACTTTGTCTATTTAGTTAGTGTCTAGCCGTTGCTAGCATTGATCAGCTGCTGGTCAGCCTTGGTAAGTCCGTTGGTTAGCCGTGTGTTAGGTGGTCCCAGTGGTCCTGGTAGAATGTGCGTGACTCCTAGCTAAGTCTTCAAACGTAACTCAAATGGCCTCTTGGTTTAGAGATTGTCTTAGTTTAGGTAGTAGTAAGAATTCTAATGTGGTTAACAGCAAGAAAGTTAGTTGTTAAATTGATTTTTCTAATTGAAAAATTCTAAACAAATAATAGAAGAGCCTGATGGCAGAATACTGATCATGAGTGGTATTCATTTAACCTATTACGATATTTCAAAAGGTTTTTAAACGAAAAATTTTTACGATATTTCAACTATGAGTTTTACATTTCTGATAACAACTATGTTTTATTTTCAGCCACCAACATGAACTAAGATAATAAGAAAGAAAGAAAGATTTAAACTTCTCAGCAATATGCTCAAATCCATCCTCAACATTCAATCCCTATTACGAGCCAATTTCAAACCCTACCTTCTGAAGATTTTCCTCCATTAACCTATGCTCAAGCCTCAACTAAACCTCCTTCATTTTCCGCTCAAACATCTTCTCTAGACTTATCAAAATATTTCACCAAACTAATATGCAATCCTGTCGCATATACTAAATACCAAGAACCTCAATCTCTTCTTAAACTCAATAAATTGGTTAAAGCTACTTTTCTTCGAGATTGCTATCACACTCCAGACTCCTCGTTAAAAACACGAAAATTAATGAACTTGTCCTGGTAGATTCAAAATCTGTCCAAATTGAACATATTCCAGACAAACTTAGTCCAAACTTTATAGCCTATTCTAAATGTCGAATCCTCAAAGTTCTCCCAGGAAAAGACTAGTCTACTACATCTACCACTAAATCTATTTCTATTCCATTCAATCCTTCAGGATATCACTATATTGATTATTAAAATGCTTAGTATGAAATATTTCTCTACCGACCATTCAATCATTCTTAGTTCATCAACTTTGATACAAGACCTGAAATTACATTTCCATTATGGTTTCATGAATGGTGGACCGTCTATGACAGTCTTCAAAACATATGGCCAAAGGACGCCAAAAAATCATTCCAATTTTATTCCAAATTCGCCACAAATTCTCCAGATCTCACAGAAATACTATTCCACAAGAACTTTTGTATTCCATGGATCTTTTGTTGGTCTTTCAGTATTATTCAATATTATCCGCCATCGGCATTATTCTCTCTCATATGAGAATACAAAATCAAATGGCGGAAAAAATTTGCAGTTCACAAGTTTTGCTCCTCAGACGTTGTCCAAGCAAAAATGTTGCATACAACACGACAAGTGATTCCAGTAACACCATTAGCTAAGAAGCAAGAGCTATCCTCAAAAGATAAAGGCAAAGCTGCCTCATCCAATGAGCTTGATGAGCTCCAGTTACTCCGAAAGGAAATCAAATTACTCAAAAAGCAAAAACAATTATTGTTAATATCCAAGGCCGCTTCATCACATTCATCCTCATCCTCGGTGCATTCCAATTATGACCCATGGGGTCGTCCTTCAAGATCCTAATGAACATTGAGTAGATTTTCTACTCCTAGTATTATTTAAAAAAAAAGTTTTATTACTAACATGTTTTGGAGGTTTTAATCATTTCCCACACCACTCAATCTCAAAACCCCGGGAGGGATGTCTAGTAATCACTCAATCTAAGCAATCGACATGCTCTTATACCAGGGATGTCTAGCAATCACTCAATTCAAGCAACCAACATCAAATGCAAATGCGTCCAAAATACCATTATGATTCATGACCCATCAAAGTGCTCCTAGCCAATTCAATTATGATTTATCGTGACTTATCAGCATGTCAACATCAAAGGCAATGACTCATCAAGACAGGCAATGATTCAGCAAGACAACCAATTATGCAAGACTATGACTCATCGTCAAGATTTAAGCATCGTCACTATCAAGATAGCTTATCAGGACAATAATTCAAGAACAATCCAAAGACCATTGTTACTCAATACTGTTTCACTTTTGACGTGGTTCCACTCCAAGTTCAACACAAAGCATCAATAATTCAAAATTGTCGGCAGAAGTTACTTGCAAAAGATTCCATTTAATTATTTAATCTTTACCGTCCACATGTAAACATTTAATTCCATATTGTATTCTATAAATAAGTACTCCATAGCATTGTATTAGGCATCACCAGAAATCAGCAAATATCAGCAAGCGTCATGAAAAATCACCTAAGAGCTTGAAAAACTTACAAGCTTTCCTCAACCAATTCTCAACCTCACTCCTTCTCTCAAGTAGCCTTCTCCATCTCCCTTGCACTCCATTACAATTTGCTTCAATTCAAATTCTTGTATCAAGTTTTATCAATTCAAATAAAAGTAAGTTTTTATTCATCTGTTTTGTTCATTTCAATTTCATTATTTCCAATTTCGTTTTAATTCTTATTTCAAAATTAATTTCTGCATAACATCAATTTGCTACTCTCCTCCCCTGCTGCATTAATCCCACATCTAGGCCTTCGCTATTACCCGCTTCGGTCGATCCTCTTCCCCCGATTCGTATCAGGATCAAGTTTGTCTATTTAGTTAGTGTCTAGCCGTTGCTAGCGTTGGTCAGCTGTTGGTCAGCCCCGGTAAGTCCGTTGGTCAGCCGTGTGTTGCGTGGTCTCGGTGGGGTGGTCCCGATGGGATGTACATGACTCTTAGCTAAGTGTTCAAATGTAACTCAAGTGGCCTCTTGATTCAGAGATCATCTTAGTTTAGGTAGTAGTAAGAATTCTAATGTGGTTAACAGCAAGGAACTTAGTTGTCACATTGATTTTTCTAATTGCAAAATTCCTAAACAAATAATAGAAGAGCCTGATGGTAGAATGCTAATACGATTTAGTTCAAGTAGAGAAAAAGATTCGTCTTCACGATTTTAAAAAAATATGGAACTCCCTCGAACCTCATATTCAGTGCCTTCTAGGTCATCTAATTATAATTATTTGAAAGATAATCAAGTAGAAAATAATCAAAAAATTTATTATAAAGCTCTAATAGCTAAGCTAATAGATGAAGCCAATTCTTCTATAGGTTCACCAACTTACTCAACTATGCAACCGCCATCATTTTCTTCAATTAATGTCATTTCAAGGCCATTTGAAATTAATAAAGATTATGTACGAAAAAATTTCAATTCAATAGAGAATAAAGCCAAAAGAGAATGGTTCCTTTCACACTTTGATTTAAATGCACAATCATTTCTTAGACAAGAGTGGTATTAATTTATTGGAAGACATAAAGCAAATGTTCCTTTCTTTAATTGGTGGGCTATATTTGCCTCTGATCATGATCTTCCAGACCCATTCCATGTCAAAGAAATAAATGCTAATATTAATTTTGCTAAAAAATGAACACTCAAAAATGGTCAAATAATTACCTTTTTTACTCCTCCATTAGAAGAAATTATATTAACTACTCGTGAAGGTAATATTTCACAATTCTATTCAAAATATGTAGAAATGATCCAGAAAATTGTCAAGTACTTTTAAGTGATTTTAAAAACGTATATCATCAAAATAATTATACAAACCTAATATTACATACGGTATCTCAACAAGTTAATATGGTCTCTACTCAAATTGAAACAATTGTTAAAAAACACAAAATTAATTCATTAACTGAAAAATTCAAAAATTTAGATATCAATGATACTGAAAAGAATAAGCCAAACTTCTTAGATGATATTGGAAAATCCTTATATAAAATAAGACGTTCAAATATATTAGAACTACCAAATACTAGTACTCCTTTAATTGTAAAAGTAGATGAGAAATTAAAAGAAGTAGAAACTTCAACTAACAATACAGTTAATATTTTAGAAAAAGATTTATCTCAATCAGATGATGATTTTTAAAATATTAATAAAATATATAACAAGGAACGTCCATATTATTCCAAGCAAACTCCTTTAAATCTTCATCTTGAAAGTACTAGAACAATAATTACTGAAAATTTTACTAGTGATTCAATATATGAATGGAATATTGATGGCCGCAGCGACCACGAAACATTTGTAACGATCCAAAGAAGGTTTATTACTTATACAGCTTATTCAACTAAATGTGTAACAGATTTATAAGCTTTTGATTTATTAACCTCTGGATTCACTGGTATACTCAAAAATTGGTGGGAGAATTTTATTCAAGAGGATGAACGTAATAAAATCAGAAATCACACAAATTCTGAAGGACAACCTGACAATATAGAAACCTTAATTTACACAATTGTTACAAATTTTCTTGGAAGTCCTAAAGATATTAATGCTGCAACAGATATTCTTTTAACAAATTTAAGATGTCCAACTGTCGAAGATTACAATTGGTGTAAAGATATATTTTTAATATACCTATTAAAAAGAGAAGACTGTCGTCAACCTTATTGGAAAGAAAAATTTGTTTCAGGACTACCATCTTTATTTTCTCAAAGAATATTTAATAAATTAAGCGAAGTCATTGGTAAAGATCCAATTCCATTCGAACAAATTACATTTGGTCAATTATTAAATTCTATTAAAAAAGAAGGAATTTCATTATGCAATGAACTAAAATTAGAAGCAAGATATTCAATAGATAAAGCCGCTAAACGAAAAGAATTAGGTTCTTTTTGTAAAGCATTCTCCCTTCGAGACTTAGAAGCTCCATCTGTCAAAAAACGAAGAAAAACTCAAATTTGTAAGAAGAAACAATATACTATAGGAAATCAAAATTAGAAAAAATTAGGTCCTAAAAAGACTACTACAAAAAAGAAAATTGATAATACAAATACTTGTTATAAATGTGGCAAACCAGGTCATTATGTAAAAAATTGTAACGTTAAAAAGAAACTAAACGAAAAACGTTCAGAACACCCAGATATTCAAGATAAATTAATTTCATCATTTGAACTCAAAGATATGCCTAGTCAATTAGAAAATTCATCGTCCTCCTCTGATTATGAAGACAATAATATCAATGAATTAGAAAATGATTCAAGTGAGTATTCATCAAGTAATGAGTCCTCAAGAATATGCTAGAAGTGTATTAATGTCTTAACCACTAATAATAGTGAAAAGGAATTTTTATTGGATTTAATTGATCAAATTTAAGATACAGAATTAAGAAAAGAGTATTTACAAAAACTCAAAGGGATCTTAATAAAAGAAAACTCTTTAGAACCTCCTCATAAGGTAAGTATCAATAAAATAATTAAAACACGTGAGATTCCAAATATTTTAAAAGTATTTAATATTCAAGACTTAAAGCTCGAAATTAAGATTTTAAAAGAACAAATTAAAAATTTACAAAAAGATTTATGTTCATTACAGAAGAAACAAGATTAGCATTAGTAGAAAACAAACCTTCTTCTCTAAAAATTCAATCAGAAGATATGTCTACTGATCAACAATTTGTTTCAGCTATTAATCAACTAAATTTTTAAAAATGGTATATTCATATTACTCTTAAAATTAAAGATAGCATTGAACTAAATACTAGTACACTATTGGATAGTGCCGCAAATCAAAATTGTACAAAAGAAGGATTAATTCCCTCTATATATTATGAAAAAACAAAATAACGACCTCATGGCGCTAATGGTGTGGCGTTACAAATTAAGTATAAATTATCAGATGCATACATATGCAATCAAGGATATTGTTTCAAAAACTCATTCATTTTAGCACGAGATATAAGTCAAGAAGTTATTATTGAAATTCCTTTCATTACTTAAATTTATCAATTTAAAGTAGATCAAATCGGTGTGCATATAGAAATTATGGGAACAACAATATTATTCAAATTTATTACCCCTGTTTATCAAGAAGATTTATCTTATACCAAGACAAATCAATGTAATTGAATGTAACAATCCAAAATATTGGTACAAATTGGAAAGGGTTGAAGTCATTAAATGACTCAATAATGATCAAAGAGAATTGTAAAAAATAAATCAACGATTAAAGGAACTAAACATTATCTTACACAATTATATTGCATCAACAGATTTCAATGAATTCTATGTAAAATGGTTAAATGAACATTATCAATTACTGTCTCAACGTCGTGACCTTAAAAAAACCATAGAATATTGGAAAACTAATCTTAGAATACTCAATGCATGCATAGCTGAATATGAAATCATATAGCCCAAACCTATTCAATGCGGAGTGAACTATTTTCAAAAGGTTTTTAAAAGAAAATTTTTTACGATATTTCAACAACAAGTTTTACCATTTTTGACAACAACTATATTTTATATTCAGCCATCAACATGAACCAAGATAATATGAAAGAAAGAAAGATTCAAACTTCTTAGCAATATGCCATGACACCTAATACTCAAACCCATCCTCAACATTCAATTCCTATTACGAACCAATTCCAAACCCTACCTTCTAAAGATTTTCCTCCATTAACCTATGCTTAAGCCTCAACTAAACCTCCTTCATCTTGCACACAAACATCTTCTCTAAACTTATCAAAATATTTCACCAAACCAATATGTAATCCTATCGCATACACTAAATACCAAGAACCTCAATCTCTTCTTGAACTCAATAAATTTGTTAAAGCTACTTTTCTTCCAGATTGCTATCATGTTCCAGACTTCCCGTTTAAAGCACGACAATTTTATGAACTTATCCTGGTAGATTCAAAATCTATAGAAATTGGACATATTCCAGACAAACATACCCCAAATTTTATAGCCTATTCCAAATGTCCAATCCTCAAAGTTCTTGTAGGAAAAGATTGGTCTACTACATATACCACTAAATCTTTTTCTGTTCCATTCAATCCTTCAGGATATCACTATATTGTTTTTTAAAATGCTTAGTATGAAATATTTCTCCACCGACCATTCAATGATTCTTAGTTCATCAACTTTGATACAAGACCTGAAATTACCTTTCCATTATGGTTTCAAGAATGGTGGACCGTCTATGACAGTCTTCAAAACATACGGCCAAAGGACGCCAAAAAATCATTCCAATTTTATTCCAAATTCGCCACAAATTCTCCATATCTCACAAAAATACTATTCCACAAGAAATTTGGTATTCCATGGATCTTTTATTGGTCATTCAGTATTATTCAATATTATCCACCACCAGCATCATTTTCTCTCGTCCGAGAATACAAAATCAAATGGTGGGAAAAATTTGCAGTTAAAAAGTTTTACTCCTTCAACGTTGTCCAAGCAAACATATTGCATACAACACGGCAAGTGATTTGAGTAATACCATCAGGTCCTCCAAAGAAGCAAGAGCGACCCTCAAAAGATAAAGGCAAAGCTACCTCATCCAATGAGCTTGATAAACTCCAGTTACTTCGAAAGGAAATTAAATTACTCAAAAAATAAAGACAATTATTGTTAATATCCAAAGCCGCTTCATCAGATTCATCCTCATCCTGGATGCATTCCAATTATGACCCATGGGGTGGTCTTTGTGCTCAAGATCCCTATGACCATTGAGTAGATTTTCTACTCCTAATATTATTGAAAAAAAAAAGGTTTTATTACTAACGTGTTCTGCAAGTTTCAATCATTTCCCACACCATTCAATCTCAAAACCCCGAGAGGGATGTCTAGCAATCACTCAATCTAAGCAATCAACATGCTCTGATACCAGGGATGTCTAGCAATCACTCAATCCAAGCAATCAACATCAAATGCAAATGCGTCCAAAATACCATTATGATTCATGACCCATCAAAGTGTTCCTAGCCAATTCAATTATGATTTATCGTGACTCATCAACGTGCCAATATCAAAGGCAATGACTCATCAAGACAGGTAATGATTCAACAAGAGAACCAATTATGCAAGACTATGACTCATCATCAGGATTTAAGCAATGTCACTATCAAGACAGCTCATCAGAATAATAATTCAAGAACAGTCCAATGACCATGATTACTCAATACTGTTTCACTTTTGACGTGGTACCAGTCCAAGTTCAACATGAAATATCAATAATTCAAGATTATTGGCAGAAGTTATCAGCACAATATTGCATTTTATTATTCAATCTTTACCATCCACGTGTAAACATTTAATTACATATTATATCCTATAAATAGGTACTCCATAACATTGCATTAGGGATCACAAGAAATCAACAAATATCAGCAAGCATCACGAAAAATCACCTAAGAGCTTGGAACACTTACAAGCTTTCCTCAACTAATTCTCAACCTCACTCCTTTTCACAAGTAGCCTTCTCCATCTCCCTTGTACTACATTACCATGTGCTTCAATTCTAATCCTTGTATCAACTTTTATCAATTCGAACAAAAGTAAGTTTTTATTCATCTGTTTTGTTCATTTCAATTTCATTGTTTCTAATTTCGTTTTAATCATTATTTCAAAATTAATTTCTGCATAACATCAATTTGCTACTCTGCTCCCCTGCTGCATTAATCCCACATCTAGGCCTTCACTATTGCCCGCCTTGGTCGATCCTCTTCACACGATTGGTATCAGAGCCAAGTTTGTCTATTTAGTTAGTGTCAAGCTGTTGCTAGCATTGGTCAGCTGTTGGTCAGCCCCGGTAAGTCCGTTGGTTAGCCGTGTGTTACATGGCCCTGGTGGGGTGGTCCCGGTAGGATGTGCATGACTCCTAGCTAAGTGTTCAAACGTAACTCAAATGGCCTCTTGGTTCAGAGATCGTCTTAGTTTAGGCAGTAGTAAGAATTCTAATGTGGTTAACAGCATGGAAGTTAGTTATCAAATTGATTTTTCTAATTGGAAAATTTCTAAACAAATAATAGAAGAGCCTGATGGTAGATTACTAATACGATTTAATTCAAGTAGAGAAAAAGATTCGTCTTTAAGATTTTCAAAAGACATGGAACTCCCTCGAACCTCATATTAAGTGCCTTCTAGGTCATCTAATTATGATTATTTGAAAGATAATCAAGTAGAAGATATTCAAAAAATTTATTATAAAGCTCTAATAGCTAAGTTAATAGATGAATTCACCAACTTACTCAACTATGCAACCCCCATCGTTTTCTTTAATTAATGTCATTTCAAGGCCCCTTGAAATTAATGAAGATTATTTAGGATAAAATTTCAATTCAATAGAGAATAAAGCCAAAAGAGAATGGTTCCTTTCACACTTTAATTTAAATGTACAATCATTTATTAGACAAGAGTAGTATTAATTTATGGAAAGACATAAAGTACATATCCCTTTCTTTAATTGGTGGGCTATATTTACCTCTGATCATGATCTTCCAGACCCATTCCATATCAAAGAAGTAAATACTAATATTAATTTTGCTAAAAAATGGGCACTTAAAAATGGTCAAATAATTACCACTTTTACTCCTCCATTAGAAGAAATTATATTAACTACCCCTAACGTAATATTTCAGTAATTCCATTCAAAATAGGTAGAAATGATCTAGAAAATAGTGAAGTGCTTTTAAGTGATATTAAAAATATATATCATCAAAATAACTATACAAACAAAGTATTACATACGGTGTCTCAACAAGTCAATATAGTCTCTACTCAAATTGAAACAATTGTTAAAAAATAGAAAATTGATTCATTAACTGAAAAATTAGAAAATTTAGATATTAACGATATTAAAAAGAATAAGCCAAACTTCTTAGATGATATTGCAAAAACCTTATTTAAAATAAGACGTTCAAACACATTAGATCTTCCAGATACTAGTGCTCCTTTAATTGTAAAAATAGATGAGAAATTTAAAGAAGTAGAAACTTCAACTAATAATACATTTAATATTTTAGAAAAAGATTTATCTCAATCAGATGATGATTTTCTAAATATTAATAAAATATATAACAAGGAACTTCCATATTATTCCAAGTAAATTCATCCAGATCTTATCTTAAAAGTGATAGAACAATAATTACTAAAAATTTTGCTGGTGATTAAATATATGAATGGAATATTAATGGTCGTAGCGACTACGAAATATTTGTAACACTCCAAAGAAGGTTAATTGCTTATACAGCTTATTCAACTAAACGTGCAATAGATTTACAAGCTTTTGATTTATTAACCTCTGGATTCATTGGTATACTTAAAAATTGGTGGGAGAATTATATTCAAGAGGATGAATGTAATAAAATCAGAAATCACACAAATTCTTAAGGACAACATGACAATATAGAAACATTAATTTACACAATTGTTACTAATTTTCTCGGAAGTCCTAAAGAAATTAATGCTGCAACAGGTATTCTTTCAACAAATTTAAGATGTCCAACTCTCAAAAATTACAATTGGTATAAAGATACATTTTTAACATACCTATTAAAAAGAGAAGACTGTCGTCAACTTTATTGGAAAGAAAAATTTTGTTTTGGGATTACCATCCTTATTTTCTCAAAGAATTTTTAATAAATTAAGCGAAGTCATTGGTAAAGATCCAATTCCATTCGAACAAATTATGTTTGGTTAAGTATTAAGCTTTATTAAAAAAGAAGGACTGTCATTATGCAATGAACTAAAATTAGAAGCAAGATATTCAACAGATAATGCTGCTAAACGAAAAGACTTACATTCTTTTTGTGAAGCATTCTGCTTTTCAAACTTAGAAGCTCCATCTGTCAAAAAATGAAGAAAAAACTCAAATTAGTAGAAGAAACAATATACTACAAGAAATCAAAATTAGAAAAAATTAAGTCCTAAAAAGACTACTACAAAAAAGAAAATTGATAACACAAATACTTGTTATAAATGTGGCAAACTAGGTCATTATGCAAAAAATTGTAAAGCTAAAAAGAAACTAAATGAAATATATGCAGAACATCCAGATATTCAAGACAAATTAATTCCATCATTTGAACTCAAAGATATGCCTAGTCAATCAGAAAATTCATTGTCATCCTCTGATTATGAAGACAATAATATCAATGAATTAGAAAGTGATTCAAGTGAATATTCATCAAGTAATGAGTCCTCAAGAATATACTATAAGTGTATTAATCTCTTAACCACTAATAATAGTGAAAAGGAATTTTTATTGGATTTAATTGATCAAATTCAAGATACAGAATTAAGAAATGAGTATTTACAAAAACTCAAAGGTATCTTAATAAAAGAAGACTCTTTAGAACCTCCTCATAAGGTAAGTATCAATGAAACATTTGAAACACGTGAGATTCCAAATATTTTAAAAGTAGTTAATATTTAATACTTAAAGCTCGAAATTAATATTTTAAAAGAACAAATTAAAAATTTACAAAAAGATTTATGTTTATTACAGACAAAAGATCTTGAATTAAAAACAAGATTAGCATTAATAGAAAACAAACCTTCTTCCTCAAACATTCAATTAGAAGATATCTCTGCGGATCAACAATTTGTTTCAGCTATTAATCAAATAAATTTTCAAAAATGGTATATTCATATTACTCTTAAAATCAAAGATAGCTTTGAACTAAATACTATTACACTATTAGACTGTGGTGCAGATCAAAATTATATAAAAGAAGGATTAATTTCCTCTATATATTATGAAAAGACAAAAGAACGATTTCATGGCGCTAATGGTGTGGCGTTACAAATTAAGTACAAATTACCAGATGCTAACATATGCAATCAAGGATATTGTTTCAAAAACTCATTCATTTTAGCACGAGATATAAGTTAAGAAGTTATTCTTGGAATTTCTTTCATTACTCAAATTTATCCATTTAAAATAGATCAAATCGGTGTGCATACAGAAACTATGGGAACAACAATATTATTCAAATTTATTACCCCTCTTTATCAAGAAGATTTATCTTATATCAAGACAAATCAATGTAATTGAATGTAACAATCCGAAATATTGGTACAAATTAGAAAGGCTTGAAGTCATTAAACGACTCAATAATGATCAAAGAGAACTGTAAGAAATAAATCAACAACTAAAGGAACTAAACATTATCTTACACAATTACATTGCATCAACAGATTTCAATGAATTCTATATAAAATGGTTGAATGAACTTTATCAATTAGTGTGTCAATGTCGTGACCTACAAAAAACCATAGAATATTGGAAAGCTAATCTTAGAATACTCAATGCATGCATAGCTGAATATCAAATCATACAGCCCAAACCTATTCAATGCGGAGTGAACTATTTTTAAAAGGTTTTTAAAAGAAAATTTTTTACAATATTTCAACTATAAGTTTTTCCATTTCTGACAACAACTACATTTTATATTCAGCCATCAACATGAACCAAGATAACAATAAAGAAAGAAAGATTCAAACTTCTGAGCAATATGCCATGACACCTAATACTCAAACCCATCCTTAACATTCAATCCCTATTACGAACCAATTCCAAACCCTACCTTCTAAAGATTTTCCTCCATTAACCTATGCTTAAGCCTCAACTAAACCTCTTTCATCTTCCACTCAAACATCTTCTCTAAACTTATCAAAATATTTCACCAAACCAATACGCAATCCTATCGCATATACTAAATACCAAGAACCTCAATCTCTTCTTGAACTCAATAAATTTATTAAAGCTACTTTTCTTCCAGATTGCTATCATATTCCAGACTCCCCGTTAAAAACACGACGATTTTATGAACTTATCCTGGCAGATTCAAAATCTATAGAAATTGAACTTAATCCAGACAAACATACTCTGAATTTTATAGCCTATTCCAAATATCCAATCCTCAAAGTTCTTACAGGAAAAGACTGGTCTACTATATATACTAATAAATCTTTTTCTGTTCCATTCAATCCTTCAGGATATCACTGTATTGATTATCAAAATGCTTAGTATGAAATATTTCTCCACCGACTATTCAATCATTCCTGGTTCATCAACTTTGATAGAAGACCTGAAATTACATTTCCATTATGGTTTCATGAATGGTGGACCGTCTATGGCAGTATTCAAAACATATGGCCAGAGGACATTAAAAAATCATTCCAATTTTATTCCAAATTCGCCACAAATTCTCCAGATCTCATAGAAATACTATTCCACAAGAAATTTGGTATGCCATGGATCTTTTGTTGGTCATTCAGTACTATTCAATATTAACCACCACCAGCATCATTCTCTCTCGTCCGAGAATACAAAATCAAATGGTGGAAAAAATTTGCAGTTAACAAGTTTTGCTCCTTAGACGTTCACCAAGCAAAAATATTGCATACAACACAACAAGTGATTCCAGTAATACCATCAGGTCCTCCAAAGAAGCAAGAGCGATCCTCAAAAGATAAAGACAAAGCTACCTCATTCAATGAGCTTGATAAACTCCAGTTACTCCGAAAGGAAATCAAATTACTTAAAAAACAAAAACAATTGTTGTTAATATCCAAAACCGCTTCATCAGGTTCATCCTCATCCTCGATGCATTCTAATTATGATCCATGGGGTGGTCCTTGTGCTCAAGATCCCTATGAACATTGAGTAGATTTTCTACTCCTAATATTATTTAAAAAAAAAGGTTTTATTACTAACGTGTTCTGCAAGTTTCAATCATTTCCCACATCATTCAATCTCAAAACCCCGGGAGGGATGTCTAGCAATCACTCAATCCAAGCAATCAACATGCTCTGATACCAGGGATGTCTAGCAATCACTCAATCCAAGCAATCAACATCAAATGCAAATACGTCCAAAATACCATTATGATTCATGACCCATCAAAGTGATCCTAGCTGATTCAATTATGATTTATCGTGACTCATCAATGTGCCGACATCAAAGGCAATGACTCATCCAGACAGGCAATGATTCAGCATGACAACCAATTATGCAAGACTATGACTCATCGTCAGGATTTAAGCAACGTCACTATCAAGACAGCTCATCAGGATAATAATTCAAGAACAGTGCAATGATTATGATTACTCAATGCCGTTTCACTTTTGATGTGGTACCAGTCCCAATTCAACATGAAGCATCAATAATTCAAGATTGTTGGCAGAAGTTATCAGAACAAGATTTCATTTTATTATTCAATCTTTACCGTCCACGTGTAAACATTTAATTTCATATTGTATTCTATAAATAGGTACTCCATAGCATTGTATTAGGCATTGCAAGAAATCAGCAAATGTCAACGCGCATCACGAAAAATCACCTAAGAGCTTGAAACACTTACAAGCTTTCCTCAACCAATTCTCAACCTCACTCCTTCTCTCAAGTAGCCTTCTCCATCTCCCTTGTACTACATTACCATGTGCTTTAATTCTAATCCTTGTATCAACTTTTATCAATTCAAACAAAAGTAAGTTTTTATTCATCTGTTTTGTTCATTTCAATTTCATTTTTTCCAATTTTGCTTTAATTATTATTTCAAAATTAATTTCTGCATAGCATCAATTTGCTACTCTGCTCCCCTGCTGCATTAATCCCACATCTAGGCCTTCACTATTACCCACCTAGGTCGATCCTCTTCACCCGATTGGTATCATAGCCAAGTTTATCTATTTAGTTAGTGTTTAGCCATTGCTAGCATTGGTCAGCTGTTGGTCAGCCCCGGTAAGTCCGTTGATCAGCCGTGTGTTACGTGGTTCTGGTGGGATGGTCCCTGTAGGATGTGCATGACTCCTAACTAAGTCTTCAAACGTAACTCAATTGGCCTCGTGGTTCAGAGATCGTCTTAGTTTAGGTAGTAGTAAGAATTCTAATGTGGTTAACAGCATGGAAGTTAGTTATCAAATTGATTTTTTTATTTGAAAAATTCCTGAACAAATAATAGAAGAGTTTGATGGTAGAATACTAATACGATTTAATTCAAGTAGAGAAAAAGATTCGTCTTCAAGATTTTCAAAAAACATGGAACTCCCTCGAACCTCATATTAAGTGCCTTCTAGGTCATCTAATTATGATTATTTGAAAGATAATCAAGTAGAAGATACTCAAAAAATTTATTATAAAGCTCTAATAGCTAAGCTAATAGATGAATTCACCAACTTACTCAACTATGCAACCCCCATCGTTTTCTTCAATTAATGTCATTTCAAGGCCCTTTGAAATTAATAAAGATTATCTACGACAAAATTTCAATTCAATAGAGAATAAGGCCAAAAGAGAATGGTTCCTTTCACACTTTGATTTAAATGTACAATCATTTATTAGATAAGAGTGGGATTAATTTATGGAAAGACATAAAGTAAATGTCCCTTTCTTTAATTGGTGGGCTATATTTACCTCTGATCATGATCTTCCAGACCCATTCCATATCAAAGAAATAAATACTAATATTAATTTTGCTAAAAAATGGACACTTAAAAATGGTCAAATAATTACCTCTTTTACTCCTTCATTAGAAGAAATTATATTAACTACCCCTGAGGTAATATTTCAGCAATTCCATTCAAAATAGGTAGAAATGATCTAGAAAATAGTCAAGTGCTTTTAAGTGATATTAAAAATATATATCATCAAAATAATTGTACAAACCAAGTATTACATACGGTGTCTCAGCAAAGCAATACGGTCTCTACTTAAATTGAAACAATTGTTAAAAAATAGAAAATTGATTCATTAATTGAAAAATTAGAAAATTTAGATATTAACGATACTAAAAAGAATAAGCCAAACTTCTTAGATGATATTGCAAAACCCTTATTTAAAATAAGACATTCAAATACATTAGAACTACCAGATACTAGTACTCCTTTAATTGTAAAAATAGATGAGAAATTAAAAGAAGTAGAAACTTCAACTAACAATACAGTTAATATTTTAGAAAAGATTTATCTCAATCAGATAATGATTTTCAAAGTACTAATAAAATATATAAAAAGGAACTTGCATATTATTCCAAGAAAACTCATCCAGATCTTCATCTTAAAAGTGCTAGAACAATAATTACTGAAAAGTTTGCGAGTGATTAAATATACGAATGGAATATTAATGGTCGTAGCGACTACGAAATATTTGTAACACTTCAAAGAAGGTTAAGTGCTTATACAGCTTATTCAACTAAATGTGCAACAGATTTATAAGCTTTTGATTTATTAACCTCTGGATTCGCCGGTATACTCAAAAATTGGCGAGAGAATTATATTCAAGAGGATGAACGTAATAAAATTAGAAATCACACAAATTCTTAAGGACAACCTGACAATATAGAAACATTAATTTACACAATTGTTACTAATTTTCTGAAAGTCCTAAAGATATTAATGCTGCAACAGATATTCTTTTAACAAATTTAAGATGTCCAACTCTCGAAAATTACAATTAGTATAAAGATACATTTTTAACATACTTATTAAAAAGAGAAGACTGTCGTCAACCTTATTGGAAAGAAAAATTTATTTCAGGATTACCGTCCTTATTTTCTCAAAGAATATTTAATAAATTAAGTGAAGTCATTGGTAATGGTCCAATTCCATTCGAACAAATTATGTTTGGTCAATTATTAAGTTTTATTAAAAAAGAAGGAATTTCATTGTGCAATGAATTAAAATTAGGAGCAAGATATTTAACAGATGAAGCTGCTAAACGAAAAGAATTACATTCTCTTTGTGAAGTATTCTGCCTTTCACACTTAGAAGCTCCATCTGTCAAAAAATGAAGAAAAACTCAAATTTGTAAGAAGAAACAATATACTACAAGAAATCAAAATTAGAAAAAATTAAGTCCTAAAAAGACTACTACAAAAAAGAAAATCGATAATACAAATACTTGTTATAAATGTGGCAAACCAGGTCATTATGCAAAAAATTGTAAAGTTAAAAAGAAACTAAATGAAATATATGCAGAATATCCATATATTCAAGATAAATTAATTTCATTATTTGAACTCAAAGATATGCCTAGTCAATCAGAAAGTTCATCGCCCTCCTCTGATTATGAAGACAATAATATCAATGAATTAGAAAGTGATTCAAGCGAATATTCATCAAGTAATAGTGAAAAGGAATTTTTATTGGATTTAATTGATCAAATTCAAGATACAGAATTAAGAAAATAGTGTTACAAAAACTCAGAGGTATCTTAATAAAAGAAGACTCTTTAGAAGCTCCTCATAAGGTAAGTATCAATAAAATATTTGAAACACGTGAGATTCCAAATATTTTAAAAGTAGTTAATATTCAAGACTTAAAATACGAAATTAATATTTTAAAAGAACAAATTAAAAATTTACAAAACAATTTATGTTCATTACAGATAAAAGATCTTGAATTAGAAATAAGATTAGCATTAATAGAAAACAAACCTTCTTCTTCAAACATTCAATCAGAAGATATCTCTACGAATCAACAATTTGTTTCAGCTATTAATCAAATAAATTTTCAAAAATGGTATATTCATATCACTCTTAAAATCAAAGATAGCTTTGAACTAAATACTATGACACTGTTAGATAGTAGTGCAGACCAAAATTGTATAAAAGAAGGATTAATTCCCTCTATATATTATGAAAAGACAAAAGAACGACTTCATAGCACTAATGGTGTGGCGTTACAAATTAAGTATAAATTATCAGATGCTTACATATGCAATCAAGGTTGTTGTTTCAAAAACTCATTCACTTTAGTACGAGATATAAGTTAAGAAGTTATTCTTGGACCTCCTTTTATTACTCAAATTTATCCATTTAAAATAGATCAAATCGGTGTGCATACATAAATTATGGAACAACAATATTATTCAATTTTGTTACCCCTGTTTATCAAGAAGATTTATCTTATATCAAGACAAATCAATATAATTGAATGTAACAATCTGAAATATTGGTACAAATTAGAAAGGCTTGAAGTCATTAACGACTCAATAATGATCAAAGAGAATTACAAGAAATAAATCAACGACTAGAGGAACTAAACATTATCTTACGCAGTTATATTACATCAACAGATTTCAATGAATTCTGTATAGAATGGTTAAATGAAGATTATCAATTAGTGTGCCAACGTCATGATCTAGAAAAAACCATGGAATATGGGAAAACTAATCTTAGAATACTCAATGCATGCCTATCTGAATATCAAATCATATAGCCTAAACCTATTCAATGCAGAGTGAACTATTTTCAAAAGGTTTTTAAAAGAAAATTTTTTACAATACTTCAACTGTGAGTTTTATCATTTCTGACAACAACTATATTTTATTTTCAGCCATCAATATGGACCAAGATAATAAGAAAGAAAGAAAGATTCAAACTTCTCAGCAATATGCCATGACACCTAATACTCAAACCCATCCTCAACATTCAATCCCTATTACGAACCAATTCCGAACCCTACCTTCGGAAGATTTTCCTCCATTAACCTATGCTCAAGCCTCAACTAAACCTCCTTCATCTTCCACTTAAACATCTTCTCTAGACTTATCAGAATATTTCATCAAACCAATACGCAATCCTGTCACATACACTAAATACCGAGAACCTCAATCTCTTCTTGAACTTAATAAATTTGTTAAAACTACTTTTCTTCTAGATTGCTATCATATTCCAGACTCTCCGTAAAAAATACAACAATTTTATGAACTTATACTGGCATATTTAAAATCTGTAAAAATTGAATATATTCCAGATAAACATACTCCAAATTTTATAGCCTATGTCCAATCCTCAAAGTTATTACAGGAAAAGACTAGTCTACTATATACACCACTAAATCTTTTTCTGTTCCATTCAATTCTTCAGGATGTCACCATATTGATTATCAAGATGCTTAGTATGAAACATTTCTCTACCGACCATTCAATCATTCCTTGTTCATCAGCTTTGATACAAGACCTGAAATTATATTTCCATTATGGTTTTATGAATGGTGGACTGTCTATGGTAGTCTTCAAAACATATGGCCAGAGGGCGTCAAAAAATCATTCCAATTTTATTCCAAATTTGCCGTAAATACTCCGGATCCCACAGAAATACTATTCCATAAGAAATTTGGTATTCTATGGATCTTTTGTTGGTCATTCAGTATTATTCAATATTATCCGCTATCAGCATCATTCTCTCTCGTCCGAGAATACAAAATCAAATGGTGGGAAAAATTTACTGTTAACAAGTTTTGCTCCTTAGACGTTGTCCAAGTAAAAAAGTTGCATACAACACAGTAAGTGATTCCAGTAACACCATTCGGTCCTCAAAAGAAGCAAGAGCGATCCTCAAAAGATAAAGGCAAAGCTACCTCATCCAATGACCTTGATGAACTCCACTTGCTTTGAAAGGAAATCAAATTACTCAAAAAACAAAAACAATTGTTGTTAATATCCAAAGCCGCTTCATCAGATTCATCCTCATCCTCGGTGCATTCCAATTATGACCCATGGGGTGGTCCTTGTGCTCAAGATCCCTATGAACATTGAGTAGTTTTTCTACTCCTAGTATTATTCAAAAAAAAAAAGGTTTTATTACTAATGTGTTCTGCAGGTTTCAATCATTTCCCACACCACTCAATCTCAAGACCCCGGGAGGGATGTCTGGCAATCACTCAGTCCAAGCAATCAACATGCTCTGATACCAGGGATGTCTAACAATCACTCAATCCAAGCAATCAACATCAAATGCAAATGCGCCCAAAATACCATCATGATTCATGACCCACAAAAGTGTTCCTAGCCAATTCAGTTATGATTTATCGTGACTCATCAACTTGTCAACATCAAAGGCAATGACTCATCAAGACAGGCAATGATTCAGCAAAATAACCAGTTATGCAAGACTATGACTCATCGTCAGGATTTAAGCAACGTCACTATCAAGACAGTTCATCAGGACAATAATTCAAGAACAGTCCAAAGACCACTATTACTCAATATTGTTTCACTTTTGACGTGGTTCCACTCTAAGTTCAACATGAAGTATCAATAATTCAAGATTGTCGGCAGAAGTTATCAGCACAAGATTCCATTTTATTATTTAATCTTTACCGTCCACATGTAAACATTTAATTCCATATTGTATTCTATAAATAAGTACTCTATAGCATTATATTAGGCATCACGAGAAATCAGCTAATATCTGTAAGCGTCATGAAAAATCACCTAAGAGCTTGAAACACTTATAAGCTTTCCTCAACCAATTCTCAACCTCACTCCTTCTCTCAAATAGCCTTCTCCATCTCCCTTGTACTCCGTTACCAAGTACTTCAATTCAAATCCTCGTATCAAGTTTTATCAATTCAAACAAAGTAAGTTTTTATTCATCTGTTTTGTTCATTTCAATTTCATTATTTCCAATTTCGTTTTAATCATTATTTCAAAATTAATTTCTGCATAACATCAATTTCCTACTCTGCTCCCCTGCTGCATTAATCCTATATCTAGGCCTTCACTATTTCCTGCCTAGGTCAATCCCATTCCCCCGATTGGTATCAGAGCCAAGTTTGTCTATTTAGTTAGTGTCTAGCCGTGGCTAGCATTGTTGGTCAGCCCTGGTAAGTCCGTTGGTCAGCCGTGTGTTAGGTGGTCTCGGTGGAGTAGTCTCAGTGGTCCCAGTAGAATGTGCATGACTCCTAGCTAAGTCTTCAAACGTAACTCAAATGGTCTCTTGGTTCAGAGATCGTCTTAGTTTAGGTAGTAGTAAGAATTCTAATGCGGTTAACAGTAAGGAAGTTAGTTGTCAAATTAATTTTTCTAATTGAAAAATTCCTAAACAAATAATAGAAGAGCCTGATGGTAGAATACTAATAAGGTTTAATTCAAGTAGAGAAAAAGATTCGTCTTCAAGATTTTCAAAAAATATGGAACTCTCTCGAGCCTCATATTCAATGCCTTCTAGGTCATCTAATTACGACTTTTTGAAAAATAATCAAGTAGAAGATACTGAAAAAATTTAATATAAAGCTCTAATAGCTGAGCCAATAGATGAAGTTAATTCTTTTATAGGTTCACCAACTTACGCAACTATGCAACCCCCATCGTTTTCTTCAATTAATGTCATTTCAAGGCCCTTTGAAATTAATAAAGATTATTTACGAAAAAATTTCAATTCAATAGAGAATAAAGCCAAAAGAGAATGGTTCCTTTCACATTTTGATTTAAATGCACAATCATTTATTAGACAAGTGTGGTATTCATTTATGAAAAGACAAAAAGTAAATGTCCCTTTCTTTAATTGATGGGCTATATTTGCCTCTGATCATGATCTTCCAGACCCATTCTATGTCAAAGAAATAAATACTAATATTAATTTTGCTAAAAAAATGAACACTCAAAAATGGTCAAATAATTACCTCTTTTATTCCTCCATTAGAAGAAATTATATTAACTACCTCTAAAGGTAATATTCTAGCAATTCCATTCAAAATAGTAGAAGTGGTCCAGAAAATAGTCAAGTACCTTCAAATGATATTAAAAAGGTATATTATCAAAATAATTATACAAACCAAGTATTACATTCGGTGTCTCAACAAGTCAATATGGTCTCTACTCAAATTGAAACAATTATTAAAAAACAGGAAATTGATTCATCAACTGAAAAATTAGAAAATTTAGATATTAATAATACTAAAAAGAATAAGCCAAACTTCCTAGATGATATTGCAAAAACCCTTATTTAAAATAAGACATTCAAAAACATTAAACTACGAGATACTAGTACTCCTTTAATTGTAAAAATAGATGAGAAATTAAAAGAAGCAGAAACTCTAACTAACAATACAGTTAATATTCTAGAAAAAGACTTATCTCAATCAGATGATGATTTACAAAATATTAATAAAATATATAAAAAGGAGCTTTCATATTATTCCAAGCAAACTCCTCCAGATCTTCATCTTGAAAGTGCTAGAACAATAATTACTAAAAAGTTTGCTGGTGATTCAATATATGAATGGAATATTGGTGGTCGTAGTGACCACAAAACATTTGTAATACTCCAAAGAATGTTAATTGCTTATGTAACTTATTCAACTAAACGTGCAACAGAATTACAAGCTTTTGATTTATTAACCTCTGGATTCACTGGTATACTCAAAAATTGGTGGGAAAATTATATTCAAGAGGATGAACGTAATAAAATCAGGACTCATAAAAATTCTCAAGGACAACCTGACAATATAGAAATATTAATTTATACAATTTTTACTAATTTTCTTAGAAGTCCTAAAGATATTAATGCTGCAATGGATATTCTTTTAACAAATTTAAGATGTCCAACTCTCGATGATTACAATTGGTATAAAGATATATTTTTAACATACCTATTAAAAAGAGAATACTGTCATGAACCTTATAGGAAAGAAAAATTTGTTTCAGGATTACCATCCTTATTTTCTCAAAGAATATTTAATAAATTAAGCGTAGTCATTGGTAAAGGTCTAATTCCATTCGAACAAATTACGTTTGGTCAATTATTAAGTTTCATTAAAAAAGAAGGAATTTCATTATGTAATGAACTAAAATTACAAGCAAGATATTCAATAGATAAAGTCGCTAAATGAAAAGAATTAGGTTTTTTTTGTGAGGCATTTTGCATTCCAAACTTAGAAGCTCCATTTGTCAAAAAACAAAGAAAAACTCAAATTAGTAAGAACAAACAATATACTACAAGAAATCAAAATTAGAAAAAATTAAGTCCTAAAAAGATTACTACAAAAAAGAAAATCGATAATACAAATACTTGTTATAAATGTGGCAAACCAAGTCATTATGCAAAAAATTGTAAAGTTAAAAAGAAACTAAATGAAATATGTGTACAACATCCAGATATTCAAGATAAAATTAATTTCATTATTTGAACTCAAAGATATACCAAGTCAATCAGAAAATACATCATCCTCCTCTGATTATGAAGACAATGATATCCATGAATTGGAAAGTGATTCAAGTGAATATTCATCAAGTAACGAGTCCTCAAGAATATGCTATAAGGGTATTAATGTCTTAACCACTAATAACAGTAAAAAGGAATTTTTATTGGATTTAATTGATCAAATTGAAGATACAGAATTAAGAAAAGAGTATTTACAAAAACTCAAAGGTATCTTAATAAAAGAAGACTCCTTAGAACCTTCTCATAAGGTAAGTATCAATAAAATATTTGAAACATGTGAGATTCCAAATATTTTAAAAGTAGTTAATATTCAAGACTTAAAACTCGAAATTAATATTTTAAAAGAACAAATTAAAAATTTACAAAAAGATTTATGTTCATTACAGATAAAAGATCTTGAATTAGAAACAAGATTACCATTAATAGAAAATAAACCTTCTCCTTCAAACATTCAATCAGAAGGTATCTCTACGGATCAACAATTTGTTTCAACTATTAATCAAATAAATTTTCAAAAACGGCATATTCATATTACTCTTAAAATCAAAGATAGCTTTGAACTAAATACTATTAGATAATGGTCCTATTAGATGGTGGTGCAGATCAAAATTGTATAAAAGAAGGATTAATTCCCTCTATATATTATGAAAAGACAAAAGAACGACTTCATGGCGCTAATGGTGTGGCGTTACAAATTAAGTATAAATTATCAGATGCTTACATATGCAATCAAGGAAATTATTTCAAAAACTCATTCATTTTAGCACGAGATATAAGTCAAGAAGTTATTCTTAGAATTCCTTTCATTACTCAAATTTATCCATTTAAACTAGATCAAATCGGTGTGCATACAGAAATTATGGGAACAACAATATTATTCAAATTTGTCACCCCTATTTATCAAGAAGATTTATCTTATATAAAGACAAATCAATGTAATTGAATATAATAATCTGAAATATTGGTACAAATTAGAAAGGCTTGAAGTCATTAAACGACTCAATAATGATCAAAGAGAATTGTAAGAAATAAATCAATGACTAAAGGAACTAAACATTATCTTACACAATTATGTTGCATCAACAGATTTCAATGAATTCTGTATAAAATGGTTAAATGAACATTATTAATTAGTGCGCTAACGTCGTGACCTACAAAAAACCATAGAATATTGGAAAACTAATCTTAGAATACTCAATGCATGCATAGCTGAATATGAAATCATATAGCCCAAACCTATTCAATGCGGAGTGAACTATTTTCAAAAGGTTTTTAAAAGAAAATTTTTTACAATATTTCAACTATGAGTTTTACCATTTCTGACAACAACTATATTTTATATTCAGCCATCAACATGAACCAAGATAACAAGAAAGAAAGAAAGATTCAAACTTCTCAGCAATATGCCATGACACCTAATACTCAAACCCATCCTCAACATTCAATCCCTATTACGAACCAATTCCAAACCCTACCTTCTGAAGATTTTCCTCCATTAACCTATGCTTAAGCCTCAACTAAACGTCCTTCATCTTCCACTCAAACATCTTCTCTAAACTTATCAAAATATTTCACCAAACCAATATGCAATCCTATCGCATATACTAAATACCGAGAACCTCAATCTCTTCTTGAACTCAATAAATTTGTTAAAGCTACTTTTCTTCTAGATTGCTATCATATTCCAGACTCCCCGTTAAAAACACGACAATTTTTATAAACTTATTAAGGTAGATTCAAAATCTATAGAAATTAAACATATTCCAGACAAACATACTCTAAGTTTTATAGCCTATTTCAAATGTCCAATCTTTAAAGTTCTTACAGGAAAAGACTGGTCTACTACATATACCACTAAATCTTTTTCTGTTCCATTCAATCCTTCAGGATATCACGATATTGATTATCAAAATGCTTAGTATGAAATATTTCTCCACCGACCATTCAATCATTCTTGCTTCATCAACTTTGATACAAGACCTAAAATTACATTTCCATTATGGTTTCATGAATGGTGGACCGTCTATGACAGTCTTCAAAACATATGGCCAGAGGATGTCAAAAAATCATTCCAATTTTACTCCAAATTCAGCACAAATTCTCCAGATCTCACAGAAATACTATTCCACAAAAAATTTGGTATTCCATGGATCTTTTGTTGGTCATTCAGTATTATTCAATATTATCTGCCACCCGTATCATTCTCTCTCATCCGAGATTACAAAATCAAATGGTGGGAAAAATTTGCAGTTAACAAGTTTTGCTCCTTAGACGTTGTCCAAGCACAAATATTGCATACAACACAGCAAGTGATTCCAGTAATACCATCAGGTCTTCAAAAGAAGCAAGAGCGATCCTCAAAAGATTAAGGCAAAGCTACCTCATCCAATGAGCTTGATAAAGTCCAGTTACTCCGAAAGGAAATCAAAATACTCAGAAAAAAATAATTGTTGTTAATGTCCAAAGTCGCTTCATCAGATTCATCCTCATCCTTGGTGCATTCTAATTGTGACCCATGGGGTGGTCCTTGTACTCAAGATCCCTATGAACATTGAGTAGATTTTCTACTCCTAGTACTATTCCTAAAAAAAAAGGCTTTATTACTAACGTGTTTTACAAGTTTCAATCATTTTCCACACCACTCAATCTCAAAACCCGGGAGGGATGTCTAGCAATCACTCTATCTAAGCAATCAACATGCTCTGATACCAGGGATGTCTAGCAATCACTCAATCCAAGCAATCAACATCAAAGGCGAATGCGCCCAAAATACCATTATGATTCATGACCCACCAAAGTGTTCCTAGCCAATTCAGTTGTGATTTATCGTAAATCATCAATGCATCAACATCAAAGGCAATGACTCATCAAAACAGGCAATGATTCAGCAAGACAACCAATTATGCAAGACTATGACTCATCGTCAGGATTTAAGCAACGTCACTATCAAGACAGCTCATCAGGACAATAATTCAAGAACAGTCCAAAGACCATTATTACTCAATACTATTTCACTTTTGACGTGGTTCCAGTCCAAGTTCAACCCGAAGCAACAATAATTCAAGATTGTCAGCAGAAGTTATCAGCACAAGATTCCATTTTATTATTTGATATTCATCATCCACATGTAAACATTTAATTCCATATTGTATTCTATAAATAGGTACTCCATAGCATTGTATTAGGCATCACAAGAAATCAGCAAATGTCAGCAAGCATCACAAAAAACTGCCTAAGAGCTTGAAACACTTACAAGCTTTCCTCAACCAATTCTCAACCTCACTCCTTCTCTCAAATAGCCTTCTCCATCTCCCTTGTACTCCATTACCAAGTGCTTCAATTCAAATCCTTGTATCAAGTTTTATCAATTCAAATAAAAGTAAGTTTTTATTCATCTGCTTTGTTCATTACAATTTCATTATTTTCAATTTCGTTTTAATCATTATTTCAAAATTAATTTCTGTGTAACATCAATTTGCTACTTTGCTCCCCTGCTACATTAATCCCACATCTAGGCCTTTACTATTACCCACCTAGGTCGATCCTTTTCCCCAGATTGGTATCAGAGCCAAGTTTGTCTATTTAGTTAGTGTCTAGCCGTTGCTAGCGTTGATCAGCTATTGCTCAGCCCGGTACGTCCGTTGGTCAGACGTGTGTTAGGTGGTCCCGGTGGGGTGGTCCCCGTGGTCCCGGTAGAATGTCCATGACTCCTAACTAAGTGTTCAAACGTAACTCAAAAGGCCTCTTGGTTCAGATATCATCTTAGTTTAGGTAGTACTAGGAATTCTAATGTGGTTAACAGCAAGGAAGTTAGTTGCCAAATTGATTTTTCTAATTAAAAATTGCTGAACAAATAATAGAAGAGCTTGATGGTAGAATACTAATAAGATTTAATTCAAGTAGAGAAGGATATTCGTCTTTAAGATTTTCAGAAAATATGGAACTCCCTCGAACCTCATATTCAATGCCTTCTAGGTCATTTAATTATGATTTTTTGAAAAATAATCAAGTAGAAGATACTCAAAAAATTTAATATAAAGCTCTAATAGCTGAGCCAATAGATGAAGCTAATTCTTCTATAGGTTCACCAACTTACTTAACTATGTAACCCCTATTGTTTTCTTTAATTAATGTCATTTCAAGACCCTTCGAAATTAATAGACATTATTTGCGATAAAATTTCAATTCAATACAGAATAAAGTCAAAAGAGAATGGTTCTCTTCACACTTTGATTTAAATGCACAATCATTTATTAGATAAGGATGGTATTTATTTATGGAAAGACATAAAGTAAATGTCCCTTTCTTTAATCGGTGGGCTATATTTACCTCTGATCATGATCATCCAGACCCATTCCATTCAAAGAAATAAATACTAATATTAATTTTGCTAAAAAATGAACACTCAAAAATGGTCAAATAATTACCTCTTGTACTCCTCCATTAAAAGAAATTATATTAACTACCCCTGAAGGTAATACTCCAGCAATTCCATTCAAAATAAGTAGAAGTGATCCAGAAAATAGTCAAGTACCTTCAAGTGAAATTAAAAAGGTATATTATCAAAATAATTATACAAACCAAGTATTACATACGGTGTCTCAACAACTCAATATGGTCTCTACTCAAATTGAAACAATTGTTAAGAAACAGGAAATTGATTCATTAACTGAAAAATTAGAAAATTTAGATATTAATATTATTAAAAAGAATAAGCCAAACTTTTTAAATGATACCGTAAGACCCTTATTTAAAATAAAACGTTCAAATATATTAGAACTACCAGATACTAGTACTCCTTTAATTGTAAAAATAGATGAGAAATTAAAAGTAGCAGAAACTTTAACTAACAATACAGTTAATACTTTGGAAAAAGATTTATCTCAATCAGATGATGACTTGCAAAATATTAATAAAATATATAAAAAGGAACTTCCATATTATTCCAAGCAAACTCCTCCAGATCTTCATCTTGAAAGTGCTAGAACAATAATTACTGAAAATTTTGCTGGTAATTCAATATATGAATGAAATATTGATGGTCGTAGCAACTACGAAACATTTGTAACACTTCAAAGAATGTTAATTGCTTATACAACTTATTCAACTAAACGTGCAATAGATTTACAAGCTTTTGATTTATTAACCTCTGGATTCACTGGCATACTCAAAAATTGGTGGGAGAATTATATTCAAGAAGATGAACGTAATAAAATAAGAACTCATAAAAATTCTCCAGGACAATCTGACAATATAGAAACATTAATTTATACAATTGTTACTAATTTTCTTGAAAGTCCTAAAGATATTAATGCTGCAACAGATATTCTTTTAACAAATTTAAGATGTCCAACTCTCGAAAATTACAATTGATAAAAAGATGCATTTTTAACATACCTATTAAAAAGAGAAGACTATCGTCAACCTCATTGGAAAGAAAAATTTGTTTCAGGATTACCATCCTTATTTTCTCAAAGAATATTTAATAAATTAAGCAAAGTCATTGGTAAAGGTCCAATTCCATTCGAACAAATTAATTTTGGTTAATTATTAAGTTTTACTAAAAAAGAAGGAATTTCATTATGCAATGAACTAAAATTACAAGCAAGATATTCAACAAATAAAGCCGCTAAATGAAAAGAATTAGGTTCTTTTTGTGAAGCATTCTGCCTTCCAAACTTAGAAGCTCCATCTGTCAAAAAGCGAAGAAAAACTCAAATTAGTAAGAAGAAACAATATACTACAAGAAATAAAAATTAGAAAAAATTAAGTCCTAACAATACTACTGTAAAAAAGAAAATCGATAATACAAATACTTGTTATAAATGTGGCAAACCAGGTCATTATGCAAAAAATTGTAAAGTTAAAAAGAAACTAAATGAAATATGTGTAGAACATCCAGATATTCAAGATAAATTAATTTCATTATTTGAATTCAAAGATACGCCTAGTCAATCAGAAAATTCATCGTCCTCCTCTAATTATAAAGATAATAATATCAATGAATTAGAAAGTGCTTCAAGTGAATATTCATCAAGTAATGAGTCCTTAAGAATATGCTATAAGTGTATTAATGTCTTAACCACTAATAATAGTGAAAAGGAATTTTTATTAGATTTGATTGAACAAATTCAAGATGCAGAATTAAGAAAAGAGTATTTACAAAAACTCAAAGGTATCTTAATAAAAGAAGACTCTTTAGAACCTCCTTATAAGATAAGTATCGATAAAATATTTAAAACACGTGAGATTCCAAATATTTTAAAAGTAGTTAATATTCAAGACTTAAAGCTCGAAATTAATATTTTAAAAGAACAAATTAAAAATTTACAAAAAGATTTATGTTCGTTACAGACAAAAGGTCTTGAATCAGAAACAAGATTAGCATTAATAGAAAACAAATCTTCTTCTTCAAACATTCAATTAGAAGATATCTCTACGGATCAACAATTTTTCTGGACTAGTAATCAAATAAATTTTCAAAAATGGTATATTCATATTACTCTTAAATTCAAAGATAGGTTTGAACTAAATACTATTACACTATTAGATAGTGGTGCAGATCAAAATTGTAGAAAAGAAGGATTAATTCCCTTTATATATTATGAAAAGACAAAACAACGACTTTATAGCGCTAATGGTATGGCGTTACAAATTAAGTATAAATTATCAGATGCTTACATATACAATCAAGGATATTGTTTCAAAAACTCATTCATTTTAGTACAAGATATAAGTTAAGAACTTATTCTTGGAGCTCCTTTCATTACTCAAATTTATCCATTTAAAGTAGATTAAATCGGTGTGCGTACAGAAATTATGGGAATAATAATATTATTCAAATTTGTTACCCCTATTTATCAAGAAGATTTATCTTTATTACAAAATACCTCAATATCAAGACAAATCAATGTAATTGAATGTAGCAATCCAAAATATTGGTATAAATTAGAAAGGCTTGAAGTCATTAAACGACTCAATAATGATCAAAGCGAATTACAAGAAATAAATCAAAGATTAGAAGAACTAAACATTATTTTAGGCAATCATATTACATCAATAGATTTCAATATATTTTATCAATTAGTGTGTCAACGTCATGATCTAGAAAAAACCTTAGAAACACTCAATGCCTACATAGCTGAATATCAAATTATATAGCCTAAACCTATTCAATGCGAAGTAAACTATTTTTAAAAGTTTTCAAAAGAAAAAGTTTTTCAATATTTTCACTATGAGTTTTACCATTTCTAACAACAACTATAGTTTCTTTTCATCCATCAAAATGAACCAAGATAAATATTATCTATAGTACTTTGTGTTTCAACACTTCTAAATGATTTATTTTACAAAAATTCTTACTCAACAAAAGCATTTTTAAAAACGAATCTGGTTTCGAAACAAATATTTGCCAGATAGCAGGCTATTTTATCTGCATTATATTCATTTAAGGCAAAGATAACTTTTTACCCAATTTTTCAAAAAGAAAATTTTTACTAGGATCACATACCTTCAGAAATAAAAGCAAAGCTACCCCCTCCGATGAGCTTGATGAACTCCAGTTACTCAAAAAAGAAATCAAATTACTCAAAAAACAAAAACAATTTTCTTCCAGATTTCTGCAATGAGAGAATGATGATGTTTTATTGCTGTAGGAATCAAAATGACCAACAACATTGATAACAGCAAAAGCTTACAAGTACTCAACGACTACAATCCCATACAACTGACAAATTATCCATATGAGTCTCTCCTATTCTATCTTCGTGACCATGAGCTCTACTTTACATAGTTCTATGGGCCAAAATATAATGAACAAGCAATCTTCATTGATTGTCAAGAATGGCATCATTCTGCCGAAATATCCTTCTATCAATATCTCAAACTCGCCAAGGCCTATCAAGCAATTATTCAAGATGTCAACAATCATCTAGTCCTTATCGTTATACCCACTGGATATATTCAAACTTTCCGATGGTTTCAACAGCAGTTCGAATATTAGACAACCTTTGAACCTCATATCTTCTAATTGGTTTACAAAATATTCCCAGATGTTCACATATGCCCTTTTGGTCAAAGCAACACTCAAGTTTTAATACCTTTAAGACATTCTTTACAAATTGACGCTTCCTGCCTCATTCAAACACAAAACGGTTTACGCTGCAAATTTCTACCTAATGATGACTCCCGTTTTCGCTACTTGCCGGAGTTTACTACAAAACAGATCCAACCTCATCCTCAATTCATTCAAATTATGTCCCTGTGCTCAAGATCCATATAACTCTTGAGTAGATTTTCTACTTCTAGTGTTTAATCCAAAAAAAAAAGGATTATTACTAACGTGTTTTGCAGGTTTCCATCATTTTCCCCACCGCTGAATCTAAAGCCCCTGGGAGGGATGTTCAAGATTCAATTAGCAATTAGGATGTCCAAGATTTAAATCAATTCAAATGCATACATCATGTCATTATGATACTGAACAATACGTCCAAAACGTCGTTATGATTCATGACCCATCAATATGTTCCTAGCCAATTAAATTATGATTTATCGTGACTCATCAACGTGTTAACATCAAAGGCAATGACTCATCAAGACATACAATGATTCAGTAAGACAACCAATTATACAAGACTATGACTCATCGTCAGGATTTAAGCAACGTCACTATCAAGACAGCTCATCAGGACAATAATTCAAGAACAGTCCAATGACCATGATTACTCAATACTGTTTTACTTTTTACGTGGTGCCAGTCCAAGTTCAACAAGAAGCATCAATAATTCAAGATTATCGGCAGAAGTTATCAGCACAAGATTCCATTTTATTACTTAATCTTTACCGTCGACGTGTAAACATTTAATTCCCTATTGTATTCTATAAATATGTACTCCATAGCATGGTATTAGGCATTACGAGAAATCAGTAAATATCAGCAAGCATCACGAAAAATCACCTAAGAGCTTGAAACACTTACAAGCTTTCCTCAACCAATTCTCAACCTCACTCCTTCTCTCAAATAGCTTTCTTCATCTCCCTTGTACTGCATTACCAAGTGCTTCAATTCTAATCCTTGTATGAACTTTTATCAATTCACATAAAAGTAAGCTTTTGTTCATCTGTTTTTTTCATGTCAATTTCATTATTTCCAATTTCGTTTTAATTATTTTTTCAAAATTAATTTCCGCATAACATCAATTTGCTACTCCATTCTCCTACTGCATTAATCCCACATCTAGGAGGATCGACCTAGGCGGGTAATAGTGAAGTCCTAGATGCAGGATTAATATAACAGGGGAGCGGAGTAGCAAATTGATGTTATGTAAAGTATAATTTTGGAATAGTGATCAAAACGATATTGGAAATAATGAAATTAAAATGAACAAAACAGATGAATAAAAACTTACTTTAATTTAAATTGATAAAACTTGATACAAGGATTTGAATTGAAGCTCTTGGTAATGGAGTACAAGGGAGATAGAGAAGGCTATTTGAGAGGAGAGTGGATTACAGGAGTAGGTTGAGAGTTGCTTGAGGAAGGCTTGTAAGCTCTTAGCTGATTTTCCGTGATGCTTGCTGATATTTGCTGATTTCTTGTGATGCCCAATACAATGCTATGGAGTACCTATCTATAGAATGCAATATGGAATTAAATTTTTACACGTGGACGGTAAAGATTGAATAATAAAATGAAATCTTGTGCTGATAACTTCTGCCGACAATCTTGAATTGTTGATACTTCATGTTGAACTTAGACTGGAACCACGTTAAAAGTGAAATAGTATTGAGTAATACTGGTATTTGGACTGTTCTTGAATTATTGTCCTGATGAGCTGTCTTGATAGTGACGTTGCTTAAATCCTGACGATGAGTCATAGTCTTACATAATTGCTTGTTTAGCTAAGTAATTGCCTATCTTGATGAGTCATTGCCTTTAATGTTGACAAGGTGATGAGTCATGAGTCACAATAAAGTAGAATTGAATTTGCTAGGAACACATTGATGGGTCATGAATCATAATGGCATTTTGGACGTATTGCTAATTGATTGCTTTTACTAGACGCCCTTGATTGCTTGAATTGAATGTCGACATGTCGAATTGCATCCTTGAAATCTAGACATCATCATTTTTGGATTGATCTTGGGCATCCCCTCTTGGGGTTTTGAGATGAGTGGTGTGGGAAATGAGTGAAACCTACAAAACACATTAGTAATAAAACTTGATTTTTTTTTGAATGACACTAGGAGTAGAAAATCTCCTCAATAGTCATATGGATCTTGAGCACAAGGACCACCCCATGGGAGATGAGGATGAATTAGATGAAGCGACTTTGGATATTAATGACAATTGTTTTTGTTTTTTGAGTAATTTAATCTCTTTGCTGAGTAACTGGAATTCATCAAGATCACTGGATGAGGTAGCTTGGCCATTATTTCTGGAGTTGATGGTATGATCCTTGTAAAAATTCTCTTGCTAAAAAATCGGGTAAAGAATTATCTTTGCCTTGAACACATTCTATGTCAAAATCAAATGCAGATAAAATAACTTGCCAGCGAGCAAAGATTTGTCTAGAAACAATGTTTTGAACATCTTTTTGAAGAATTTCTTTTGCAGATTTGCAATCTATGCTAAGAAGAAATTTTTTATTAATTAAATCATCTTGAAATTTTGAAACACATAAAACGACTGATAAAATTTCCTTTTAATTGTTGAATAATTCTTTTAGACTACGTTCCAAATGCTGGAATGATATCGGACTATTTGTTCTTTAGAATCAGAGAGGAGTTTCTTTTGTTTAAGTATACCGCCATAACCTATTTCTGATGCATCGATTTGAACTATCATAAATGCATTTGGGTGCGGTATTCCAAGACATTATAAGGCTTTGACCTTTTGTTTGAGTATTCGGACAATATTGGTATGTTCTTCAAACCAAGGAGGAGAATTTTTTCATAATCGTTTACATAGAGGTTCACAGAACTTTTGTAGATTTGGAAAAAAGTCAGACACATAATTAAGACAATCTAAAAATCGTTGTAATTGAGTTTTATTTTTAATTTCGTTGGAAAATTTATCCGCAAATTCAATTGCTCTAGCAATTGGGCGTATAGTGCCTTGGTAGATATCATGTCCTAGAAACCTAATCTTGGTTTGGAATAATTTCATTTCAGGCACAGATACAACTAATCCGTTTTTCTTGATAACATATAAAAAGGTATGAAGATGTTTAAAGTGTTGGTCAATACTATTTGAATGGACAAGGACATCATCTATATAAACTATTGTGAAATGAGTGTAAAGATTGAAAATATCATTCATAATGTTTTGAAACTCTGAAGGTGCATTCTTTAATCCAAAGGGTATAGCATTCCACTCATAATGTCCGAATGGAACTGTAAATGCTGTCTTATACCAATCTTCTTCTTTAATTTGAATTTGCCAAAAACCACTTTTCATATTGAATTTTGAGAATATTTTTGCATCATATAAGCGATTGAGCGGGCCACGTTTATTAGGAATTAGATATCTTATCCATTGTAATACTTTTTTAATGGTTTATAATTAATAACTAAACGAGGGACGCCTCGCTCTTTTTCTGCTTGATTATTAACATAAAATGCTGCATAGCTCCAAGGAGATTTGAATGGCCTAATTAATCCCTTTTTTAATAATATTTCTATTTCTTTCTTACAAAATTTAAGGATTTATTCATTTGAATAGGTCTAGCTTTAGTTGGAATATTTTTTTCTGAGAAATCTATTTCATAAGGAAGTGATATTATATGTTTTTTCCTTTGCCAAAATGCATTGGGAAGATCAGAACATACTTCATTTTTAAACAGTTCATGTACTTCACGTATTTTCGTTTGGATAGAGGGTTGTTGTAACCTTTCTTTAATCTTTTTATAAATAATTTCATTTTTTAAAAAAGGAATATTTTTTTCTTTTCATGAAGAAGATCAATTTGCTTTAATATTGAAGAATTTTATAATAAAGATAAATCTTTTTGATAAACAGGGTGACAAATTTGAATAATATTATTGTTCCCATAATTTCTGTATGCACACCAATTTGATCTACCTTAAATGGATAAATTTGAGTAAAGAAAGGAGTTCTAAGAATAATTTCTTGAGTTATATCTCGTACTAAAATGTTGAAACAATATCCTTGATTGCATATGTAAGCATTTGATAATTTGTACTTAATTTGTAGCGTCATGCCATTAGCACTATGAAGTCGTTCTTTTGTTTTTTCATAATATATTGTAATAACCCAAACCTAACACATATTTATCTATTTAAATCATATTTAATTATTTATTTAATCATGTTTATTCATTTAATCACTCATGGTTATTTGTTTAACCAAGTCATGTTTATTAATTCAATTGCACTCAATTTATATATATTTACCAAATTACTTTATGTCATTTAAATTTTTCACTTTCATTTACCGTATTTAATCATCCCAATTGGGGGATATTTCATTTGGGGTCCTATTTTATAATTCAAGTTTCATTGATTGTTCATTCAAGTTTTGTTGATTAATTAAACATCGGGTGAATCGACAATAGGCCTCGATAATTATGGTTTAAGAAATAATTATTATTATCATTATTATTATTATTATCATTATTATTGTTATTATTATTATTGTTATTATTATTTTTATAACATTACAAAAATTTAATTTTTAGTTACGCAAAAACGTTACCGTTACGAAGCATTTTATTTTCGAATCCAACTTTTTATGGACCCAATTTGAAGCCCAACAAGTTTGCTTATTAACCTAACTAATTACCATGATTAAGCTTAACGATGGTTACTCAAATAGTCAATTTCTAGTTGAAATCTCAGCCAAGAGTTAGATTAGTCAAAACAAATATAAATCAACCCAAAAACTCCATTTTCTCTCTCCTCTCTTTGTCCCCCATGGCAGCAGCTCCAGCCACTGTTCTGGCCGATTTTCGGTCACTTTTTCGGCCAGCTCCGGTAATCTCTGACCCCTTCCGACATCCTAATGCCTCAAGCTGCCATCTTGCATCATCAAAACCACTAAACCTCATCTCCATCTCTACTTATTTTCAATCAAAGTGAGCAACCTTGAAACTTGATCTTATTGGTTATGATTTTTATTTTAGTTTGATTCTTCTTTTGATGTTTGTGATCATTGATCATGATATTTTGATAAGAAATAAGAGTTATTTTGGTGTTGATCATGGTGAAGTTGAGCTTGATTCATGCTAGGGTTTAGGGATGATCATGTTCATGCAAGTTTAAGTTCAAACCAAGTTTATGGATCGATTTGTGTTTGATTTTGTAATCTTTAGTTATATTGATGATTATGATGATGTTTTGGTGATTTGGAATGATTGCAAGTGACGATTTGTGTGAAAAAGGAAGAGAAAACTAAAACAGTGAGGCTGAAAATTTCAGCAAATAGGGCAGAGTTCACGATTAAACTGGTAATGATTAGCCTGTTGAAAAATTATGATTTTTGTTGGGTAGATAGTTCAGTGTGCTAGCTTTCAAATGCCTCTTGAATCGCCTTAATCCGAGGTCTGTGGAATGTTATGGTCGTTTTACCGAAACTGCGCAAAATGGACTAAAAATTGACACATTTGTATTTTAGCTCCATTTTGGGAACCCTATTGTGGAAATCATATTTGTGTTGTAAATAAAAGTTTTTTGGGACTTCTTGATCTTTTCATATTGGGGATTTAGATCTCCATTTGAGGTCTAGGATGAAAGTTATGAATTTTTGAAGTGAACTGACCTGCTTTGGAGTAAATTAGGCCGTTATTGCAATTTCTATGCAGCGTACACTTGGAAAATTTTCAAAATGGTACTGCACATTGTCCATATTATTTTCGAATTTTCTGTAAAATCTCATGAATTTTGGTTGAGTATTTTGAGTTTAGTGATTTTTGGAAGCATTTTGAGTAATTGTATAAAGAGCAATAATAAAGATTAAGTGAGATTGATAATGCATTCATTTGTGTATTTGGGCCAAGCAAGGTTATTTAAGGGGGAAATGAATATTCATGGACTTTTATGGAGCTTTTAACTTGAATATTGAGAAAGAAGAAAACAAGTATACAATTTGAGAGCTTGTTTATGAGCTTTGAATTATTCATGGATTTTACAAAGAAAATACCAAGTTTAGTGAGCTTAATAGCTTCTTTTGAGTTCAATGATTCATTTGGGGTGAAATTCTATATCTAATGGATTTATGAATGAAATATAAGAAGTGGAGAGAGTTATGACTCAGAAACCATATTTATCAGATCAAGTTATTGCTATTTATGCTATTTTGAATCAAGATATACCTCTCTTGGTCTCAAACCTCTATTACTCACTCAATTCGGAATGTATCAAGTGTATTTATCAAGCCAATCTAGTGCACTCACTGTTATCTTGAACCAAGCTATACATCAGCGAGCCTTAAACCTATATCAGCAACCTATCTCAGAGAAGGCCACAATCACTCCCTCATTTATCACCATCAAGGCCTTTTCCTTTATAATCTCATTTATCTCACTGTTGTCTATTTTACTTTCATTTACCTTATATCAAATTTAATTACTTTCACCAATTCAGTTTTGAAGTTATATTGAAATACTCAAGTTATGTATAGCATTTAATTACTCAATTTCTGTTACACATACTTTTACTTACTCAATTATGTGAGCAAAGATCATTTACTGACTATATATACTTACAATGACATTTATGAAACAGAGTCAAGGCCTAGTTATCGTTCTCTATTATGCATAAGTGTTATCAAGGCAGAACATATTTCTCAAGTCAGATGATATTTATGAAACAGCTGATTTTTATTAAGTCAGATGACATTTTTAAAAACTCAAGGTACATCCATTGTCTGTATCTTCAGAAAGTAGGACATGTTTATCAAGTTACAACTCTTAATGACTTTATCAATGAATCAGTTTATGCAGTGATTTGTCATTTAACTTCTGGCCCCGTCAGTTATCATTTATAGGGCGTCAGCCCATCATTTACCCGCGCGGCTTCAGGCCAACTCTTGATCAGATTGGCGGGTGTATACCTATGTATAGATCATATCATTGCAAGGGTTTACGTCCAGATAATAATGAGCAAATCAGTTTCATATTACTTTCATTTTCATTGTTATTGCCAACTAAATGAATTGCAAAAGCGAGTACTCATCAATAGTTTTTCTATGCTCATTTGACAATACAGGAATGTATATACTAAGTTTTTGCTCATATTTTCGAATTGTTTTCATGTTTTCCATTTTAGGTGATGAAGTATCACATGTTTCTCCTTTTAGCAAGCCCTTTTGGAAGTCAATAGATGCTCCTTGTGGATTCAGCATGGCATGAATGTTGGGATTGACCTCAGGGTCAAGTTGGGTCTATATTCAATATACTTATATAGTGTGGAGGGTGAGTTAGCATATGGTATGATTAAGTCAATGGTATTAAAGTTGAACTATTATGGACTTTGGTCTTGAAGTGTTTCAGTTTAATAGATTTTGTGATTGTGAACATAAGTTGCAAGATTAAATGGTTTCAGTGAGCCATGACCTTATCAGGATGGCGGTAGCGCCTTCTATTATTAAGTCTTCCCCTATAGTTTTTCGTAAATCATATCATTGGCATTTTGGGGGTATTATAGATTTGGCATCAGAGCTAAGGTTTTAAGGGCCACTATGAGCTATCAAGTGTTTATGAGTTAGCTATCAAGGTGTGTATAAGTTATGTTGGACCAGTTAAGTGAGCTATTGACTATAAGTTCATATGTATAGGCATATACAGAGGAACCATTTCCCTTTGGGTGACTCAATCATTTGGTAATATCTTAAGATTCAAGCATTAGCAAAGTGGAGTGTGGAACCATTTAGATCACCTGTTAGTGAGGCATGCTCTCATTTATCTGAGAGTTGTATTGTATGTTTCATTTCTCTTATTTGTTTAAATTTTTGCAATCGTGCATTCCGGTGTGTGACCCGTTGAGTTATGAACTCCGGCGTGTGACCGTTGAGCTATTGAAGTGTTTTTCTCCATTTCAAATATCTATTGTAAGGCTTTATACCTGGGTTTTAGCTAGTTTTTAGGTAGAACTCTGTTCATTTCGCTCCAGAATTTGAGAATTTCATTGCGGTGAATTAATATACCTAACCCTGAGTATAGTGATGATTGAAGCCGATGCGGGGATGCCATTTGCAACTTCTTAAGGGATTAATACAGTGTCAAGTTAGATGTAAACCTCTAGATGAGGAAATGCCTTGTGGGGTAATATCCTTGAGGTGAATCAGTATGAGATGAACACTACAATTAGTGCTTATGTATGGCGATAATAATTTGTAGCCTATGGTGTGCTACTTGGCATTATATGTGTCGTACAAGTAAGATTAAGCTGTCATGTATAGGAATTATCTGGTCTTGACACTAAGACCTTACCTCATCAATGCTCCCATTATTTCCTATCATTGACTTCTTTCTGCCCTAGTTACCTCGAATTGTTTAAAGGTATTATTTCTTTGCCACTGATACTCTCTTGATTTGTAATGGAGTGTTTATGGAAATTCTTATATATGGTATGTGGGGAGTTCTTCAAACACATTAGAGCAACATTTCTTATAGGCGATTCAAACCTTGACAATCATAACCGTTTAATTCTCTGTTTCCATAATAGAGCGTATAATGACAACCGATATGCATTACTGTATAATTTGCAATTCCTCCTAAGCATATTTGATCCATTCTACTTATAGTTCAGTCACCACTATGTTCTCACCTACTTTAACTCTTTGGCTAAATATTGGCACTATTCATTTATTGCTTGCAAAGCCTCTGGTTATTTCAGACCCAGTCATTGAGTGCCTTTCAATAATTAAATGTATCCATATTGTTTGTGTTTCTATAGCACCGAAACGTCATGTTGGCATACTACTCCATGGTCGTAACTGCATGTCGTTGCTCAAGTTATTTTGGCAATCCTTTCTTTATTAGTACAACGTATCTTATGAATGATAAACAATGATTTGTGCTATTTCCATCTGCTAGCAGTTTTGAAGTTTATGCCTACCCAAGACTTCATTTACTGCAAAATGTGTTATTGATGGATGTCATCATGTTAAGTCATAATGCTGACTCCTTCATCTTGATGTATTGTCCTTTCAAACACCAGATGAATAAAATTTTCCTTTTGATAGTGTTGACCCTCGTCTCCGTCATTTTACTCACATATGGATACCGTATGACTTTTCAAAAGCCGCTTTGGTAACCTGTTATATTTTTTCACCGTCATTACTCAATACTCCCTCTCAACTTCATAACATCAATAATTTACTTTCCTCTCATGACCATCATGAATAAACTACATGTCTTGTATAGGCAGGTCATTTCTATGCCTTGCCTCTTTCATTATAATTCTTTATCCTTTCATCCACCCAGCTTACATATCGGTCCTTTCTAACCAATAAAGAAATATCTTTGCAAGAGTTTATGTTGTGGTTACATCTCTTTATATTTTAGATTACCCCCCATCATTTTAATTTACTGAGACTAGTAGGCAGTTGAATGTTTATCTTGTATACACATGCCTCTAGTAACCATATTCACCGGATATTTAATCCAGTTTGATTGACAGATTTGGTATCATTATGAGGGTGAACTGACTGTGTACTTACAGGACTAAAATGATTGGTAAGGATCTTAACGTTAGCTTGAGAGATGAGGATTGGCTAAACGTGCATTTCTATAGGCCGAGGGAAGAAAAGCCCTATTTATCCCCCCAATTACATTCTGCAAGCAAGTGAATTATCATGTCAGTAATGCATTGAATATTAGTGATTTATCAACCACACTCGGTATATCCATATTCATATTTACAGTTGGTGAATTTAGAGATGTTTTATTTGAGGACTTTCATGACTGTTTCCCCCCAAGAAACATTGATTTTCAGATCAACTTAGTTAAAGGTGCTCAATTCATTTTCAAAAGCCCTATCATATGAGCCCCAACAGAGTCCAAAGAATTAAAGATTCAGTGGATGAATTATAAGGGATTTGTTTGACCAAGTGTGTACCTATGGGGAACCTCAGGTTTATATTAAAAAGAAAGACAAAATCTTATGGTTGTGTACTACGTACAGAGAGTTGCATAAGATTATTATAAAAAATAAGTGCCCTATACCTTGAACAAATGATTTATGGGATTAACTGCCAATGACAGAAGTCTTTTTCAGGAATGATTTGAGGTTCGGATATCACACCTAAACCATGCAACCACAGTTTATCTTTTGCAAGAATACCCATTTATAGTAATTCTTGCTTGCTTGTCTCATCTTCAAAACTTGATACTATCCAATATTGTTTAATCTCCCTTGTATTTCAACCTGATGTTTCTTATTAGCGTGATCTTCCATGTCTTTGCAAACCCATTGTCAAATGTGTAAAACATTTTTTGTTCAACCTTATATGGGTGTCAACATTGCCATGCTCTCGACCTTCACCATCTCTATTTCATGATCTTGAGTTGCAGATCATTTTGTTGAGAGCTGATTCCCCCATCTACCATATATCTCATTTATTGATAATAATACGCTCGTATAACTTGTTCTGAATTCATAATGCAATTCAACTCTCATTGGTGTGAGTAATTGCAATGGTCATAATCCCCTTATTCTCTTTATTTTGGACTTCAACTCCCACACATATATCTTACATTCTGATAATTAAACTTTTGCATTCTCTATTTAATCTTATTGTTGTATTGGAATTGACTTCATATGAGTAAAGACATGTTCCTATTGCAGCTTGTTTAATCTATTTATCTATCCATTAGCACTTTGCTCGTCCAATCCATTTATTTATCCATTACACTTTATTTGTCCAATTTATCTGTCTATCTATTGCACTTTGCTTATCCAATCTATTTATCTATTTATTGCATCATTGCTTGTCCCATCTATCTATTCGCACTTATCTTATTGCTTGTGGCTATAGAGTCACCTAATTGAAGCTCAGTTGCTTGTCATCTTGTTTTCAATTCATCAGTTAAACCCCAGTATAACCATGCTATCTTTCTCCTTGGTTGATTATTTATTGGACCCTTTATGATTCATATTTATAAACCATAATTCTTGCGGCATCATATTTCAGATTTCATGATACACTCATGACTATCTTTATTTTAACCACCCCATGATAATCTCTCCTTTATTAGCCTTTTCTAGTCTCATCACTCTCATCCCTAACCATGTGTTGAGTAGTTTGATGAGGGGAGATCATGTGATGCACTAGGAATATAAGATAAGAATATTTTGATAAAGGCATAATCTCAAGCACTGTCTAATTATATTGGAGTGAGCCAGAAGAACCATTAAGTATAAGTCAGAGCTAACCTAAGTAAGCATTAAAAGGGAAAATTCAAGTACATGTTGAGGTGCTACAAGGTTGACAAAAGAGTTGTGCTGGCAAAACAAGGAAATAACCAAAGTCTCATATGAGTTATGAACTATTTCAAAAGGCTTTTTCTAATCAAAGGACTAGTTCCATGGGGCCTTATGATTCATTGAAAGGTTAAATCCTATAACTTGTTGATTCCACCTGCCTATTGAACCCTAACACGTATATGACGTGTTTTATTGCTCGTAATAGTATTAGAGTACTCATTAGGGTATACAACAGTTTTCATTAGTGGACAAGGTGATGAACCAGTAGTGAGCACCTCCTCACTAGTAACAAGGTTCCTTTCTTTCAAAGAGAATATCAATTTTGAATTATAGTAATTGAGTTCATTGCGGCTATTGTATGAGAAGTATCTGGATCTACTACTGAAAAATAGGATTAAGCAGTTGTACAATACATAGACACCCTTAGTCGGAGTACATTGAGCAAATTATACCTCTTTAGAGGGAAGCAACGGAAAGCAATGACCCAAGTGTTTTTTTTTTTAAAGCAGCATTGCATACATTTGGCAAGCATCATAAGTTTCGAGGACGAAACTCTTTAAGGGGGAAGGTTGTAATAACCCGACCCTAACATATATTTATTTATTTAAATCATATTTAATTATTTATTTAATCATGTTTATTCATTTAATCACTCATGGTTCTTTGTTTAACCAAGTCATCTTTATTAATTCAATTGCACTCAATTTATATATATTTAACAAATCACTTTATGTCATTTAAAGTTTTCACTTTCATTTGTTGCATTTAATCATCCCGATTGGAGAATATTTCATTTGGGGTCCCATTTTGTAATTCAAGTTTCATTGATTGTTAATTCAAGTTTTGTTGATTAATTAAATATCGGATGAATTGATGGTAAGCTTTGATAATTATGATTTAAGAAATTATTATTATTATCATTATTATTATTATTATCGTTATTACTGTTATTATTATTATTGTTATTATTATTTTTATAACATTATAAAAATTTAATTTTGAGTTACGCAAAAACGTTACCGTTACGAAGCGTTTTATTTCCGAATCCAACTTTTTTTTGGCCCAATTGAAGCCTAACAAGTTTGCTTATTAACCTAACTAATTACCATGATTAAGCTTAACGATGCTTAGTCAAATAGTCAATTTTTGGTTGAAATCTCAGCCGAGAGTTAGATTAGTCAAAACAAACATAAATCAACCCAAAAACTCCATTTTCTCTTTCCTCTCTTTGTCCCCCATGGCAGTAGCTCCAGCCACTGTTCTGGCCGATTTTCGATCACTTTTTCGGCCAGCTTCGGTGATCTCCGACCCCTTCCGACATCCTAATGCCTCAAGCTACCATCTTGCATCATCAAAACCACTAAACCTCATCTCCATCTCTACTTATTTTCAATCAAAGCGAGTAACCTTGAAACTTGATCTTATTGGTTTTGATTTTTATTTTAGTTTCAATTCTTCTTTTAATGTTTATGATAATTGATCATGATATTTTGATAAGAAATAAGAGTTATTTCGGTGTTGATCATGGTGAACTTGAGCTTGATTCATGCTAGGGTTTAGGAATGATCATGTTAATGCAAGCTTAAGTTCAAACCAAGTTTATGGATTGATTTGTATTTGATTTTGTAATTTTTAGTTATATTGATGATTATGATGATGTTTTGGTGATTTGAAATGATTGCAAGTGAGGATTTGTGTGAAAAAGGAAGAGAAAACTAAAACAGTGAGGCTGGAAATTTCAGCAAAATAGGACAGAGTTCACGATTAAACTGGTAATGATTGGCCCATTGAAAACTTATGATTTTTGGTGGGTAGATAGTGCAGTGTGTTAGCTTTCAAATGCCTCTTGAATCACTTTAATCCGAGGTCTATGGAATGTTATGGTTGTTTTACCGAAACTGCGCAAAATGGACTAAAAACTGACACACTTGTATTTTAGGCCCATTTTGGGAACCCTATTATGGGAATCATATTTTGTGTTGTAAATAAAAGTTTTTTGGGACTTCTTAATCTTTTCATACTGGGAATTTAGGTCTCCATTTGAGGTCTAGAATAAAAGTTATGAATTTTTGAAGTGAACTGACCTGCTTTGGTGTAAATTAGGCAATTATTGCAATTTCTATGCAGTGTACACTTAGAGGAAAATTGTGACAATTGTACTGTACATTGTCCATATTATTTTTGAATTTCCTGTAAGATCGCATAAATTTTGGTTGAATATTTTGAGTTTAGGGATTTTTGGAAGCATTTTGAGTAATTGTGTGAAGAGCAATAATAAAGATTGAGTGAGATTAATAATGCATTCATTTTGTGTATTTCGGCCAAGCAAGGTTATTTAAGGGGGGAAATGAATATTCATGGACTTTCATGGAGCTTTTAGCTTGAATAATAAGAAAGAAGAAAACAAGTATACAATTTGAGAGCTTGTTTATGAGCTTTGAATTATTTATGGATTTTACAAAGAGAATACCAAGTTTAGTGAGCTTAATAGCTTCTTTTGAGTTCAATTATTCATTTGGGGTGAAATTCTATATCTAATGGATTTATGAATGAAATGCGAAGTGGGGAGAGTTATGACTCAGAAACCATATTTATCAGACTAAGTTATTGCTGTTTATGCTATTTTGAACCAAGATATATCTCTCTTGGCCACAAACCTCTACAACTTACTCCATTCAGAATGTATCAAGTGTATTTATGAAGTCAATCCAGTATACTCGTTGTTATCTTGAACTAAGCTATACATCAATGAGTTTTAAACCCGTATTAGCAACCTATCTCGGAAAAGGCCACAAGCACTCCCTCATTTATCACCATCAAGGCCTTTTCCTTTGTAATCTCATTTATCTCACTGTTGTTTATTTTACTTTCATTTACTTTATATCAAATTTAATTACTTTCACCAAGTCAATTTTGAAGTTATATTGAAATACTCAAGTTATGTATACCATTTAATTACTCAATTTCTGTTACACATACTTTTACTTAATCAATTATGTGAGCAAAGATCATTTACTGACTACATATACTTACAATGACATTTATAAAACAGAGTCGAGGCCTAGTTATCTTTCCCCGTTATGCATAAGTGTTATCAAGTCCGAATATATTTTTCAAGTCAGATGATATTTATGAAACAATTGACTTTTATCAAGTCAGATGATACTTTTAAAGACTCAAGGTACGTCCATTGCCTGTATCTTCAGAAAGTAGGACATGTTTATCAAGTTACAACTCTTAATGAGTTTATCAATGAAACAGTTTATGCAGTGATTTGCCATTTAACTTGTGACCCCATTAGATATCATCTATAGGGCATCAGTTCATCATTTACCCTCACGGCTTCAGGCCAATTCTTGATCGGATTGGCAGGTGTACACCTATGTATAGATCATATCATTGTAAGGGGTTCACATCCAGATAATAATGAGCAATTCAGTTTCATATTACTTTCATTTTTATTGTTATTGCAAACTAAATGAATTGCAAAAGGGGGTACCCATCAACAGTTTTTCTATGCTCATTTTACAATACAGGAATGTATGTACTGAGTTTTTGCTTATATTTTCAAATTGTTTTCATGTTTCCATTTTAGGTGATGAAGTATCACATGTTTCTCCTTTTAGCAAACCCTTTCGGAAGTCAACAGATGCTCACAGTGGATTCAGCGTGGCATGAATGTTGGGATCGACCTTAGGGTCAAGTTGGGTCTAGATTCAATATACTTGTATAGTGTGGAGTGTGAGTTAGCATATGGTATGATTAAGTCAATGGTATTGAAGTTGAACTATTATGACTTTGGTCTTGAAGTGTTTCAGTTTAATAGATTTTGTGATTGTGAACATAAGTTGCAAGATTAAATAGTTTCAGTGAGCATTGTCCTTATCAGGACGGCGGTAGCACCTTCTATTATTAAGTCTTCCGCTGCAGTTTTCCGTAAATCATGTCATTAACATTTTGGGGGCGTTACATATATGGAGGGAATTAATCCTTCTCTTATACAATTTTGATCTGTACCACTATCTAATAGTGCAATAGTATTTAGTTTAAATCTGTCTTTGATTTTAAGAGTAATATGAATATACCATTTTTGAAAATTTATTTGATTAACAGATAAAATAAATTGTTGATCAGTAGAGATATCTTCTGATTGAATATTTTAAGAAGGAGGTTTTTTTTTCTATTAATGCTAATTTTGCTTCTAATTCAAGAACTTTTGTCTGTAATGAACATAAATCTTTCTGTAAATTTTTAATTTGTTCTTTTAAAATATTAATTTCGATTTTTAAGTCTTGAGTATTAACTACCTTTAAAATATTTGAAATCTTACGCGTTTCAAATATTTTATTGATACTTATCTTATGAGGAGGTTCTAACGAGCCTTCTTTTATTAATGTACTTTTGAGTTTTTGTAAATACTCTTTTCTTAATTCTGTATCTTGAATTTGATCAATTAAATCTAATAAAAATTCTTTTTTACTATTATTAGTAGTTAAGACATTAATATACTTATAGTATATTCTTGAGGACTTATTACTTGATGAATATTCACTTGAATCACTTTCTAATGCATTGATATTATTGTTTTCAAAATCAGAGGAGGACGATGAATTTTCTAATTGACTAGGCATA